>CM052132.1:1413451-1621178 GCA_028454255.1 Halictus ligatus
CAGTCATTTTGTTAATGCTAGCAGCCAAGACGTGCAAAAATACTATGAAATACTCAGTACAGCGACGTTTAACCCTTTTCACTCGAAGCTATTTTAACATCCAAACGAAACATTTCTTTCGACCTAGAATATTCTATATATATATTTTTGCATGTTATACACATGAAAATTATGGAATTCACTCGTACAACACCGAAGTGTTTGGTAATTCATTAAATACAACAAAATTGAATATGGTAAACAATATTTTCAAATGTTAAATGTATCAGAGGAACTTCAGACCACCACGGATCGCTGCGGAACATAGTACAATCAATCCTCGATACATGTCAACAACACTGGTCTTGCTAGAAAAAATCTATGGGAAATGATGTATAGCACGTTAAGAAACAAATTTTTCCGCGCTTGGCATCGGAAAAACCACAATTTTCTTGAAATTGTGCAAGTTTAACGAGTTTTCTCAAGGTTAAAAGTTCGTACCACAATCTCCCATATTCTACAAAGTTTGAGCTTTAATTTAGAAGGAATTTCCTCGAAAGTTCTTTGATTTTGAATCCGATTTTGTCCAAATTGCCCGCTCTGTGCGAGGCCAGACACGATTCGATCGTCGCCGTTCGAATTCGCAGAATTCGAGGAAAACGTCGACACAGGTTCATCGATTCAAAAGTCTAATCCGTCGTACGATTGGCTGGCTGTGTTCACTTTCGGCCATCCCGAATTCCTTGTCGTTCCGTGTCGACTGTATCCGGTTCGTCGGCGAACAACAACGAACGTAAAATTTCAGAAAATTCGGATCGTTTCTAATTTCCACGCGACGTACCCGGGGGTAACCATGTAATATCTGAACTACGTAAAATAAATGTCCCCGAAGAAAAGGCACGGCTGTACGGACGCGACTGCATCGACTGGGAAAATGGTAGAAGGGCGTAGCGGGTGCGGAAGGAAGGGGGTGGGGGTTGTTGGGGAGAGGTTAAAAGCGATTCTCTCCTCCTGGTTCAGGTTCGGGTTTCGGGTTCGGGTTCGGGAAACGTAGCGAGGATACTCGATTACTCGATTAAACCGTAGTGTCGGTAGGCGTGGCAGTCGGACGTACCCGCGCGCATATATCACCGAGAAACATCGCGCGTTACGGGATTTCTATGCGGTATCTGTGTACACGTATGTATATATATACGTGTGCGAGCGCGTTCGTGAAAACGGAAAAGGAAGAAACCGATTTTTTCCCATCGTTCGACCGGCGAGCAGTCGATCGCTCGTTTACGCGCGGACGCGGAGCGTTTTCCCGGTGAATCGATCGGATCCGGGTGGAATCGTAGACGATCGAGAAAGGTTGAAATAATGTAGTCACATTGTAAGTAAAACTCAGATCCGCGAATGTCGTGGCGTCGCTTTCGATGTTACAATGTAACAACTTGTAAATAGGCTAATGGAGTGTGCGTCCTACGTCGAAATGACGATCGAAGGAAAAATGACGATCGACACGAGACGAGAGCGGGGAGGACGTTAGCTGTACGTCCACCCAAGAATCAGTTCGATCAAAGAATCGGTTTGGGCAGGATATACCTGGGTATAATTAATAAGTTCGATAGAAGAATCGGTTTGGGCAGGACATACCTGGGTATAATTAATAAGTTCCATAGAAGAGTCGGTTTAGGCAGGACATACCTGTTGTATATATTAAGTTCAGAATTCCAAGTTTTTATTTAATATTAAAGTTCATATACCAAAATATACCATAATATATCAAAATGTACTGGAATACACTATTATATACCAGAATGTACCATAATATATCAAAATATACCTGCACAATAGATTATACCACAATATACCATAATATACTAGAATATACCAGAATATACCAGAAGATACCAAAATATACCACAATATAGTAGAATATACCATAAAATACCAGAATATACCATAATACACCAGAATGTACCATAATACACCAGAATATACCATAATATAGCAGAATATACCATAAAATACCAGAATAAATTCCATAATTTACCATAACATATCAGAATATCGTAATATCGTATATAAAAATTCATTTTTTCTTTTTCGTAAAGCGAAAATGTACATTTGAAATAATGTAGTCACATTGTAAGTAAAACTCACATCCGGGAATGTCGTGGCGTCGCTTTGGATGTTACAATGTAACAACTTGTAAATAGGCTAATGGAGTGTGCGTCGTACGTCGAAATGACGATCGAAGGAAAAATGACGATCGACACGAGACGAGTGTGGGGAGGACGTTAGCTGCACGTCCACCCAAGAATCAGTTCGATCAAAGAATCGGTTTTGGGCAGGATATACCTGGGTATAAGTAATAAGATCGATAGAAGAATCGGTTTAGGCAGGACACACCTGGTATAAGTAATAAGTTCGACACAAGAGTCGGTTTAGGCAGGACATACCTGTTGTATATATTAAGTTCAGAATTCCAAGTTTTTATTTAATATTAAAGTTCCTTTATTCGCTAACGCTGTGCTATATGATAGAATATAACACCATTCCTATCATATATCCCTCGACATCTTTTTCATAAAAAAGGTTGTATAAATCGGAAGTGCATTTAAAGAACGCACTTGCTTAATAATCACCGGCAGATAATGTGTTATTGCTGTATTCAGCCTTACAGCCAAGAATTGGGCTCGATTTACAATACCCTATAATTACAACATTCTCTCTCTCTCTCTCTCTCTCCCTTTCTCTGTTTGACTCACTCGTTTACGAGTTATAAATGATTAGAAGTGCGATTTTTAGTCGAAAATCGGTTTAGGCAGGACATACCTGTTGTATATATATTAAGTTCAGAATTCCAATTTTTATTTAATATTAAAGTTCCTTTATTCGCTAACGCTGTGCTATATGATGGAATATAACACCATTCCTATCATATATCCCTCGACAGAGAATATTTTCGAAAATCTTGCTGCGTCGCCTTGTGTAGATTCGGATGATTTTCCGTGAAACCGTGTCCGCATAGTTATTTGAAACTGGCTCCGACGACCGAGACGCGAACACAAATGCGAACACCGAAGGGACCGATGGATTCGTCCAGATTTTTTGTTGCGCGTAGATCGCGTCTCGCGATAAACGTTTGTACGCGTCACGATCCTCGGGGCCCCCGGAGTCTGCGTTTGCGAGTCGAGGCTCGGCTGCTGTCCACGCCGGAAGTACCTACTACACCATTGGGACTGAATGAAGTCGTTGTTTCGACAACATTTGCTCGCTCCTTGTGCGACGAGACGCGGGGAGACCGAAGGGCGAAGGACGAGGGACGAGAAACGAGGGCCGAGAAACGAGAGACGACAGACGGGAATACGCGAGTCGAACGCACGCTACATACATACATACATATGCATACCTACTCGCCGTGAAACTGCGCCGCGGCGTGTCATGGTTTTTCTACGAAACGAATAATATTCGTCGACCGACGACCAGACCCTTTTCATCCTACCGTTCGATCGCTGGACGATTTTAAGGGCCCTCGGTCTTCGGACTTAGGCATCCGGTCCCACCCTTGAAACCTAATCCAACGCATCTATTTTTCTCGTTACATTCCTAGGGGCCCGGTCTTCGTACATTCGCGATAAGGCAGATTCGCCTTACGAACGCATTTTCTCAAGCTTAAAAAACGTTCGTACCACAGTCTCCCTATTTTTCCCATATTCTACAATGTTTCAGCTTTAATTTAAAAAATATTTCATCGCTCTATCTCATTCCTATCGAAAGTTCCTTAATATTGAATCCGATTTTGTCCGAATTGCTCACTATATTGCCGCGTGCCACACAGCGTGTCTGCGCGTTTAACGAATTTTCTCTAGCTTAAAAACCGTTCGTACCACAATCTCCCTATTTTTCCTACATTCTACAAGGTTTGAGCTTTAATTTAAAAAATATTTCATCTCTCTATCTCGTTCCTACCGAAAGTTCCTCGACATTGAATCCGATTTTGTCCAATTTTCCCACTTTACTGCCGCGTGCCACACAGCGTGTCTGCGCGTTTAACGAATTTTCTCTAGCTTAAAAACCGTTCGTACCACAGTCTCCCTATTTTTCCCATATTCTACAAAGTATCAGCTTTAATTTAAAAAATATTTCATCTCTCTATCTCATTCCTATCGAAAGCTCCTTTTGAATCCGATTTTGTCCAAATTGGTCGCCGTTCGCGTATTCGACGATTCAGCGTCTAAACGCGCTCGCAGCGACCGATAAACGAGGACAAAGCGCGGGTAACAGAGGTTGCAGGAATTCATGCTCGCGAGCCGTGTATGTGTTTCGACGTACGCACAGAGGGGAACCGGGGGGGAGAGAAATGTATAGGGAACGCGTAGCGCGAATACTGGCATACATATATTCCACGGTACGGTTCGCGTATCGTCCGGTGGCGTATAGAGATAAAGCATTGGTACCGTTCGACCAAAGAAGAACCGGGGGGAACGTTCGTCGATGACGACGGTTATCTATCGAATTGCGTGGTGCACGGGAGAGAACGAACGCTCTCGCACGACTCGCGTCGCGGTGCCCGCGAGCCGCCGCGCGTCTATTTATATCGAATCCGTGGGCATACCGGACCAGACTGGCGCGTCGCGTCGAGTCGCCTCGCGTCTCGCGGCTCGCGACAACTTTGGTCCCCTCTGGTCTTTGGTCCTTGGTCCCCAGTCCCGGGTCCCGGGTCCCGGGTCCCTGGCGAGCCGGTGATCCCCCGCGACTACCGCGGACAAGATCTCTCTTAAGGGCCCGGGGTAGTCGCGTCACTTTTTAATTAATAATTTCCACACACACACACACACACAGATTTAAGATTCGTCTCGGTCTTGATTACGACGGGTCTTAAGTCTGCGACTAAACTCGTCACACCTTTTTCCTCTGTATTATCGATATTACTAAATTCCGACGCCAGAAACGTGCTTCAACTTTTCCGCTTTATTTCGCAGAGAATGGAGGCAAAATACAGATGAATATTTGTAGCTGGAGATATTTTTGTAGCGCGCGCTGCTCTCGACTTCGTCTTGAAGGCTCATCGAGTGGCGGAAAAATGATTGGATTCCACGGTACGCGCTTCGTACCAATTTTTGGCCTACTTCGAACGCTTATGTTACCAAATATCCGCATAATCTCGGCAGCTCCTGACAAGGGCGCACTAGATTGAACGAGTCCTTTAACCCCTTGCACTACTTTCACGAGCCTGACTCGTGATGGAGATTTTGAACAGAGTCTAATAAAATTGTATGTTATTAGTTTCCTTTCAACCGAAATACAATACTATTTTGGCATTCTTAATGTACAACTATTGCAGAACATATAGGCATACAATGGACATAAATTTTCTCCTTTCCTTAGAAAATTATGAATTACAAAAAAGTTCTAGTTAGTGAAACCGTAAAATAAATCGTAGTGCAAGGGGTTAACAGCGACAAAATATCCTTGCATACGGACAATACGACAATACGAATATTCTTGAATCGGCTTTAGATATACATTGTATCTGAAGTTGATATACATTGTATCTGCACTTAATATACATTGTATCTGCACTTAATATACATTGTATGTTGTCTCGGGCGTGGGACCCTCGATCTTCTGATGTTCATATTGGACTGTTCTTCCTCTGTTTCGTTTTCTTGATTCATTCGCGACGTTTCTCTCAAAAGGTAAAGACATATCTCCCGACGTGCTTATTAGAGAACATTTGAAATATAATTTCGATTCTGTGCTTTATAAGAGAAGTGATCTTTTATTATATATACACCCATTCCCAATAGACTGTATGAGCGCGTGTACTCATCCAAATTTTGCGATCCCACGAGGCGCCAAGTTTTTTTCCGTCGATCGAGAACGTCGGCGATAGACGCGATCTTGATGAACCGAAGCGGCGCGCGTTCTCTGTTGGTTCCTTAGTCTCTCCCGTCTCTCCTGTCTCTCGTCTCCCGACTCGGCGCAAATCGTCCGTCTCATCGTTCTTCGAATACCACAGCCGCGAATGGTAAGTCGGTCAATAGCCTTCGCCCGCGAGTCGTCAAAATCATCCTAGAGTTTTCCGAGCCTTTCCTCCATCGAAAAGAAGTACGTTCCTCAGCATTGTTCTCGCAGCGTTTACATGCTTATCCACCGCGAGTCGTCAAAATCATCCTAGAGTTTTCCGAGTCATTTCTCCACCGAAAGGAACTACGTTCCGCAGCGTTGTCATGTCAAGTCAAGTCGTCAAAATCATCCTAGAGTTTTTCGAGTCATTTCTCCACCGAAAAGAAGTAAGTTTTCCGCTGCGTTTACATGCGTATCCACCGCAAGTCGTTAAAATCATCGTAGAGTTTTCCGAGTCATTTCTCCACCGAAAAGTAGTACGTTCCGCAGCGTTGTCATGTCGAGTCAAGTCGTCAAAATCATCCTAGAGTTTTTCGAGTCATTTCTCCACCGAAAAGAAGTACATTCCGCAGCGTCTACATGCGTATCCACCGCGAGTCGTCAAAATCATTCTAGAGTTTTCCTAGTCATTTCTCCACCGAAAGGAACTACGTTCCGCAGCGTTGTCATGTCAAGTCAAGTCGTCAAAATCATCCTAGAGTTTTCCGAGTCTTTTCTCCATCGAAAAGAAGTACATTCCGCAGCGTCTACATGCGTATCCACCGCAAGTCGTCAAAATCATCGTACAGTTTTCCGAGTCTTTTCTCCACAAAAAAAAAAAAATACGTTCCGCAGCTTTGTTCTCGCAGCGTTTCCACGCGTAACCACCGCGAATCGTCAAAATCATCCTAGAGTTTTCCGAGTAATGTCTCCACCTAAAGGAAGTACGTTCCGCAGCGTCTGCACGAGCGTTTCCACCGCGAATGCTTGTTTCGGATGATCGAGTACTCGTCCAGACGAGAATCGACTCGAATTCCGTTTCCGTGCCGAACGAACAACGGAAAATGAGAAACGTTTTGGTTTTTCGTTTTCGAGGTTCGCGCACCTCGTGAAGACCGTCCCCTCCACGTTCGATAAACCACGACGTTCAACTTGGCGAGTTGGCAAAAGTTGGCAGAGTCGAAGTTTCGTAGCTGGCCCGCCTACGCGTGGCAGTGTGCACACACACCGTTCGCTGTCTTCGATCGATCGAGCACGCGGTGTAGACCGCGGCGGCGGTTCTACCGGTACGAATCCGTGTGCGCGATGGAAAATAACAAAAGTGTTCGGACTGTTGTCCGAGGATCGGCTAGAAACAGATACGAGCGCGCGTGCGATCGCGTAGTATAGAGAACGACGACGGAACGGGGGAGAAAAACGCGAGAGCCGAGTATCGTTCTGTATAATATCCTATACTATAAATTATTATGGTATATTCTGGTATAGTCCGGTATACTATGGTATAGTCTAGTATATTATGGCATATTGTGGTATAATCTATTGTGCAGGTATATTCTGGTACGTTCTGGTATATAAATAGTGTATTCTAGGACATTTTGATATATTATGGTATATTTTGGTATATTATAATTACACCAAAATTAATATAATCTATTGTGCAGGTATATTCTGGTACGTTCTGGTATAGAAATAGTGTATTCTAGTACATTTTGATATATTATGGTATATTTTGGTATATTATAATATACCAAAATATATATAATATATTATAATAATATACCAGAATATTCTACAATATACTAGAATATACTAGACCATAACACAATAATATATAATATAGAAGAATATACCATAATATACTAGAATATTCCACAATTTACCATAACATACCTGAATATACCATAATATCCCTGAATATGCTGGAATATACCAGAATATACCATAATGCACTAGAATATAGCATAATATAGCGGAATGTACCAGAATATACTACAATATATCATGATATAACGTAATATACCAGAATAAACCATAATATACGAAAATATACTGTAATATATCAAAATGTACCAGAATACACTATTATATACCAGAATGTACCATAATATACCAGAATATACCTGCACAATAGATTATACCACAATAATACAGTAATATACTAGAATATACCATAATTTATCATAATATACCTGAATATGCTTGAATATACCAGAATATACCATAATATAGCGGAATGTACCAGAATATACGAGAATACATCATGATATAACGTAATATACCAGAATAGACCATAATATACCAAAATATACCATAATATATCAAAATGTACTGGAATACACTATTATGTACCAGAATGTACAATGATATACCAGAATATACCTGCACAATAGATTATACCACAATATACCATAATATACTAGAATATACCTGCACAATAGATTATACCACAATATACCATAATATACTAGAATATACCAGAATATACCAGAATATACCAGAATATACCAGAATATACCAGAAGATACCAAAATATACCACAATGTAGTAGAATATACCATAAAATACCAGAATATACAATAATATAGCAGAATATACCATAAAATACCAGAATAAATTCCATAATTTACCATAACATACCAGAATATCGTAATATCGTATATAAAAATTCATTTTTTCTTTTTCGTAAAGCGAACCCCACCGATAAACGCAACGATCTGAAAATATTGATCGCACGCGATACAGAAGTTTCTCTTTCGAAATTTGAGTGTCGTTCGACGAGCGCACCTAGTGTACCCAACGTACCCAGCGCAAAGTATAGTACATTACGTCTAGAGCGTATAGAGCATAGGTGCATGCGCCTACTTTTACGCCTACCGCGGCGTATGGGGATTCGCGATCGACTACCCGTATACGGATATCCTTTCCGTGCGCGTACACGGACGCACACGTTGAAGCCTCGGTGCTTGTACCGGTGCTCGTGATCGCGTTCCGCGTGTGTACGTACGATCGGTACACACAGGCGCACGGACGCAAAGGCAGCGGTCACCTTCGGCTAAAACTTGCGGCAAGGAACCGAGCAACCAAGCGTGCAAACATGCAAGCATGCGAACGCGCGCACACACACGCACACACACGGAGATATCTCTGCGAGTATTTGCATTCAATGCTCTTACCAACCAAGCAAGCTATCCCTTCTACGTAGGCATTGCCACCGCGGCCACTGCTTCTCGCCCTTTCTAACCGGTCCTTGTACCATTGTGTTTATTTATGCACTTTAATTATATCGAATATGGTTCTGGGAGAACCCTGTCGTCGGACTTTTATCTTTTCTTTCCCTCCCTCTCTCTCTCCCTGTGTGCGTGTTTGTTCGTGCGCGCGCGCGCGCGCCAGTGTTTCTATCTCCTTCTTTGTCTCTTGGTCATCTCTTTCGGTTCCTATTACGTCTCTGTTGCGAGGACAGGGGCGCACGCGCGCACACACGCGCATACACGCAGAGTTTCCTTTTATCAATACCGCATTGAATCGATTCGACGCCGGAATCGCAAGGATACGCGCAACACAGGCAGAATTTGGTCAAAGTCGATGAAGAAGAACAAAAGGAGGAACGAGAAGAAGAAGAAGAAGAAGGCTCGCGGAATGTCCGGGCTCGATCGAGAAACATTTATCTCGGGACACTCGCGCGTTATCCCGCAATCGTCGGAAAGTTGCGCGTATCTGCTGCGTCGCCTCGCGACGACTGCCTACGCGTGTCTGTGTAGGTGGCTGTCTTTTTTCTGCATCGTTCTTGGCTTCTTCGTTCCTCCAGTTCGATCGCACCGCGAATCGAACGACCGTTTCTGGACATTATCGATCCCCCGAGTTTCGAAAATTACAGGTTCCAGGGTACGGTGAATTCTCGTTACGAGTCAGTCGCGCCGACCCGGTGACTGACTCTTAGACGACATCTGAGGTTGTCGCCGAGCGTCGCATTTGATGTACACAGGGCGCGCTGGGAACCTAAGAGTCATGTCGGTCTAGGAGTCATAAGTGCCTGTGACTACAAAGCGATAGTGACAGGAGGACTGAGGAAATGTGTTTCTCCGATACAACGTTGCACGCAGACCTCCAGAGAGAGGGCTCTCTTGAACTTTGGCCCCTCACCGCGGCGGGTAGATCGACTGACTCTAAATTGTAAGGTTGCCACTGACTCGTAACGAGAATTCACTGTGCACAGTCTGGTCCGCGAGAGCGCGGACGCGATATCCGAGCGCAAATAAATCTTTTCCGTAAAAAAGGTTGTATAGGTCGAGAGTACATTTGAAGAACTAATACGCACTTGCTTGATAACGTGTCCAATCACCACCATTAGCGATTATTCCTTCGCAACGTCTGGGCGTACTTTCGACCAGCTTCGCAGCGTACGAAACGGAAAGAGATCTCCATATTTCTCGAATACGGCGATCCAGCGTCTTCAATTTTCAAATACGCTTTCCCCGGAGTTTGTACTTCACGAGAGACCAAACATTTTCGATTGGATTCGCATCGGGAGACTGAGATTCGACATTGTTCCAATCACGACGAACATTTTCACGTGCCCACGCCAACCGTTTTTCGACGCGCTTTGTTGAAAGCAACGGCTTCGAAAGTGTACTACGCCGTGCAACTTTATTTTCTTCCAACCGACGTTTAATTGTTTCTGTGCCTATTTTTATGCCCTCTTTTGCTAACACTGCTCGCGCTTCACGTAAGGAGAGTGTCGAATCTTTCGGAAAAAGCCGCAGAATTGCTTTATCATCCCTTTTTGTCGCGGCTCGCTTCGAACCTCGATCAGGGAGATCGTCGACGCAATTTGTCTCTTTACAACGTTGCACCCACTTATTCACAAATTCGCGAGACTCGTGCAGACATTTTGCTGCGTTTCCAACACTCATTTCTGGCCGTTTCGGGTGCCGGCACAAGAATACTGCCTCGAATCGTTTAGCGTATACGGCACTCATCTCGAAATGACTCGAACTTCTCAGTGACAGAAATGATACCAAGAGAATCGGTTCTATCGCGTATTAGAGGAGACATTGTGTGTTTCGACTGCCATAATCTTTGCTGTATTGGGTATCAAATTTCACAGATACCGCGTCCACGCTCTTGTGGAACAGACTGTAGCTCGAGAAACGGCTCTCTCGAGTTTCGGCCCCTCACCGCGGTGGTGCGAGTATTTCGACTGTCTCTAAATTCTAAGGTTGCCGTTGACTCGTAATGAGAATTCACTATGTCAACAACCCCTAGCTAGGAAAAATTATATAAATTATAGAACATGTGACTGTGGCCACGATGATGAAGATATAGATCATATCATACGGAGTTGTCCTATTTACGCAGGGAAAAGAGGGAAGTTAATGAGAATCTTTACTAAAAGGGATGTAGAACTAGAAGAACTAGATATAGAACTAGAAGAACTAGATATAGAACTAGACTTTTCGGTATATGAAAAAAGAAAGACGATTCCATTTTTAGGGCAATAGCAGTATTTTTAATACAAATACATACATCAATCTGAACGTACCTCTAGAGAAGAGAGATGAAAAATGGAGTACAATTATTATTTCTTAGTTCAGAGCATTTGTTGTATCTCTATATATTTAATATGTGTTATATAGATGTGCGGTCTATTAGTGTTGAATATTTATCACACAATGGATAAAATAAGGTGAAGGAAATATATTTCACATTGATTACATAATGGATAAAATAAGGCGAAACAAATATATCGCACACATAGTTACATTTTAGAATATACAAGTAATTAGATTAACAATAATATGCAAGTACCGTTTCTGTACTGGGCAGGTAGAGCTCAGGCTGTTCAAGGTATGAATTCAAATTCTTTGTATGTCATACAATATAAAGAGAAGAATAAACCGTAACCAATAAACACTTATGTAAACAACACGCCAGCGTCGTGTATCGTACATAACCCGAGAGCGCCGTGTGTTATGTTTACCGAGGCCTCTCGAGCTTGGTCACGTGGTATACCCGGCGGTAGTGGGGATAACTCCGCGACGTTTATCGTCCAGGCGTTGGCGTCGTATACAGAGAAAATCGCTGTACGCAGTGGCAGGATTCGAACGCTACTCGATGGGCAGGATTCGAACGCTTCGAGCGAGATCCCTAGGTTCGTTTCGGAACAAAGAGTCGTTTTTAATCATCTTCGGTGACGCGGGCTCGACTAGTTTCGAAGGATTCGTCGCGCTCAGATGGTGGTACTCCCGCGTGGGCTCGTGCACGGTCTAACGGGCGCACACGGGCCGTTTGTCTCCGGTCTATACACGCGCGTGATGCGCGCGGTGCGTGCCACCGGCGCAGCGCAGCGCAGACGGGCACAGACGAAGGGCACAGACGAAGGGCACGAAGGGTACGAGCGCCTGCTGCTCTCATTAGTTGGTTCCTGCGGCTCGCGAAAAAGCCCGGGGGTTAGAAGGCCGACTGGGGTGAGAACGGTGAAAAAGACGAAGGGGGCGAGACGGGAGATCCAAGAACCCTTCAATTCTTTCGCTCCAGATCTAGCGTCCGTTAATTGGAGCTTGTTTGACTACGCACCCTGCTTCGCCCCTCTTTCTCTCCCCCTGCGTCTTTCCCTCTTATAATTTCTCTCCCCTCTCGCCTCTCCTTCACCCTTGCTCCTGGCTCCTCCTACCCATTCTCTCTTCTTCTCATACGGTCGACGCTTCACTCGTTTTCTTTTTTCTTTTTACTTCTTTCCCTTTCGCTGTCGCTTTCGCTCGATTCCGCTGTTCTCCCGCTTCGTCTGTCCGATAAACGTCCCCAACGATCCCGTGGTTCAAATCCACATTCGTGTCCGAATCGAAATCGAAATCCAAATAGGGGAGGGGCGAGAGAAAGACCAGAGAAAGTTTCAGGACAGAGAGGATTATACAGGGTGTCCCGTAACTCTGGTGGTACAACCGAGCAGAGGGTGATTCTACATGGAAAAAATATACTTGAGCGCCGAGAAGCTTAACCCTTAACCGAACAATTGGGCCGACGCAGCCCTACTCAAAATTCTAATAATCATTTAATATGGAACTATCCATATTATTTCTGAATTTAGATGAAACTTTACTGTCCCACTATTTTACATTTCGATAGGGATGAATATTAAATATAATTTAATTATATCATTGTATATAGTACTGTTTGAAGGGTCCACGTAGGGACTAAAGCAAGTACAGTGTTTATATATCACACGGGTCTAGCCAGAGACGTATATTAGCCAGGAGATACACCGAACAATTGGGCCGACGCAGCCCTACTCAAAATGCTAATAATCGTTTAATGTGGAACTATCCATATTATTTCTGAATTTAGATGAAACTTTACTGTCCCACTATTTTACATTTCGATAGGGATGAGTATTAAATATAATTTAATTATATCATTGTATATAGCACTGTTTGAAGGGTCCACGTAAGGACTAGAACAAGTACAATGTTTATATATCACACGGGTCTAGCCAGAGACATATATTAGCTAGAAGATACTATTCCTTGATCTTTGTGGGGATAGTTCTGAGACTTTTATCGGCTAGGCATTTGGGGCATATACACGGCTGTCCCGTAACTCTGGTGGTACAACCGAGCAGAGGGTGATTCTACATGAAACACTGAGTCGAAAATATGGAATAAAATTTCTTGATAGAAGGCTTTGTTTTCGAGAAAAATCAGTTTGAAAATTTGTCTAGTGCCCGTGCACTCGGCTCGCTTGCGGCTCAACGACGTTATTCTGAACCACCTCAACCTTTTTTCGCAAAGGTTTTCGAGGTTTGTATACATCGAATGAATCGAAGGTCGAGGTTACAATGTCAGAATTACCATTGGGGAATTCGTTTAGTTCATAAACTGCTGGAAGGACGAAAACTCGAGGCACGTGAAACCATTTCTCGCCTACTTTTGTCGGTAACGTGGTCACTCTACCTTATCGCGAATCTACGAAGACCGGGCCCTGAAATCGAATCGATTCAACGATGTACCCGAGTTATTCGATTCGAGATCGACTTAGGAGAATCTTAAATGTATCAGAGGAACTGCAGACCACCACGGATCGCTGCAGAACATGATACAGTCAATTCTCGATACATGTCAACAACACTGGTCTTGCCAGTGTCATGTATAGTGCAAGTTAGCCGAGTTCGCTAGACAAATTTTCAAGCTCATTTTTCTCGAAAACAAAGCCTTGTATCAAACAATTTTATTCTACATTTTCGACTGAGTCTTTCATGTGGAATCACCCCCTGATGGGTTGTACCACCAGTTAGGGGACACCCTGTGTAAGCAGACAGGACTATGAAAACCTAGTCAGTCGTTAGCTACAGTTCAGACATCCCTCTGTCAGTTGAGTCCTGAAATAAATATCCTTACAACAAATGCCACGCGTTCATTGAACCTTTGCCGCAACGGTTTCAGGATTTCCTTCGTTCTCGATAGAGCAACGGATGCTGCATAAAGAGAATGACGACGAGGACTATCTTATCTAGCCTTTGTTCCACCAACGGGAGATAGAGGAACGGTGCGGCGCCGCGGCGTCGTGCGTCGAGAACCGCCTCCCCTCCCGCCGCACGAATTTGTTTCGTATAAGAAACGAGGAAAGCTGTTCAAACCGTACCGCTCGGACGTGCAGAACTGTTTGCACGGCGCTAACGATGAGCAAACAGAGCGGAACGGTTTAGGCCCGATACACTGGCCTAGGTCGCATGACTCATCCGCTCGCTCGGCGACGAGAGGCGCGAAGAGGAGAGAGTCGGAGGACCGAGACGATCGAAAAGAGAAAGGATCCATCCGTGCGTCGGTGCGGATGCCGCCTCTACAATTTTTCTTCGTTTTCCCGTTTATCGTTGAAGCGTCAGCGTTTATCGACGCGATTCACGGGACTCCCGACAAATCGTTTCGTCGATCCCGATCGAGAGCGAACCCGCGCTTTTTTCGCGAGCGGTGTCGCGCGATTTCGTATCGGCGAACTGCGAACGAAAATTCTGAAAGCCGACATTCTGATGCTCGAACAGCGTCGACCGATCAGAGTGCGACAGAGAGAAAAATAGAAAAGTCGAAAGAGAGAAAAGGAGGAAAAACGAAAAGACAAAGCGGCCGCTTTGGCTCTTCTCGTACCGTGGAAAGTATCGACGGTGAATTCCTCGGTATCGAGACGCGCACCCAATTTTCCGTTCCCCATCGATTCGCCGGTCCGAAATAGTTACGATCCGGCTGTCGTATTTCCACTTAAAGCTTCTATAAATCCTCTTGTCCTCTCGTAACGTTAAACGGAGTTTCTTTGTTCGAAATGGGAGACCATTTTCCCGGCAGAACCGATTCGCGGAGTTCAAGAAACTAAAGACGCTCGGGACACGCGAGGACGGACGCTCGTCGTCGTAACAAAAATTCGTACGAAACTTTTGTACGAGCAAATGGCCCCGTCCGATTCACCTTGAATCAGTCCCATAAGTATTCGAACGCTCTTAGAAATCGCATGACTTTGTCAATGTTGGGATATACTACTTGAATTTTATTTGGGAAGATAGAACAATTGGATCACTACATAACGCGAGAAAAATGTTTTATTAAAATTGCGACTGATCCACATTACAGAGAAAGTACTGAAAGTTGTGTTGTGCAACTTTTTTATGCGGGCTTATATTAAAAATTTGAAAAGTACGTTTTGTGCGTCTGTATCAATTATACATATTCTGAATATTTCATCTAAATCGGTCAACATTGCACCGAGCTAGCTACAAACATTTAACGATGAAAACTTAAGGGCGAAAGTCGCTGAATTTTGACCTTCGCAGGGAATTTCGCCCTTGTGTGATCATTTTGGAACATCTGCAGCTGATTGCAATGTTCACCGATACAAATCGTACTTTCTACATTTTCAATGTAAGTCCACGTAAAAATGTTGCAAAATACAGCTTTTAGTATTTTCTGAACGTTTCTGGAAATAATAACGAATGACACATAATAAGTAGACTGTGCTAGTTTGTGCAAAGTAAACATTAAACATTGTCTTCAAACAACATTGTCTTGTAAACATTGTCTTCTCAAGTTATGAGGAACAGGAATTCTACGGTAATATGTTCTAACTTCACATAAAAGTTCAAGTAGTATAGGCCAATATTGACAAAGTTATGCGATTTTTAAGAGCGTACTTACCGGACTGACTGTATACGCCGAGCGCGTATGTAATATCACGAATCGTGTCGAGCTTCGATCGCCTAAATTTTTCAATAGGAGAGGAAGCCTGATTTATATGTCAAACGAATTTCTTTGTTTTCCAGTGCTGAGGGATGACTTTCGCAAAATACCGCAAAACACCAGAGTCGCAGCTGGGGAAACCGCTTTGTTGGAGTGCGAACCACCTCGCGGCCATCCTGAACCGACCTTGCATTGGAAGAGGAACGGTGCCAAGATAAAACTGGACGCTAAACGGTAAATCAAAAACCAAACGGTAACGTAGATTCGCAATCTTTTCGATTTCAATTCCGATTCGTCAACGTCGTGTTTTCTTTACGCAGGATCACATTGGTCGACGGTGGAAATTTGATGATCTCCGATGTCAGGCAAACGGACCAAGGAAAGTATCAGTGCGTCGCCGAGAACATGGTGGGAGTGAAGGAGTCCCAGGTGGCATTGCTGACAGTTCACGGTAACGAATCGTTCGAAACGGAAGGGAATTAGTGTTCCTTACGAGAATTTCTTGAGAAATTTTGTAATTGATTATTTATGATTTCTCAAGAAATTCCAGTGTTTCTCGAGAAATTGAAATCTAGGGAAATTCTTACCAATCTCATTTACTTTAAGACATGTAAATTCTTAAGTTCTCTTAAATGCTTATTTAAAACTTTAGAAAAATAATCTTACTTTAGTCAGTAAGTTATGTTTTATAACTTTAGTTAGTAAATAGTCTAACTTTAGTCTTTAGAAGACTCAGGAGATACATTTTTTTATTTAACATCCAAAGCGGATACGTATAAAATGGCAAAACAAATTCTAAGCAGACTTTCTGGAAAATATAACAATGATTCTTATGAAAACAGTGAAAAACTTTCAGATTCTCAGAATGAGGAACTGTCACTGGAAAAAGAGTTAGAATTAGAAATTGCAGATAGCCTTGAACAGTTTAGTGGTAGAATGAAAATAAATTCCGGACTCTAACAGAGGAATTCCAAATTTTTGAGTCCACTGGAAGAAGCGCACCCAATCTTCAGCAATTTTGGATGTTGTGTATACGATAAAGCCAACATCCACAGAAAATGAAAGAAATTTTTCTACGGCTACAGATTTGTTATAATATATATAATACACCATAATATATATAATGCACTATAATACACCATAATATATATAATGCACTATAATACACCATAATAACAGAAGATAACAGAATATACCATATAATAACAGAAGATAACAGAATATACCAGATTATACTATGTCTAATTCTACATCAGACGCATTATGCTTCTTAAAAAGTCATTTCAAAAGAAAAGCGTAATGTTTCGCTTTATAAAAATTTGGTAAAAGTTTCCCAATATATTTCTATTGTATTAAAAATTCTCAAGAATTATCAATAAATGTACTCTTATTTCTCATTTCTCGAGAAAAATTCCAGTATTTCTCTAGAAATTTAAATTTAGGAAAATTCTTATGAATCCCATTTACTTTATAACATATAAATTCTTAAATTCTCTTAAATTCTTACCTAAAACTTTAGAAAACCTGAATACTGAATTGAGTAATGAGTTTCTGGTTGTTATTAAAGAAGAAATATCTAAAAGAAGGGACAAGATTATTGTATCCCTTATAAAATATCTGCATAATCCCAATATATTTCTATTGTGTTAAAAATTCTCGAGAAATATACTCTTATTTCTCAAGAAATAGAAAGAGACGAAAAATGTTGAGAAATCAGGAACACTAGAGAGAATAGATACCAAGATGCAGTCCCAGCCCCTCTAATCGATTTTCGTCGATTGTCCACAGTGAAACCATACTTTCTGGGTACACCGGCGAACCAGACGATACTGACGGGTCAAACGGCCGAGTTTACCTGTCGCGTCGGCGGCGATCCTCCGCCGGAGATACTCTGGCGACGGGACGACGGGAAAATGCCGATCGGCCGTGCGCACATCTCGGACGACAAGAGCCTGCGGATCGAGAAAGTAACATCGTTGGATCAGGGCACGTACATTTGCGACGCCGAGAACGGTGTCGGCGCGATATCGGCGAGCGCTACACTGACGGTGCATTGTGAGTGTCGCATGTCCCATGTCCCGTGTCCCGTGTGTCCCGTATGCTCGCGTCGCGCGCCGTATGCCCGCGTCGCATACAGAATCAATTCGTATTCCGAACCCTTTCCCGTTTACTTTCGCTTTCGCCCTCGCCCCGGTGATCGATTCGACTCCACGTATCGCTCCGGCTGGTATCTCGTTCGTGCATCGATTACCTTTTTCCAGCGAGACCGGTCTTCACCAATTTTCCAAAGGACGAGGCCGTCGGGATCGGATCGAACGCGTCCTTTTCCTGCGCGGCCCGCGGCGCGCCGAAACCCTCCATATTCTGGACTCGCGAGGGCTCCCAGGAGCTGATGTTCCCCGGGAAAGAGTACCAGGGCCGTTACAGGGTAACCGCCGACGGAAGTCTCCTCGTTACGAGGGTCACGGCGAAGGACGAAGGACATTACGTCTGCAGCGCGATCAGTCTAGCCGGCGCCAGCACCGCCACCGTTTTCCTACAGGTACCCTGCGACTTTTCCCACAGTTTCCACTTTCCTTTACGTTCGTAATACGCGCTCGTACCTTTCTAATACCGTAGGAATATTTTAAGGAACTCCTACGTACCGGGGGGAAATGATTTATGGCGTCGGTTTCAATGAAACACTTTATTTAACAACAACTCGCTCTACTAACTGACTCTCTCTAACGACTATCGACTGGCAGACATTCTTCTTTTTTTAAGCAGAACTAGCTGCAAGGGTTAAGTTGAGTGTTTTTGTTTTCTAAAAGATACCTTCAGCAAATGCTCACTTCCCTTTTGTCATGAAGTTAGCCAGTATTAGTTGAGTATTTGAAAGTTAAGTAGAATAAAGTAAAGGAACAGGTCAATTGGTTGCAAATATGTTGGTTGAGGTTTCTCAGAAGTGCACCATATACCATTTTTTTATAAAACAACGATGAAGGACGCAGAATGTAAAATTATAAATTTATTATCTATACGTCCTGGAAGACCGCTGAAATTTGAAAAAATCGCCCTGGCGCCTTCGTACCAAAATGCCAGGCCTATTACTTACGAAAGATATAAAGGCATGAAGCAGTTATTACCTTGTATACCTCCGGTGCATCATCCATATTTTGAAACACTACCACATGCAGAGAATAAGTAAATGCTATCAGTATCTTGTAATTTTGACAATGCAATTGGCGTCTAAAATAAAATTTTATGTGTTGTTATGCGTATTTGTAAACAAAATTATATTAAAATGAAGTATATTTTAAGTGATATTTGACTTTTCAAAATTGAAATAATTGAAAGTCTATTTACAGCCCATAAATGTGTGTTATCGTACTCCAATTCGCCTAAAACAAATCTATATAATCAAATTAAATATTGATGAAACAATAGAAACAATGCCAAACCTCATATAATTTGCCTCATAATATTTTTAAATGAACAAATATGTTAACCTTTCATTTTCTGGAAACAGAAGAAAATGGACTTACACCACTTTCAAAATAAATGGTCCATATACTGTCTCATTCATAAACTTACAATACGCCCATAAATGTGTTATCGTACTCCAATTCGCCTAAAACAAATCTATATAATCAAATTAAATATTGATAAAACAATAGAAACAATGCCAGACCTCATATAATTTGCCTATATTTTTAAATGAACAAATCTGTTAACGTTTCATTTTCTCGAAACAGAAGAAAATGGACTTACACCACTTTCAAAATAAACGTTCTCATTCATAAACCTACAATACGCTCGTACGTTTCTAATACGCGGCGTTTCGCTCGACAGGTCACATCGATCGAGGACGCTCCGCCGCCGATCATCGAGTTCGGGCCGACGAACGTGACCTTGTCGGCGACCAGCGACGTTTCGATGCCGTGTCGCGCGACCGGAATACCGACCCCGAAGATCCGATGGCTGAAGAACGACGCGGTCCTGCGACAGGAGGACTCTCGGCTGTTGATCGCCGGCAACGGTACCCTCTCGATAAAGAATCTCCAGCCGAGCGACGCCGGCCTCTACAGCTGCGTCGCCACTTCCGATTCCGGTAACGCTAGCTGGTCCGCCAGCCTGACGATCAGCCCGGACGCCGGTCTCCGGCGCAGCCTGCTCCCGGACGCCTCCAGCCTGCCCGAGAGCCCGAGCAAGCCGAGGATAACGAACGCCACGAGCAACACGGTCACGCTCGCCTGGACTCCCGGCCACTCTGGCGCCAGCAAGATAATCGACTACACCGTTGAATACTACGCCACCGATCCGAAGACCGGTTGGCTGGTCGCCGCGACGGACATCGCCGACGACACTTACACCGTAAGAGAACGGCCAATAGTACTTGCGTCGGTGTCCAGCCAATTGGTATCGCCAATCACCTGTAGTGTCTATTGTCTGTCGTCTGCTAGGCGTATTATCCATTCGGTTGATTAGGTGATTGGGTATCCGTTCTCCGTAGTTGGTATAGTCTGGCCGCTACCAGGCATTTTTTTATCTTTTTCTCGCAATTTATCGTTTCTTCCTGTTTCTTTGTAGAGTTTATGTTACGTGGGTGTAGACAGGGTGTTCCAAGAGAGCGTGGAAGGGATATCCGTGAAATTTGATAGCCGATACAGCAATGATTGTGTCAGTCGGAACGTGTTAGGTCTACCGGAAAGTTCTGTCCGTTTTTGAATTGAAAGAAAATAACACAATTTTCATACGATTTAATAGTACTTATTTTTAGAATATATTTTTCATCGTTTTTGGGGAGTACATGTGTGTAAATGCAATGATAAACAGAGATAGTCGTGTATGTCTCAAGTCGACATGCGCAAATGGAAACTTGAAGTGACAATGTCGGACAGAACTTTCCGGTACACCTAATACAATGTCTCCTCTGATAGGCAGTAGAACCGATTCAATTAGTATCATTTCTGTCGCTTGAAACGGCCAGAAATGAGTGGTAGAAATGCAGCGAAATTTACATTTTACAATTATTTACATTTTTCGAGTGGTATTGCAACTATTTTCGAGCATCACTCTGATCAGTTTACCGCGCGTTGACCCCTACCCCTTGGGTCCAGATTTCATCGAGGTAAAGGGCACGGGGTAGAGGGGAGACTAGGAATGTCAAAGCACACACACACACACGTTCGCGTTAGTGTAGCATTGAATGTTTTTAAACCATGAAGCATCGGTTGTTATTGTAGTACATTGCTTTCTTTCTTAATATACCGAAAAGTCTAGTTCTATATCTAGTTCTTCTAGTTCTACATCCCTTTTAGTAAAGATTCTCATTAACTTTTCTCTTTTCCCTGCGTAAATAGGACAACTCCGTATGATATGATCTATATCTTCATCATCGTGGCCACAGTCACATGTTCTATAATTTATATAATTTTTCCTAGCTAGGGGTTGTTGACATAGTGAATTCTCATTACGAGTCAGCGGCAACCTTAGAATTTAGAGTCAGTCGAAATACTCACACCACCGCGGTGAGGGGCCGAAACTCGAGAGAGCCGTTTCTCGAGCTACAGTCTGTTCCACAAGAGCGTGGACGCGGTATCTGTGAAATTTGATACCCAATACAGCAAAGATTATGGCAGTCGAAACATACAATGTGTCCTCTAATACGCGATAGAACAGATTCTCTTAGTATCATTTCTGTCACTGAGAAGTTCGAGTCATTTCGAGATGAGTGCCGTGTACGCTAAACGATTCGAAGCAGTATTCTTGTGCCGGCACCCGAAACGGCCAGAAATGAGTGTTGGAAACGCAGCAAAATGTCTGCACGAGTCTCGCGAATTTGTGAATAAGTGGGGGCAACGTTATAAAGAGACAAATTGCGTCGACGATCTCCCTGATCGAGGTTCGAAGCGAGCTGCGACAAAAAGGGTTGATAAAGCAATTCTGCGGCTTTTTCCGAAAGATCCGACACTCTCCTTACGTGAAGCGCGAGCAGTGTTAGCAAAAGAGGGCATAAAAATAGGCACAGTAACAATTAAACGTCGGTTGGAAGAAAATAAAGTTGCACGGCGTAGTATACTTTCGAAGCCGTTGCTTTCAACAAAGCGCGTCGAAAAACGGTTGGCGTGGGCACGTGAAAATGTTCGTCGTGATTGGAACAATGTCGAATCTCAGTCCCCCGATGCGAATCCAATCGAAAATGTTTGGTCTCTCGTGAAGTACAAACTCCGGGGAAAGCGTATTTGAAAATTGAGGACGCTGGTTCGCCGTATTCGAGAAATATGGAGATCTCTTTCCGTCTCGTACGCTGCGAAGCTGGTCGAAAGTACGCCCAGACGTTGCGAAGCAATAATCGCTAATGCTGGTGATTGGACACGTTATCAAGCAAGTGCGTATTAGTTCTTCAAATGTACTCTCGACCTATACAACCTTTTCTACGGAAAAGATTTATTTGCGCTCGGATATCGCGTCCACGCTCTCGCGGAACAGACTGTGCACAGTGAATTCTCGTTACGAGTCAGTGGCAACCTTACAATTTGGAGTCAGTCGATCTACCCGCCGCGGTGAGGGGCCAAAGTTCAAGAGAGCCGTCTCTCTCGAGGTCTGCGCGCAACATTGTATCGGAGAAACACATTTTCTCAGTCCTCCCGTCACTGTCGCTTTGCAGTCTCAGGCTCTTAGGACTCAAATGTAGTTTCGACCTATACAACCATTTCTACAGAAAAGATTTATCTGCCCTCAGATATCGCTTCCACGCTCTTCTGCGGAACAGACCGTAAATGCGAAGTTACAAATACGAAAGTACGGTAGTTAAGCGAGGCGTTCGTTCACGCCTTTTCCTCTCTCGCTCTCACTCTCCCTTTCCGTGTCTGTCTCTGTCTCTTCAGGTAACGAACTTGAAGCCCGACACCAATTACGTGTTCCTTGTCCGTGCTAGAAACGGTCAGGGTATTTCGCTTCCGGGGCCTCTGTCGGAAGTAGCGCGGACCAGCAGTGGCAGCAGCAACAGCAGCAACGGCGGCGGCAACAGCGGCAACAGCAGCAGTAGCAGCGACAGCGACAACAACAACAGTAATCTCGACCGGCAACAACAAACGATACCCCAATCCGAATTGATTCGCGCGAGGGACCGTCTGAACAGCGAGATTCTCTACTTGAAGGAGGTTCAGCCTTTGAACAGCACCAGCGTGAAGATCGTGTGGGACGTGAGTAGGATGTGATCGTGTTGGATGTAACCGTCCTGCGGACGTGTTGGTTCGTTAAACAAAAGTTTGTTTGTTCGTTCTTTCCCCTTTCAGATCCTCGGAGCCGCGGACCTGGTCGAAGGCCTGTACATACGGTACCGCGAGGTGTCCGACAAACCGGAGTACCGGATGGTCACGGTGCTGAACGCCGGGGCGACCAGCTACGTTCTGACCAGCCTGAACAAGTACACGCGGTACGAGTTTTTTCTGGTTCCGTTTTTCAAAACCATCGAGGGAAGACCGAGCAACGTGAAGCTGGCCACCACGATGGAAGACGTGCCGTCCGGCGCGCCCGAGAACATCCAGGTCGGCATGATAAACGTCACCTCGGCGTTCGTGCGATGGTCACCGCCGCCGAAGAACGCGCAAAACGGTCAACTGATAGGATACAAGGTAACGGAATCGATGCGGATCCGATGCAGACGTCACGAGATAAGATTCACACGATTAGTGGCTTTCGGGAAAGAGCCGTGTCCTAAACGAATTTGATCCGAACGTTTCGCCATCGTTGCAGCTGGCTTGATCAGGGGTGAAGACTGATACTGGAGAGTGTCCAGGAAAACTGAGTTTATATGGGGCTGGTCAATGATCCGGAACGGTGCTCACCAGTAGTTTTTAATTGTTCAGCTGGACAATTAAAAAATTGGGAGCAGGGAGTTCCAGATGGGGTTGAGTTGGTATCCTGTGTCCCTGTTGATATTATTAGGGTGTTTAAGGGGTCCCAATGGATTCCCTGTACTTGCGTGGAAAATATTCCTTGCATCGGGATACCAACTTCGTTTCCTCCGACATAATCTTGTGCCCAGTGGCTAAGTGATGTTCTGCCGCTGGTGACTGGGTGTATTTTAGTCTGAGGCACCGATCATGTTCGGTGAGACGTGTACTCACACTCCTCTCAGTCCCCCCGATGTATACTTTGCCGCATGTTTCATATTTTGGAACAGAATTTACAAGATTCAATACTAAAAATGAACATCCACGGTGATTATATCTTCCAGCAAGATAACGACCCCAAACATAAATGTAAACTAGCGACGAAATACTTCGATGAAAGTGATATTCAATTTTTACCCTGGCCTGCTCAAAGTCCCGATTTGAATTTAATTGAACACCTGTGGGATCATTTAGATCGAAGTGTCAGTGAGAAATTTCGGAATAATAAATCAGTTTTTAAACAAGCACTACCGAGTGCTTGGAATAGTATTGACGAAAATGTTATAAATAAATTGTTTGAAAGTATGTCTAAAAGACTTGATGAGGTCATAAGAAACAAAGGGTATCAAACTTCATATTAATTATGTCGTTTTATTGTTAAGAATACACTCAAGCACGAAATTTCAGTGTTGTCAACATACTTTCCGCAATCGATAAATCAGTTATCTAATTTTTTCTGTCATCATTATAAACTTTATGTAATCTTCGGTGCTGCACATACTAGTTTGTACTATATTAAATAACATACGTACTATATGTTTTCCATTAACTCCCAAAATTATTGATTTAGAACAGAAAATATGCATTTTTGAGACGCGTCAACATACATTCCGCGGCGACTGTACAACGAGATAAGATTCGATTCGCTAACATCGCTCGTTCGTTCCAGATTCAGATCAAGTGCAACAAGAGCAACAAGGTGCTGGGCCAGATGTCGTTGAACGCGCCGACGACATCGGTGATCATCAACAGCTTGACCACCGGCGACGTCTACACCGCCCGGGTGGCCGGGCTGACTCGCGCGGGCCTCGGCCCGTTCTCCAGCCCGACGATCCTGAACATGGACCCGCGACAGTTGACGCAACTGCCGCCGAGGACCGACTCGAGCCAGAGGACCGTCTCGGTGATCAGCGAGACCTGGTTCCTGGTGCTGATGATCACCGCGGTGCTGATGGTGATCAGCGTCGCCGCGTTCCTCGGGATCGTCTACGTGCGACGAAGGCAGGCGATGAGCAAACAGCTCGGCCACCTGAACGTGCCCGTCGGCACGGCGAACGACATCTGCCAGCTGAACAAGGACGCTCTGTGGTTGGAGCGGGGCTGGCGGCCGAGCAACACCCTCCAGGCCTCGGCCACCGACAAGGACTGCGAGACCAAGCTGCTCGGCAATCCGAATCAGATGGGCCTGCCGCCGGGGATCGTCGGGATGACCGGCTCGGAGTACGCCGAGGTCAATCTGACCACGTTCTACAACACCAGGAAACAGCTGCAGGCACCGCCGGAACCGTACGCGACCACGACGCTCTGCATGCCGACGCGCAGCCCCGAGTCCGCCGAGACGAGCGGTCGCAAGTCGAATTCCAGCGACTCATGTCTGAAGCCGGACTACTCCAGTCTGGACTCGAATCTGGATCGCAACAAGTCGACGATCTCGCCGTGCAGCGACAACGCGGGCAGCATCTACAACGGCGAGGAGAACGCCGAGTCCCACAGGAGAACCCACCAGTACAGAATGCCGTTGCCGAGCGAGAGCCAACCGCCGAATTGGTGCGACATGCTGCCCCCGCCGCCGGATCATCCGCCGTCGTTCGAGGCTGGATCCCTCGGCTCGACCAGAGCGACTCATCTCCATTCCCACTCGCATCCCCATCCCCATCCCCATTCGCATCCGCACTCGCACCCGCATCAACACCAACACCAGTATCAGTACCATCATCACCATCAACAGTCGCCGCAACAGCAACAGCAGCAACTCGGCCATCAGTATCAACACCAGCATCACTATCAACAGCAGCAGCAACAGCAGCAACAACAACAGCAACAATACCAGTCGGCGTTCAGTCCTCATCTGGGCAAACGGAGCATCGACAGGCAAAACGATCTGGACTCGATGACCGGCTCGGGATTGCCGTTGGGCCTGGGATTGGGTCTGAGCTCGAACTCGGGATCCGGCTCCGGGTCCGGTTCCGGGTCCGGCTGCGGTTCCGGTCCCGGTTCCGGAAATTCGCAGAGTCCGCCGAGTCCACCGATCAGAGCGACGAACAATTTGACCGGCTCGGGACTGATCTGGAACGGTCACTGCCAGCAACAGCATCAGCAGCAGCTGCAGACCGACGGCGCCGCTGTTCCGCAATCGGGCAACGTTCACCAGCCGAGCAGATACACCAGCTTGCCGCCGCAGACGAACCCGCCGTCGTTGCCCGCGCTCCCGCAGGGCTTCGAACGGTACGAGTACAAGTGCAACAGCCAGGAGAACGAGTACGAGAGCGGCTCGGTCCTGTACGGGCCCCGGAACGACTCGCCGCTCGAGGACTACGACTCGAGCGCGTACTGTCGCGTGAACCGGACCGATTCCCGTTCGGAACAGTCGATCGTGAACGACAACATGTACCGTCGCCACGACGAGGACTGTTATCCGTCCGAGAATCTCTATCAAACGGAGACCGAGGAATGGGACAGAAAGTCCTGCGACTCGAACGCACACTCGGACATCTGTTGCTCCTGCTCCGAGTCGAGTTGCCTCTACGGCAACACGCTCGACTACAACGACCAGTTCACCGCGACCTCCGCGAACTGTCTCCACGGTAGAACCGGATCCCGGAGCAGAACCGGCAGGAGTCCCCGCAGAAGAAACGCCAGGAACTCCTCGCCGACCTACAGCAGCGGCGATAGCAATTACTCTTGTATACCCCCGAGGCAATCCGGAAGTGTCGGCTCGCAGGAAAGGGGGAGGCATAATCGTGGGAAAGGTTGGTAGCTACGTCGTCGCGCGGTCTCGTTTCGGCTGTTCTACAAATATTAGGTTTATCGGAAAGTTCTGTCAGATAGTGTCGCTTTTTCAATCCATTATGCATATGTTGATTGCAGATATATACGACTATCTTTATCATTGCATGTACACACGTGTACACTCCTAAATAAACCGGAACAAAGATGTCTCGTGTCATTGTTAAGGGGGCCGGCAGGTATTTGGCCTTGACTGTCACGCTATGTTACGCTGTGCCTTTTTTTCTAGACATTTTACGTCTTAAATAAGTAAGTAATCGATTAAAAATGCATACCATCGTGTTTCGAACACAAATCTCTCGAAATTAAGGGGATCTCTCAGCGGCAGCCATCTTGTGACGTCGTACTTGCTTCAGAATTCGAATCTTCTGCCGAATATTAGAAATTAATCCACGATCAGGTAGAAATTCGTGATTTGGGCTCCATACAAATGTAGATTGGACTTTTAGGAAACACAATTGATCATTTCTAAAATGCTCGTTGCAATATTGAAGCGGCGGTTTGTCTAGATTTTGACTGCAGAAGTAGAATGCATTCCTGTATAATAAATTTTTGCTAGATAAAGGATTTTTCACATAAATACAAAAATTGAGCGTACAAAGTACCCGCGTCGGCACATTTTCAAACTTTAACAACCATTTACAACTATTAGGAAGTACATAAAAATATAATTTGATATGTGTATATATGTAAAGGAGAGTCCCCTCTGTCTCTTGACTCAAGCTTCAACTTTCTCGTCTGTTTAGTCTTTCCGTAACACGTCATTCTTTATCGAAATCATGCGTTTCTACAAAAACCAATATTTCTTGGATATCTTTCGGATTTGGTTCTTGAATGACAAAGGGTATAAGAATCACCCAACAGGTATTGCAAAACACGAATAAAGTTTTATTCTAAGTCTCTCTCTGTTTGCAAAACTTTTTACACGAAAAAGCCAAGCACTGGTTGAGTTTTTCTCCTCTAGAAATAAATAATTTTTTGAGAACGGCATTTACAAGTTGCCATCACGCTGGCGAGAAGTCACAAGTAACGATGGAAAGTATATTCTACAGTAAATATTATTGAATCTAAAATTGTGTTTCAATTCAACAAACGGACAGAACTTTCCGGCGGACCTAGCATACTTTCGAAATGATTATATCTTCTAAAACGTGACTGTTTACCTCCGAACAGACAAAGTGCCTAGTTTCACCAGAGTCGCCGGTTATTCTCAACACAATTCCACGGGCTCGAACACGGTCAGCAGTTCCGGAAGTCAAAGGTACAACAAGCTGAGCAACGTATTCGTCGGAGGCAGCAATTCGAACGTTCCTCCCGCGGACAGTAGTCGACCGGCGGATCTTCGTGACGGTTAACGAGACAACGTAACGAGCGCGTCCTTGCCGCTGCTCTCGATCATCGTCCACGGGCTAGCCGATTCCTTCGACAACTATAAAACCTGTAAGAACTATGAGGACCGGTCACGTTCCCGCGGCGTCACTTATATTTACATAGGTCGCTCGGTCGTCTTCTTCTGTCTTCTCCTTTTGTTCGTTCCTTTCCTTCGAACCTCCTCGCATCATTCCCTGATCCCTGTCGCGCGCCACGATTTACTTTTCCTCGTACAGCTGAATTGCTATATCGAACAAGAACAGACTATACAGGGTGTCCCAGCTGACTTGACCAGCTTGAATATCTCGCTTAGCGTTGGTAATGGAAAGAAACGTTACAGGACAATATTAACTTAACCGAACGGGCAATGTAATGATTCGGGAAAAACTTTTTATTATAATAAAACTTTTTATACCCAAGCTCGCGCGAGGGTCATTGTATAATATGTCATTGAAGAGGTCTTCTATTCTTCTAATCTAGAAGTCACTATTACATCGCGATAAAAGAAATATATGGTTCCGTTAAAAAAAAATTGGTGAACTTGACTTCTAGAAAAAAATGACTTTCAAAACGTAGTTTGCTAATATTGTCTTATAACGGTTTTTTCTAAGCAAGACATTCAAGATGATCAAGTTAGCTGGGACACCATGTATTGTGCATTTCTGGTGGTTTCATTTTTTCTTTCATTTTTGGTGGTTTCAGAAATTTCAAACGTTCTTGTTTCTTCTGCATTTATCACCGTTGTCTTTCGGGAAATCAGAAAAGGCTAACAAAAATAACAAAATTGTATTGCCAAGTGAAAGAAGTTCCAAAGCATTTTATAAAAATTGATGACCTTGGTATCTAGAAAAAGAATGCCTTGAAAACAGTTTTTCCCGAGTCATTATATCGCCCCTTCGGTCAGGCCAATATTGTCCTATAACGTTTCTTTTTCTATTGCTAACGCTAAGCGAGATATTCAAGGTCGTCAAGTTAGCTGGGACACCCTGTGTAACTCTGACCTTCATATGACACCGGATGTAACGCGTTCGGTGCAACGTTTCAGAGCCATCCTAATCCCACGGAAGGTTTTCCGGATATTTTCCTATTCTTCTCGTTTCGAGTACGTTCCGCCATGTACATACGCGAGTATAGCGATCGGTCGAGACACTTCCATGCCCGAGTTGTCCAGATATTTTCAATTTCGTCTCCGGCCTGCAGCCTCGTCGCTTGTACAACAACCATGAACAGGGGAAAGAGGACGATCGAGCGAACGGTGTGCGCTTCAGAGCATCGTCTCTTAGATTACGGATTACGATTACGTAAAATGTAGAGATTATATATTGCGACGGAACGGTGCGTTGTGGTGGGTGTGTACGTTGAACGGTGTGCATCTGTATAGGCTGTTTTTTCCTACTTCGCGGAGCGAATAGCAATTCACGATTTACAATTAAACGATCCGCAATCCGGAGCGCGAACGTTCCCGATCGCTATCCGCTCGCGCGCACACTCGGATCCAGCGACGGCATTTATTTTATGAAGATTCGAAATTCTCGTCGCGACGTTCCGCGTGTAAGTGTGCGCGTCCGCTTTCGCGACACGCGCGCGCGCAACGTTCCTGAACATGCTCGCGAGCAAACAAATCGCAAGAGTTATACGGTACATGCTCGACAATTATGGTCTCTCGACGATGCCACGATTTCTCTCGGGAAGCGAGTTTCCGTGACGATCGGAACGATTGTATAATATAACGTAATTATAATATAATATACTATAATATATATATATATATATAATATAATAGAACGATAAAAAGATTGCCATATCGAGGAATTTTGTATCGTATAAATCGCGCGTTCCGCGGTGTTTTTCTTTCTTTTTTGTCTCGCCCAGTCGAGGCGACGCGATCGTAACAACGCTTCCTGGTCTGTGATTCGTTGTCGTTCAAACAAACTGCCGTAACGTTCACGCACGAACAATATTGTTCACGCGTGAACAATATCGATCGCCGATTTCGATCGAATTCGCGGCTGCTCAACGGCGCAACGCGTCCCACGTTCGAACGATTTCGAAACGATGCTCGAAATCGGAAGCGAAAATCCGCTCGAGTATACATGCATGTACCTATCGTAGATACAGACACACACACACGTATATATATATATATTTAGTTTTGTGGAAGGACTTTGGATACGCTGCTTCCCCCTTCGAAAGGAAGAAAGGGAGAGAAGAAAGAATGGCGGACGGACGAACGGAAAGTATCCTGTAAGAAGTAAATTTTGTAAAAAAAAAAGTAAACTCGCAATCGATCATCGCTCAAATCCCTCGTGAGAGACTAGCTTAACAGAAACGGAAAAGACAAATCGAATAAATAGAGACGGACAAGAAGAAGAAGAAAAGAAAAAGAAAAAGATGGAAGAGGAGGAGAAGAGTGTGGTGGAAGGACCGATACTGAAACTACTGCCGGGTACTAGAAATCGTAAGGTATAGAAACCTGCTAAGGATAAGTATAAAGATAGAGGAATATAACGGTAAAAAAAGAAGAAGAAGAAGAAGAAAAGAAAATAAGTCGAAGCCTAAGTCAGCCAGTTCGAGAGAAAGATTTGTAAATGAAATCGATCGATCCGTGGCGTGTATAGAGAGACGCGAGTGTAATCCATCCAGCAGATAGCGAAAAAGTTTGATCAATCGGTTTGATTCTCGGGGGTTTATCGTTTTTCGTAGCGTGTTTAGATTAGAAGACTCGGATCGGAGAACCGTAGGCACGTAGGGCACGTATTTTAAGTGACATTCACCGTTGTAACGTTAATCCGTTAAACGAACAAACCGCGCCGCCGTGTAGGGGGGTGCGTTTGAAACGTAGGTACGCCGAGTTTTTGCCAAATTTTCACCGAAGAATCGACGAGGAAAAAAGTAAATGGCTGCCGTTCTAGACACGTAGGCTCGTCGACGAAAGACTCGATGTAAAACGACTAACCAGAGACTTCTTCGGTTATGTAAATACGATCGCGCTCGAGGTTTTTCCGGCGGTACGAAAGAACGATCGATAGTACACAGTAGAGATACCGTAATAACTTACTTGGCTACCGGAAACGAAAATGCAAACAAAGAAAGACGAGGATGAAGAAGAAGAACAGCAACAAGAGAGAGAGAGAGAAAGAAAAGGAAATAGCAAACGAAAATACTTGGTTCGCGGATCGAGAGCTAACAGTATTTTCGTTTTCAGAGAGAGAAAACGGACATTCGCTTGACCGGTCGAACCATCCTATCAATTTGCGAGACAAAAAAAAAAGTAATACGTTATTTTTATAGTTTTCCAAGCTCGCGAGATTGTTACGATGGTTCGCGTAGCACCGTTTGTATAATACGTGTAACGTGTATGCACCTAACGCGTGACGCGTCGACTTTCGCGGTTCGAACGAAAACGTTAACGCAAAGAAAACATTCGTGTACACGGTACGGATACGGATACGGATACGGGCACCGAATACGGTTATGGCTCGGGATTAGTGTTCCTGATTTCTCGACATTCTTCATTTCTCGAGAGAAATGAGAATTCTCGAGAATTTTTAATAATACAGAGAAATATTGGGAAACTTTTACCAAAACTTTTATACAGTGAAACATTGCGCTTTTCTTTCGAAATGACTTCTTAAGTTTTTCACTGTTTTCGTAAGAAGCATTGTTACATTTCCCAAAAAGTCTGCTTAGAATTTGTTTTGCCATTTTATACGTATCTGCCTTGGATGTTAAATGAAAGAATGTATCTTCTCAATTTTTTTGCGGATATTCTAAATTATGCAGATATTTTATAAAGGATGCAACAATCTTGTCCCTTCTTTTAAATATTTCTTCTTTAATAACAACGAGAAACTCATTACTCAATTCAGTATTCAGTTTTTCTAAAGTTTTAAATAGGAATTTAAGAGATTTTAAGAATTTATACGTTATAAAGTAAATGGGATTCATAAGAATTTTCCTAAATTGAAATTTCTAGAGAAATACTAGAATTTTTCTCGAGAATTGAGAAATAAGAGTACATTTATTGATAATTCTTGAGAATTTTTAATAAAATAAAGAAATATTGGGAAACTTTTACCAAAACTTTTATACAGTGAAACATTGCGCTTTTCTTTTGAAATAACTTCTTAAGAAGCATAATGCGTCTAATGTACAATCAGACAATCTGAAAGTTTTTCACTGTTTTCATAAGAATCATTGTTACATTTTCCAAAAAAGTCTCCTTAGGATTTGTTTTGTAAAAAATGTATCTTCTGAATCTTTTTGCAGAGACTCTGGATTATGCAGATATTTCATAAGGGATACAACAATCTTGTCTCTTCTGTTCTTCTTTAATAACAACCAGAAACTCATTACTCAATGCAGTATTCAATTTCTCTAAACTTTTAAGTAAGAATTTAAGAATTCATATGTTATAAAGTAAATGGGATTCATAAGAATTTTCCAAAATTGAAATTTCTCGCGAATCACTGGAATTTTTCTCGAGAAATGAGAATCGAATCAATCCTAAAATTTCTCGAGAAGGAACACTAGTCGTGATCCTTTTATGCGATCTATTGTGCCGACGATCTCGTTCTCAATCCGTACACGGTTCCCATCCGATCCATTTCCTACCTCCCACCGGCATACGTAGCTCGTAATTCCCCATAATTCTCCATAATTTTCCATAATTACGATCGGGCGAAATCGTTGTTACGTTTGTCCGTTTGTTCTTGCAACGCAGCTCTCGTTCGTTGGTCGACGGTCTCGCGTCCCGAAACCACCCGCCGAGAATCGAAACGCCGGACACGACGTTTACCTTTCGAACGAGAAAGGTCGCCTAAAGATTCTTCCGTTCGCGATACAGCCAAATTACATGTAATCCCGACTGATGATTCGTATTCGTAGAAATAAATTTGTATGTACGATGAACACGGTTCGCCACCCCCAACGATTCGCGACGAATGAAAACGATTTGATGAACGCGTTTATCCGATCTGCCTGCCTATACCTGCTCAACCAACTGCCCAACTGTCCCACTGCCTGCCTGACTGCCAATATATAATTAACGGACTAGTCTCTCTTCTCCAGCCTGTCGAGAAGAGACGAGATTTCAGAATTCTATCGATCGCATCGGCGCAAAGATGAAAAACAAAAGAAAGAGTTTATCGGTATCGTAGGTCGTGTCAATATATATATAAATATATATATTTTACAGGAGCGAAAACATTGATCGCGCGTCATATCATTAACTTTTAACGAGGAGAAGAAAATGAAAAGGCAAAGGAGAGAAAAAAAAAAGGAATTAGTAATCCGCGCCGGCGGATCGGGTCTGAATGCTAATGCAATTCGATGACAAAGCGAAGTTCGAATCTTTCTTGATTATAGCGTCTTTTAGCTCCTAAGTCTGAAATCTAAACCCGAAGGCTGACGAGTGATTTAGCTTAAATCTTCTTTACATTTTGTACATAATGCGACGTAAGGAGGAGAAACGGAAGAACGTTTTTTGTAGGCAATAACTTATTTATTACGGAAAGGAACACGAATTAATGTCCAGTTCGAGCGCATCGAGGTCGCAAGTAAACAAGAATGCGAACAAAAAGTCGATGAATACGAAACATCAATGTACGCATACACGCAGCAGACACGCGCGCACAAGTGTAGATAATTACGGAATAAGGATCATTATTGTCAAGTACTACGTACACGTATGTATAAGACGTATAAGATATACGGAAACGTTACATAATATACAGGTAACAATTATTAATAAAAAATTACGTTGAAATCTCGAACTTTATCCATTTTGCGTCACGAACGAATTCAACGAGAGAAAATCAAGGAATCAAAGACAACCGGCCGCAACTCCTCGTTTCCCGTTTCGCCGGCATTCAATTTATTACGAAAACAATGATATTTGTATTGTTACAAAGTCGATACGTTTATTTTCTTTTTTTGTTGGAAACACGACGCGAGTCACAATAGCTTTCCTTAAGTTCCCTTCTTTTTTGTTTCTCCACCAGACTCGTGCCAAAGAACTAATAATATCTACGCTAATGAGAAATTATCCGCAGCCACCTTTTCCGCAGCAACTACGCTTTGGCGGTCGATATCCGCGGGAGTTGTCCCCCATCAATGGATTATATTCTGAAACAATTCGCACGTTACTCCGATTCGAAATTACACGAATGTCAAGAAGTTTTCATCGTGTCAATTCCGAACCTCTCTTCATCGAGTTAGACTTTCCCTTGGGGAAAGATGATTGGTCGTTCATCCCGGTTCCGAGTCTATAACCCGAACTACCGGACTGGGCCTCTGCCAATCTCGCTGCTTCTCTCTTTCTTTCCGCATGCTGAAAAATATAATAACAGCCGAGTTCAGATTTCGTTCTACCTCCCTGTTCGACAACTACAACGAAAGCCTCGAATTTTTAAACGATTTCTCACCTCCTCTTTCTTTTTCTGCGCAAGCGCGCATTTTTCATAATATTCTTGTTGCATCTTTTGCCTCAAAGCTTCCACAGCTGATAGCCTCTGCTGCAATAGATCCGGATCTAAACGGAAACAAAATGTTGTCGTTATTATCAGTATTATTTGGTAAATTTTCGAGTCGAGCTTACTCTTGTGATATTTTGCAGCATACTCTTGCTCGTCTTTCCTCGTCTTCCAGTTTGTATATTTCTCTTGAATATACGGCGAAGCGTACCATAGGGAGATTAAAACTGCCACTATGTACCATCCCATGGATGCAACGGCATTCCATACTGTGCAAATTATTAAGATTTCGTTGTGCGTAATTGCGTAGTTACAAGGGTACCGTTGCGGGGAAAAAAAATACGTTACGTTAGTACATTTTGGACGACTTTTCGACAACAATCCGCGCTGCGGTATGCTTTTAGGACTATCAAAGACGGTGACATGGCAAAACAAAGTAGAAAGTATCTATTTACATATAGCCATGTTGTACACTAGCTACGAATACGTTAGCAGAACTCTATTCGAAGAGAAATTCAAGAGAATGAGAACTCCGACCGAGGAATATATTTACAGAAACACATACATATTTACAGATACCCTTATGATTTGTTTGGCATTTTTTTAGGTTACGTATTTTATGTATAAGGCTACTTGCTCGTTGTACGTACTCATCGTAATATAAGAAACTTCGAATTCTCCGTCGCCAGCATGAGCCATCTTTTATTCTGTTTGCTGTGCACAAAAATTTAAAACATTCGCTTCTCAAAAGCTACAGTTGCTCAAACTTTCATCCGTAAACATTGAAAACAACTCGACAAGAATCGTATCGAAATCTACAGGTATTCGAACTCCGAATTCCAACTCCGAGACTCCGACCTCCGAGCCTCCGACGGCGTTCTCCGGAAACAAAAAATTTCCAGAGCGCATGCGCCCGTAAGCAGCTCATCAATTGAAATTTTTGGTACGCCATCGAAATTATTTTCGGATGACAATCTGCCTACCTCTAGACGCGTTCTGCCAACTTTCGATTCAACTCTCTCAAAGGTTAACAAGTCCCACCGAATCTCACCGGGAATGCATTAAAATATTCTCTTTTATTCAATTGCAAATGATTCTTGCGTAGGCGGTCGATAGTGATGCCGCTTGTGACCAAATATCGAAGTTCTCTTCGAATATCCGCTCGAACCAACAGCCAACGACATTACCGACGGCTGCGGTCAAATTGTCGCGTGTACCGATCGCGTAGAATTCTATATTATCGATAGCTATTTTATAAATGTATATTAGTTTTCCACTTTACCGACACCATCAGCGACATATTGACTAAATAATTTCAAATCGAAATTATTTTCAGATGACAATCTGCCTACCTAGAAACACGTTCTTCCACCTTTCGATTCAATTCTCAAAAGTTAACAAGTCCCACCGAATCTCACCGGGAATGCATTAAAATATTCTTTTTTATTCAATTGCAAATGATTCTTGCGTAGGCGGTCGATAGTGATGCCGCTTGTGACCAAATATCGAAGTTCTCTTCGAATATCCGCTCGAACCAACAGCCAACGACATTACCGACGGCTGCGACCAAATTGTCGCGTGTACCGATCGCGTAGAATTCTATATTATCGATAGCTATTTTATAAATGTATCTTATTTTTCCACTTTACATAATTTTAAATTTTGTCAAATAACTATTTTGGGCACATTCTAAACATTCATTCGTTTGTTCATCGTTTCTAATGAACGAATTTATTTTGTATTTACATTGTGATGTCGCTAATAATAACCTATATAGCAGTCGCGACATAAAACCATAAAATAAAAAGAAAATCCGGTCTATGTAAATAAACTTTCAAGGAAGTTATGTGGACAAATTCGAATTCGAGTTTTACGAATTACAATGTGACCTATGACCATGCGAATATGCATAAATGTCTGCATATATATGGACGTATAATGTGCATACTTCTCCATAACAAATTATATTTACATTGACATATCATTCGAATTGGAAATGGGGGAAAATTGACCGTTGGACTTTACATTTGGTTTCTCGCTTCCAGCAAAATAAGTACCCATTTACGGAGAACTCTGTTACTATATATACATAAACGAATGAACTTGTTGTCGGCTGTCCGGCTGTCGGCGTTTTACGTTCTACGATCAAAATGAATCGGCACGTAGAACCTGTAAATCTATTGTTCGCAAGGCGAAAGGACTGTGATATTTTATGGGCTTCTCGACCGATGGATCCACTATTGCCGCATAAAATTCCTTTCGAGTCCAAGTATTCCAGGGATCAAATGATCGAAGCTGTCCTCAACGATGAAAGGGTTAAATTAGCAATTACATCTGTGGCTGGGGCACAGCAACTGGACATGAACAAAGTTGTACAAGAAGCTCGTGTAATGGTCAATGAAATGGCCAGTAAGGCACATTTAGCTACTGTACGCTGGTTAGGTAAGCGCAAAATGTCAAAAAGAAACAAAAAAAAACAATAATGCTTGCCCATTCAATTTTAGATGTAGATCATCTTGGTTTTCAGCTGTCATTATTACCAAAGTACTTAAAAGGATTTTTCAAAGTATCTACGTGAATGAAAATGTGCTACTCAGACTGAAAAAAGAAATGCAAATCTCTCAAGTTCAATACGTTTATGCTCCCACTCACAGAAGTTACTTGGATTTCATATTATTGTCCTATGTTTTGTTTTCATACGACATGGCGCTTCCCAACATTGCGAGCGGTATGGACTTTTATCAGATGCACATAATAGGAGAATTATTGAGAAAAACAGGAGCGTTTTACATGCGACGTAGTTTCTCCAATGATTTGTTATACAAAAAAGTGTTCCAATCGTATGTAACGTCGCTAGTAAAGCACAGCGACAGAGCAATAGAATTTTTTATCGAAGGCACTCGCAGTAGAAGTTTGAAGAGTATAATACCAAAATTTGGTAAGCAGAAATTGCTGGAACCTACTAGAAAGTAAGTAACTAAATAATGTATACAGAATTTCTAAGAACGTTGCTTTCAGGTCTTTTGTCAACTATTTTAGAAAGTTTGTTGGAAGGTGGAGTACCCGATATTCATTTCATACCCATAAGTATTAGTTACGAACGGCCACCAGAAGAATTGCTCTTCGCGTACGAACTGTTGGGTGTCCCAAAACCGAAAGAATCTACATTCGGTCTCCTTCAATCTTTGTCTATTTTACAGAAACCTTATGGTTACGGTTGTGTGTCCTTTAATATCGGCGAGCCTATTTCCACGTGTAGCTTTTTAAGTATGGAAGTCCGCAAGGAAAAAGTATTATCACCCTATACGAAACTACCATCGACCGTTCGTGAAAATTTGGCTTACCGTATAATCGATTCGCATAAAAAGAATACCGTTCTCATGCCAATCAATTTAATCGCATTACTGTTCAATGAGAGGAGTCAAATGTATCCTGATAATCCATATACGTTAGACGGTTTAGTCAACGATTATTTGTGGTGCAGAAACGCTTTGGAAACATTCGACGCGACTATACATCCGAAAAAGTAAGTTCCGCTTCGAAAGAAACAATAGTACTAATATGAATGAACATCACAGTCGTTATCGTAGAATACATTTCCCCTAGGACAGACGATAGAAACGGTGCGAGACAAGAGATATTAGATACTCTGAAAGTTCACGAAGAATTGCTTGTATTCGACTCAGCGGAAGTTTTAAGACTGAAACAAAGGCACAAATCGACGAAGCTGAAAAGCATCACGCGAGTTAAAGGGCATACTCTCACAGAGAAAACGATGGAAGTAGCGGTATCGGTTATCAATATATCACTTTATCTAAATCCCACTCTTTCTTTTCTAACGAAACCTGCCATTGTCGCATTAGCGATTGGAACGGAAGGAGTCGAACACGGTAATCCTGGAACCATTACACGTACTACTCGTTCGTAGTTCTCAATATTTATTGGAACCATTTTAATTCTAAGTAAAATGTTTTCATTGTGTCACACGTAGATTCCGCTTTTAAACGATACACGTTACTCAGGACAATTATGAGCACAGAATTCGCAATGCCGCTGATAGAGGACGAGCTCACGATGAAGTTAGAATGGGAAGAAACACTGAATATTTTGTTGAGATTAAATTACATAAATATTCTGAATGACAAGTACGTTCGAGGAGAAAATTCGAAATTATTTTCTCTCTTGTACAATGTACTACTGCCATTCGTGGATGCGATATACATTACGTGTCTTGTCTTGTTCGAGGTAAAGTTAGAAATTTATTCAACACGATTCGGCCAGGAAAAATATGATTTCATTTCCTTTTTTCGTTGTTTTTCGATTACAGTGGCCGGAGTCGTCCGACATAACTGTAAAAGCAGTTTCCACCGAAGCTCAGAAACGAGCAGAAAAAGCATTTCTCGAGGGACACGAATGGGGGAACCATCCGTATTCGTTATCCCTCGACTTATTTTCCACGTCGATAAACAATCTTGTACTGCAAAGTATTCTAGTGCCGTCTGAAAAACGAAGCACGTACCGTGCCGACAAAATTCGACTGGCGTCAGTTCTTGGACAATTACACGAGCTTTCGTTGAAACGACCGCCGGGTTCGTATCGTAACGCAGTACTATTGTCCCCAACGCCGCCACTTGTGCAAGCCAAACTGTAAACTCGAATAATTTGAACGGGAACTATGGCGCAATGTTCGCCACGACAAGTCGCATTGGATGAGGGAACAAGAATTTGTTCGAGCTAACAAACTTTTGTCATACGATCAACGGTATAGTCATTACATAACACGTGTATAATACATTGCGCATACATACGTAGATTTATTATTAGCTTTCCTCTTTCGTTGTAAATGCGAATTCTCTCTAGTTATTATTTCGTACATATGTTACCATTAAAATGATCAATTACAAATCGGTTAAATATTTCAGATGAATTTATCCATGCTGCTGAGTATTTTAACCGTCTCTTCGTCAAGTATGTTTATAGATCTTTTTCTTCTGCCGAGAAGTAACGTGGTGGCCGTAGGAGTGGGCGCAGGGTTGTTCATATTTCGGAATAGAAGCTGTAACAGGGAGACAATTACGTCAAAAAACCAAATACAAATTGTTGCCACGGATATACTGGAATTCCACGTGTACGTGGAATTTAACATAGAATCGAGCCGTTAATACCATAACTAGCCGAACAAGATATACGGCGAACGTGAGGAATGAAATAGCCATCAGTGCGCCTTCTATGGATGGGAATCCTGTAGCGTTATCATGAGAATCATAACCGAGATCATGATGTTCTGCGCCTCTTTTTTGTCGACCACCTCTTACGGTCTGCGCAAGTCGCGATTCTTTAAAAAGAGAAGCAAAAGAATCGCCGATAAGCCATTTGTTTGCCACATTTCTTTTTCTTTTTTTTTTTTTTACAGTAAGTATATGTCTACATGCCGAAATCGCTCTACTACCTATTTCGGTTATCAACGTTCGCTCGAACGTTTTCAAAAACAAGAGTTTTCCTTCACCGGATGTCGACTGCGATTTCAAAGTCTGATGAACAGACCTCAATATATTTATCGGTAAATATTTTAAGATATCCACGTCGTTCGAAACGAAAGATTCATTGTAACATTCTGTATTCGTATTGTATTCCTGAAAAAGAACAATTCCAACTAAAGCCAATGATGGACGGAAAACGGAAAACGCTTACTTACATCCGCTAACGGGGAGTCGGTTGCCTCCACTTGTTGTTGTTGTCGTTGTTGATGTTGTTGTTCTTCTTTTTCTTCTTCAGTATTAGTTGCAAATGAATTTTCCTCATTGGTATACTCGTGAATCGTGGTTTCGCTGTTGGAATCTTCAAATTGGTGTTCACCTATCAGAGATCCTCCACTTCCGTTCACCGCTGCTTCTTCGCTCAAGTTTTTTGTGGGTGCATCACCGTACACGAGGGGGAATTGATTTTCCGTGGGCGTTGAGGAAAATTTATAAAAATGGTCTTGTTTGGATGACGGTATTCTACGAGTGAAAGATGAAAAACTTTGCAAATTATACATATACTGCTACACAACACGCACTGTTTTTCTTTTTTCTTTTGCTACATACCTGTATATTCTTTTCTCGTCGGAGAACTGTGGCATGTCTACCCATTCTGCCAAACTGATGTTCCACAAGAGTATGCTGAACATGCTTAATATGAACATCTCGACGAATCGAATAATAACGACAATTACAATGGTACCGGCCACTTACTGAGGTAACACGCGAGTAATATTGTCAGACAATGATAATGACAATAACAGACATCGACGATGTATCAATTTTGTTTGTCGCACAAATCTTGCATTCGTGGGAATGCTCGTGGTAATTTAAGGGATACAATAACCGACTGAGAGGACCTCGTCGGAGACACGTACATAGTGTGACGCTAAGCAGGATGTTATTATTTCAAGCAGAAGTGCTGTTAGAATTAACGAGAACGAGACGAACAATTATACATTCCCACTGTAACGACATCCAGATTCGCAGATTTTCTTTTTAGACCGTTCGAAACACAGGCATAGACATTCGATTTTGAATGAATGTTTATTGAATCAATGCTTTGTGTTTTCTAGACATTTCTACATTATCTTTATCGGAATGTTCGAAGGAAAAGGAATTACGTTTTCGTCGCATAATACAACATATTAAACGTTACAAAGCTCGCTCGTAGCATCACTCATCGTTAATTTATTCACATTATTATAAGTACAATGATGATTTAACATTTTAGCATTCTTATGAAGATTTGTTAGTTTCGCTTAAAATGTATAATCTGTTACAATTCATGACTGCACCTGATTTAAGTACTTTAAAGTTTCTCATCTGTTAATTATGTATTTGCGAGTGACATAAACGCATAGCTCAAGTGGAATGTATCATTAATTATTATGAACTTGAACGCGTGTGTAAAAAGTTTTTGGAACATTGTTCGAACAATAAGGACAATAAAAAATTAAAAAATATATACGGGATACATATGCTATATACAAATAATCGTCTCTACTACAATTACACGGAGAAATGATACATTCAACGCATCTTGTACAGCAAATACTATAGAAACATACCATGAGTACGTATAATATTATCAAATCCTCCTACGAACAATTACATATAGTATCTCGTGTAAATTATTGCATTTGTATCTAAACTTATAGTACCAATAATAGTATTAACTGCTCAAATGTGGCTTTTGAATTTCATAATCGCAACCAATAAAACATTTGGCTATTGTAAAAACAACCATAACAATAAGCACAGGGCATCCAATAATATATAGGCATATGTATAGACATAGGCCGTGAATCGTGCACATGAGTAAGAAACAATTGAAATAAGTTCCAATCGAGCAAGAAACAAGAAACTCAAGTTAAGTATACGTGCTTGCGTGTCGATATGGTTGAGTGGTTGAATGGGTATACATGTAATTTTCATTGAAATTCCAAATATCGCTACTCAAGATCAACTCAGTCTTTTGTAAGATGTGTCATTCATTAAGTAGTGCGAAATTACATTTGTTCACGTCAAAATTTTAAATTTAAAGTCATTTGTTCATCTTCTGGAAATATGAATTTTTCACTTTTCTATTAAGCATACACTCTTATCGTTGTTCTTCTGGTTAAAAACATTGCATTAATAAAAAATGTTAGAAACCATTATGTTAGTATCGTAACTAATGCGCTATCATTACAGTTCTTCCAAGATGAATTTAAGAAACTAGTTGCATACTTTTATTTCTGTACGATATCCTAAATTACCATAGTTGGCCACGTATCGTCAAATTACAATATGAATATACGAATCTCGTATATGTTTACCTCATTTAATTAGCATTTTACAAATAATGGAAGTAAATGCAACAAAGGAGCGCGTAGATTATAAAGAATAATATATACACAAATAAAAATCTGATTTTGCTCTGTGCTTTCTAAATATAACGTCAAACGGTTTTGATTTATTTCTAATAAAGAGATAATAAACCAAATTCAATCAAATTCGATAGTAACAATAAACAAGAAATATAATGTATTCGAAATATTCAACTTATCCTTATTTTATATGCATATCAATATCGGATAATTTCAATAAACTCTTGATCACTACTTCCAAATACAAAATTTATCACATTAGCGATTATGTTCGCAACACTATGTAGAACATTTTCCGAGCTATACATGTGTATATCTGAGAAATTTTCAGTTATGTATGCGAAATCTACTTACGTTATTATCAATCTTTTTCTTCCCTCGTAATCGATACAGGCAAATGTTTTGTAATTCGAAGCATTATGGAACAATAATATATTTTAATATAGTAACGTAGCGTACCGTGTAAAGTTAGATATAAATATCGAAAGTTCATGATCTCTTACTGGTAGATTGTTGCCTTTGAATAAACCCGACAAGAGAGAATAGACATCGAAGCTTCTAATTTTTGAAGTTTAGATATTTTTTAGGGGAAAACGCGAAGTAGGAAATTTTGCTTTATAGAGAGAATCATTTTATATTCTTATCTAATCTATGAAAGTCTAACAACTTTGATGAAGCTTCCTATATGGATAGAATCGAATCTCATCATATAGATTCCAAGATAACATACCACCAAATTTAGAGCGGACAGTACGTTAATGCATTATTAAGAAAAATATGTTTGTGCTGTTCAGGCAACAAGAAATGTCTTCAGAAAGCATTGTATAGCTTCACTTGGACGATCCTGACGTCTGCAAAAGTAGAACTGTAACGAATATTCGAATATTCTTGCATCTTGCATTCTTTCTTTCTCAAAGAATGTGTATGTGCGTGTGTGCGTACGTGCGTGCGTTCTCTTCGCATAGAATATAATATCGTGTACTATTTAAATCTACTAGCTTTAATTTCAAGCAACATTTGTGCAGTTATAAACCATGCTAAACTTCGAATCCCATATCAAGCAGGAAAATATGTTGATATATGTATGTATACATATATATATACATATATGTACACACATATGTCATATTTATGTTACGTGGCTAAGCACTTAGAAACTACTTGTAAAATATTATGCATTCTGGAGAGTATTAAAGCGATAAAAGAATATGAAATAATCGTTCATCTCGCAACGAGAAAAGTGAGGAATCGTCAGAACATGTCGCACGAACGTGCCATGCTACTCAATGGAAAACACCTGTTGCGACATAACCGTTAACTTATGATGAAATCTCGTAATATTTTGTATAAACATTGCTATTGCATTTCATTACAATATTTTGTTCAACGTCCCTATCTCACACGTTCCAGTCTGATCGAAATATCATTGGATAAGATTCATATACCCCCGACGCGGAAAGAATACCTTGAAAAGATTGGCCTTGATCGATGATGCGCGGCGTGATGTATTGATCGATATTCTAACATTTAATGCGAGAGATGAAATTGTTGTACTCCCTTGTACGAACTTATTCAAGTCAGGCACGAATAAAACGCCGTAATGTCGCTCGAGCGCTTCGAGCCCAGCCTTTGTGTAACGACATATTATTTGGCAATGTTTCGATGTTTAACATAGGCGAACAGTTCTGTCATGTGCGTTGATTACTGTGCGCCAACCACCGGGCGTCGTCGCTTTCGTGGGTCAGATAACGGTATCCCACCTTCGCTTCTAATTCACGTAAGTCGCACCATGTTTGATAATCCTAGAAAGAACAGTACGTATCGGAATTACTGAATCATTGATTTAGCGATCTTTGCGCTTGTTCGTGTTTTCTCGAACGCTTACTTGAAGCCATATATGCAGTAAACTTTTGTCCACGGTGTACCGTTTCCTCTGTTTCACTTGCAATAGATTATTGATTAAGTCGATCGCTGAAAGGAAGAAAGAACATAGATGAATTATATCCGAGACAGTGTTTGTTGTTGCTATTATCAACAAGTACTATACCATCGGATGAAATGTCTTGCCAAGGGACAGGGGGATACATGAAAGCGGCATTCTGAATTTGTTCGTTGATGTCCTCTTCCTCGTTGAAAGGGAATGTACCGCTTAATGATACATAGATGATCACACCGACGCTCCACATATCCAGAGATCGATTGTAACCTTTGTTCCTTAATACTTCCGGTGCTAAATACGCGGGAGTGCCGACGACGCTTCTTCTGAAGCTCTTCTCGCCTATGATCCTCGCGAAACCGAAGTCGCACAGTTTCACTTGGGTAAATTCGCTGTCGCTGCTCAAAAGAACATTTTCCGGCTTCAGATCGCAGTGAACTATATTCTTGCTGTGCAAATGCTTCAACGCTACCAATATCTGTGTGATCAGGAATTTCGTGATTCTTTCGCTGAGACGGCCGCGCTCCGAGCTCAGGATCATTTCTAACATGTCCCCTTTCAGCTTCTCCATCACCACGAATATTCGTTCAGAAGTCTCGAACATTCGCTCTAGATTCACAACGCCGCTGTGGGAGAGATTTTGCAGAATGGCAACTTCGTTTTTAAGTTGCGCCTCTTGCTTCGTGGGAAAACGTAACTTGTCGATTACTTTTATGGCAACCGCTCGGCCGCTCTTACGATGAACACCTCCGTAGACAGTGCCAAATTGGCCAGAGCCTAACACTTCGTCTGGAAAGATCTCATATAACTGAGACATGTCTGTAACATTTTCTTCTGGTTCTGTAGTTTGCTCCTGGCCTAAAATAATGAGTCGATTCATTATCGAGTTCATCGCAAAGAGAGAAAAGAAATGGAAAAATAAAAAGAGAAAAGAAATGTGTATACAAAGAAACGAGATACACACTGTTTGACACAGTTGTCACAGGCATAAGCGCTTGTCTAATGCTAGTTTCCCATGATCGAGCTATATGTGCTCCGATACCGCTTTCCGGAGGAGGAACTTGGCTACAATTTTCTCCGTATGAAGGATCTTCGCCGACATAATACTCAACATTGGCAGTTTTCAACTCGAAACAATGCATTGTGCCTGAAACAACACAAATAACACATTATCGAATTAAAATAGAATCAACATTAATTTCGTCACTTTGACAGAGTAGAAAGTTGAATAATGTTTAAGTGGATACTTGAACGAGACGTCTTTGCAGCTTCGATCGATATTATCTCGACCAGCGGGATTTCTTTAAAATATTTAGAACTGTTTTCGCTTTGAAATAACGTTATAGCTTTCGTATCGAGACGCCAGTAATGTTTTTTCCTCTGAAAAAATATTCGAACATACGTATCTAGAAACTGGTTCCAATAAAGTCGTCCTTATATACGTATGTATAGAATAATTATTTACCATTGAATCGCGATTTGTAAAGTGTACCATCCATCCTTCTTTCAAAACTTTCGAACCGCGCCGTTTCGTGTGTTTTACACTTTGCACTATGCGCATTAAAGGTATGTTATTGCTTGGTGTGGAACTGCAACTGTTGTATGGAACAAAAAGTTAGAGTTGCAATACGTTCTTATTCATAATTTGAATAATAGCCTAACTCGAATCTGACTTACCTCGATGGTCTCGATTTTTGACACTCGTCATAATTAGTATCATCATTGCTTGGAACTTGTTCCTGTAATAACAATACATTAGAGGAGTGCTGTTTACTAGGAAATATTATTGGCTTCGACGAAGCTCCTAGCACAAGAAATATAAACATAAAGAAATTTTACAGTGTAATCTTCGGATGATTTCGTTTCATCTCCGGCAAACGAAGAATGTTGGGGTGGCGATGGAGACTCTGCGTCGCTATCACCGTCACCTTCTTCGTTCCTTCCGTCGCATTTACCCTCTGGTTCGCTACCAACTCCACTATCTGGATACTCGTTACCTGTTAGAACAATTTATCTCGATTAAAACAGAATTCTTTTCTATCAACTACTTAGGTCTGCCGAAAGTTCTATCTTTCTAAATAGCATGTTTTTCTTTGCTTCGGAATGTTAGAAAAACTATTTTGATTGGAAAGAATAACGACTGAAAGTAAAATAGTTCCGGAACACATGCATCGTTTGGAATGTACATAGAAATAGAAATAGGAATAGGATCAGAAGTATCGATAATGTGTACCGTACAAACCGATTAACAAGAATTTGGAAAATTAGTTTCTGCGAGGTAGACGCGCGAAAATAATAATCTATGGGAAAACACATACCATCGATCTAGGAAACTGTACCGATTACAAGACAATCATTCTTGCATCAGAGATGCACAAAAACTCTGAATTTGGTGGGGCAAAGGAGGCTTACTTTGCTGTAAGATTAAAACGAGTAGCGATGAGAAGAAATGAAAAAAAAAAAGAATATTGTAATCTCTCTTGAACAGGAAGTGTGAAATTTTGCATTTGTGTCAACACCAGGATAAATTGTGTTTTGTACGTAGAGAGACGTAAGAACGGACGAGGATCCGAAATGGTAGGGCTACGATTGCTTTTTCATATTCTTCAGACTGCACCTTCGAACTATCACCAATTCAGATTTATCTGGATCTCCGAGGAAACACTTTCCGTCGAATTCATATTACTCGGATAGAACACGATCTTAGCAAATTCAAATGAAAAATCTTCTCGATACGTGGGAACTGGTCGAAAATGATATTTTGGCGAACGCGAGTTCGACTTTTCTGGCAGTATTGTTGTATCTTCGAGTCGGACTTTTGTTGCGTTGCATCGAACCGAGGGCAAACAGAACTTTCCGGTAAACCTAACAGCTACCAACGAAACGAGCAAGTACAACCTGTATTGTCTCGTGTATTTTCTCCGGTACAGTCTTTAGGTATTTTTTCAATACACTTTTTGTGTGCATTGTACTGACAATCTTTACATTGGAGGCCTTGCTTAAATAAACCTCTTAGCAATTTTTTACAGTGTCCGCATACAGTTGGCCTAGTGTACGTATGCACCACAAATGTATGCGGAATTTTTATACGTGTCGCAAGTTCTCGTTCGACCCATACTGGTCTTCCTCCCAGCGAAGGAGAGCGGGATTGTTTCGGAGCCATTATACTTGGTATTGTCTGAACATAGGAGATAATTACAATACACAAAATATAATATCGACGACAATAATACAAAAAACTAAACAGGTCGTATGTTAGGCGTTACAAGGAATCGTACCAAAGTACTATTATTTTGGCTCACATTCAGCATATTATTTGTACTATGATTATCGTCGCTAATGCTGGTCAAACTGCTGGTGGATCCTTGACTCGGAGATCTCGGTACGTTCAGCATCGCCGAACTACGTCGTCTCTGATTGGCATCTTGTGAGCAATTATTAGGTATTTTAACAACGCATCTTTTATGATAGTTCATCCCACAACCTGCGCAATAAAAAGTTCCTAGCTTAATACATCTATTACGATCGTTACATTGTCGTGTGACACGTGTTGCTAACATAATTACCTTCGCATTTTAGACCTTGTCGAACAAGACCGAATAACATTTCTCCGCAAAAATCGCAAAACGTTGGAACCTTGTACGAATGAACAGTCAATGCGTGAGAACGAATGGGAACTTCTTCGTTTGGCACTTGCGCTAAACCAACAGAAAAAAGAATTAATCTAAAATTGGTAATTGGATTATACTAACTTTCTTAGTTTATTTCGACTAAGTTTATTTTGAATGACTGTAATGAACATTTGAAGAAAAAAAAACAATCATTTTCAACAGTAGTTTAAGGAGAAACATACTTACCAGTCAAAACGATCTCTACCAGCGTTTCGTCGACAACTTCTGTTGTATTCGTAATGAGTTGTAGTATATTGGTAGAATTATAATCATGCTTGAATAAAAGCAGCCGTTCGAATAAGTGATTTAAACCGTGCTCCGGACATTTGGCGTTTATAAAGTCGCAGGCAAATTCCTTGAGAGCTCTAAGAGTTAACGTGCTGCTGTCGACGGTGACAGTGTCACGAGTCAAACCAAATTGGAATAAAAACGTTACTTCTGGTCCCTCCATGTCATTCGTCTTATTATCTGTGATCTGCAAGCACGTCGCTAAGTTAGCATTCCTCGAAAGCAACGTTCTATATTTAAATGATTAAAAACTATGTGTAAGTTGAACACAGTTTCATTCGCACCAAGTAAATACTACATATGTTCTCTCTACAGAACTACATCTATTCATGCAAATGTTATTTCTGGTCGCAAAACGCTTCACAAAATCAATTACGCGAAAGTGTTTAACACTAGATTTACGGGACCCGTGAAAATGACGGGTTCTAATATTTTTAATTTAATATTATTCAGATTCCATGGATGCATACGTGAGAAATTATTTAGCAAATTTATTTCTTCGGGTATACATTATTTTGAAAATATTGCTAAAAATGTGGATAGCACGTTCTTGTTACTTTTATGAAGTAACGCAAAATAGTCGCTTTTAGTGCTCCGTAAACCTAGTGTTAAGAGAATATAGCGAAACAAGCGGACCAATATTATTAAACGTTTCGCAAATGTTTCGAAGTGTTTTAAATTCCGCTCGAACTGTATGAATTTCCTACGAAGGAACGAGGCGAGAGAAAAAAAGAAACGGTGATCTATGTAGCTACACGCGTAGTAGCAATTATAACGCTCACTTCGTTTAAACGATAATTGGATTACGTACATTCGAATAAATTGGCAGAAGGTGCTGTTTATCTACGTAGTCGGTCTTTTATCAATCAAGTTAACACCGATGTAACATCGTTAGTGTAACAACGGATCCCACAAGTGTCACCTAGGAGCGTCAAATCCATGCCTGACACACATTCGTCGATGACATTTTACAGTTATCTCCAGGTGACCGACCCACCTTCGCTGTACACACTTCTATCTGTTATACGTTATACAGCTACAGGCTGCGGCTACAGCACTTCTCGCGATATTAGTTCAGGAACTATGTATCTATCTATGTATCTATGTATCTATGTATTTGTCTCCCTAGGCGCTGCTCGAACAGCACCAGCAACAATCTGATTTTCGTTTCGTGCGTGCCCGGCACATTCGACATTCGATTAAAATGTTACACGACGAGCGACAAGTGGTCAAAGTTAACAGTATCAAGAGCACGCATTTATGTTTGCGCGCCGCCGCACAAATCGCCTGTTTTCGGCACTTCTCGTAGTTTGGTTATTAATGCATATATAGAGGAAATTTTGTACAGATCAAAATATAATATATATACCAATGTAGTATGTACCATTTTATTTACCAATGTAGTTTATAATTTCAACGAAAAAAGAAAAATTTGTAGAAAAGAAGAAATTTATTATTACCACTAGATTTACGGGTCAAAACGACGGATTCCAATATTTTTGATTTAATATTATTCAGATTCTAAGGATGTATACATGAGACATTTTATTTAGCAAATTTTATCTCTTCGGGTATGTATTATTTTGAAAATATTGCTGAAAATGTGGGTAGCACGTTCTTGTTATTTTTATGAAGTATAATGCAAGATTATTTAAGTAGTATGATATTTATATTTAAGAAGTATGATTCTCGTGATCCTGCACATCTCGATCTATCCTTATACATTTCGATAGTTATAAAACATATATTAAAAACAAATTAAAAATACATAAAAAATGATTGATATATAATTATTGCAAAATTGTATTATGCATAACAATGGTTATTATATGATTATTATTAACAATTTCCATTCTAATACGCATGTTTTGCAAAAGAAATGTATTCATTGAACTTTGAATATTGAACTTTCCCATCGAGCATATGCAATGGTAATTAGTCACAAAAAATTAAATTTAACAATAAAATGAATAAGTTAAAAAAAAAGAAAAATTATTTATATGCATAAAAAAACTGTTGAATGATTTTTAAATGAATAATAATACGCATTTCCCGCTAATATGCAGTTCTGCCAAAGGAAATTTTCGTGCATCGTCAAATAAAAATGTGTAGTGAGATATGTAACAAACAGTAACCTACACAATCTATATTGCATATCTATTCAAAATTCGCTGTACTGTCGCTAACAATTATAAATAAAACACTCTAATTTCGAAATACGTATTATATGTACCCATAGTTGCACGATGTTTGGTTTTTTTACCGGTTTTGTTCAGGCTGAATAGATACTATCGAAACAGTAGAAAATTGTTATTTAATGTTTTACGTATTAAGTCCTTTAGCTAAAAAATTACAACAAACTTTATCGCAGTATGCGTACCAAATATGTATATATAGAAGAAGAAAGGTGAAAGGAGTTCATATGTAGCCGCCATCGCCACTATGGCTGCACAATCGTACAATAGCATTCCCGTCTATGACATTAGTGTCATTTATGACCATACACGTGGTGGAGAAACTGTTCTAACCAACGTGAACGTATTTATGAATGTTATTATTTCATTCGAATCGTGCAGAGGAAAATGACATACAAACTTACGGTCAACTCCGGTAATCCACCGACAGGTAAGCTAGTTGTTAACAATTTAACGAATTATCGTATTACTTGTAATTTAAAGAATTTTAATAAATCGACATTTGTTTTGAGAGATATTCATATCAGACGTCGGCAATTACAATATGCCGACTAATTTGATTCATTCCATTTCTTTTAACACTAGGTTTACAACTAGTTTAAAAGTAACATGAATGTATCGATCAAAGTTTGTAGCCACTTTAAATAATATATTCCCAAAGAAATTAGTCTGTTAAATAATTGCTCGTAGATGCATCTGTACAATCTCAATGTTCGCAATTTAAAAATATTAGAATCCGTCATTTTGACGGCTCCCGTAAATCTAGTGTTAAAACAATTTCAACTCAAAATTAGTTTTCGTCTACACTTCAAAGCATTGACGTTTATTACCGAGAGTACGTTCCACTTGTTAGGAATTGTAGGTATCAGAATATTAGATGCAATTGAAGTTGTATCGGTGTAGTTCGTCGATTGAATAGCTTGAATCACTATATATTTTATTTACGTAGACGCCTTGATAGTAGCAGAATTAATTAACTCTGAAAACAAGGGTACAATCGAGGTACTTTGGAGCAGCGATTGGAGCAACAATGGAAACGTTCGATTGACGGATAGTCAAAATAGAGTATTAGCAGAGACGAGTAACGAAGCAGTTCGTTACTTTGCTAGAACTACATGCGTACATCTATACGGTATGTACATATGGACTTAGTCTTATATTTCTTAGATTTATACGCTTGCTTAATATTTGCATTTATCGTGTCTTTCGTTCAGGGGATGTCGGCCCTATTGAAAGAACCGAAGTCGATCATTGGTTGTCCTTCGTGATTGGACCTCTTGGATCCCATCCGCTAAAAGAGGATACTCTACGATATTTGGACAACGTATTGATGACGACCACTTGGTTGGTTTCTAAAAGGTTAACGCTAGCCGATATCTCTGTATTTTGCTCGCTTTTGGATAAAGAGTTTCTAACAAAGTTCGAGAAGCAATTTGTTAATATAAGTAGATGGTACAAACAAATACTTTCACTGCCAGCTGTTCGGGAGGTGTTGTCCTCGATTAAGAAGAATGCCAAAATAACTGTAGTCAGCAATATGCAATCCGAAAAAGCTACTAACAAACAAACTGGCCAGAGAAAACAAGAAGGTAAATTCATCGATTTGCCTGGAGCAGAAATGGGAAAAGTAAGTAATTTATTTTTATAGCGTCAGACAGAGCGTCTTTGCTGAATCGTATCATTTAAATATCTGCCCTATGGATTGTTTAAAAGAACTATTCAGCTCGGTAGCATAACTTTGACTGAGAAATGTTGATACAACGATAGATAAGACAGATATGTAGATGATCTAATTCTATGATAGGTCGTAGTTCGTTTCCCGCCGGAAGCAAGTGGATTTCTGCATATCGGTCATGCCAAAGCAGCTTTGTTAAATCAGTATTATGCAGAAGCCTTCAAAGGACAGCTTATTATGAGATTCGACGACACAAATCCTGCAAAAGAAACTGTAGAGTTCGAGAAAGCAATTCTGGAAGATTTAGAATTACTGCAAATTAAGCCCGATCGCTTTACACATTCTTCCGATTACTTTGATTTGATGTTGGAGTATTGTACCAAATTAATACAGGAGGGAAAAGCATACGTGGACGATACTCCTGCTAACGTAATGAAAGAGCAACGCGATCAAAAATTAATGTCGTCGAATAGGAATAATTGTAAGAATCAATGCCTTAGAACACAAGACGGCGTCAGATTTGAAATTTCGCGAATGGAATCTATTTCTTCTTTCTTCTTTCGCTGTAGCAATTGAAAAGAATCTTCAACTGTGGAACGAGATGCAACAAGGGACTGCGAAGGGTCAAGAATGTTGCGTTAGGGCAAAGATTGATCATGAATCGGTGAACGGTTGCTTACGGGACCCAACGATATACAGATGTAAACCAGAGCCCCATCCTCGAACAGGAACGAAATACAAGTATTCATACATCTGTAGAGTATAGAGAGCTACTCAAAAATCTGAACAGGAATCCTGTACGCTGTAATATTTTCATTCTTTGCCAGGGTGTATCCAACGTATGATTTCGCTTGTCCCATTGTCGACGCTGTTGAAAATGTTACCCACACTTTACGCACAACAGAATACCATGATAGGGATGTCCAATTTTATTGGATAATCGATGCTCTAGGCTTGAGACGTCCTTACATATGGGAATACTCGCGTTTGAATATGACCAACACGGTACTCTCGAAACGAAAATTAACATGGTTCGTTGACGAAGGCCTCGTTGATGGGTGGGATGATCCGCGTTTTCCAACAGTAAGGGGTATTTTAAGAAGAGGAATGACCGTCGAAGGCTTAAAGCAATTTATAATTGCTCAAGGTAGCTCGAGATCTGTTGTTTTCATGGAGTGGGATAAAATATGGGCGTTTAACAAAAAAGTCATCGACCCAATCGCCACTAGGTAAGTTAGTCTCGAAATGTTCTTGGACGAATGGTTCAACGTTCGAAATGAATTAATTATTTATGTAAGACGGTGAACACCGTTTCCATATCACTTCATTTTCAGATATACTGCTTTAGATTACGATAAACTGGTACCGGTTCATATAGATAACGCAAACGAACAGTGGCTAACAGTTCAGAATCACCCAAAAGATCCTTCGAAAGGTACGAAACAAGTATCGGCGGGTCCGGTAGTCTATATAGAAAAAGACGACGCAGATATGTTGGTTGAACATCAAAATGCGACTTTCATCAATTGGGGCAATGTATTAATAACGAAACTTGAAAGAAACGGCGCGTCCGTTGAGAAAGTACTGGCTAGATTGAATTTGGAGAACAAAGATTACAAGAACACATTGAAGATCACGTGGTTGTTAGCGCCGTCCAGTAACGACGACAACAATATCGGTAAAACTAGTCTAATACCATGTTACGCCGTGTATTTCGACCATATTATCAGCAAACCAGTTTTGGCGAAAGATGACGACTATAAAGATTTCATTGCTAAAAATACAAGAGTACGTTTCGCTTTTCTTCTCTTCTCGTCTTGTCTTGGTGATTGTAAATGTAGTAGTGAATTAATCGATTAATTAATGTTTTACGTGAGATTAGTGTTTAGCGTGTGATTATATTTCTCATGTCTTCTGTGTGCTTTAGGTCGAGGTACACATGATTGGGGAACAAGAATTGCAACGCGTGAAAAAAGGAGAAATCATTCAATTGCAGAGAAAAGGATTCTTCATATGCGACATACCTTACGCGCCTGCTAGTCCATTCTCTTCCAGGGAGCAACCTCTGATTCTGTTTCATATACCGGACGGACACACCACGAATGCAACAAAAACTGCGTCGATAACATCGGCGACCAAAACCAAAGGGTCGCCGCAGAGAAACGTATCGGACGTTTCTCAAGAAAGCTCGCTCAACGAGGAAATTATTGCTCAAGGTGACAAAGTGCGCAATTTAAAGTCTCAAAAAGCAGATAAAGCTTTAATCGATACGGAGGTGAAGCTGCTTCTAAATTTAAAAGCCAATTACAAAGCGAGCTTCGGGAAAGATTGGAAGCCAGAAGCGATTCCTAAGAAGCCACCGCAAACGGTAACGGCGGCGCTCGATCTCGATCAGCTGTCGGAGAATGTGCGAAAGCAGGGGGACAAAGTGAGACAGTTGAAATCGTCCAAGGCGGACAAGAATGTCGTCGACCAAGAAGTGAAATTGCTTCTTAAATTGAAGGCCGACTTCAAAGCGGCGACTGGACAGGAATGGAAACCGCCTGCCGCTGCGGCAAGTCCCGCCGCAAGTGAAGATAAGCTTAATGCCGATCAGCTGTCGGAGAACGTGCAAAAGCAGGGGGACAAAGTGAGACAGTTGAAGGCTTCGAAAGCGGGAAAAGACGTAATCGATCAAGAAGTGAAATTGCTTCTTAAGCTGAAGGCCGACTTCAAAGCGGCGACTGGACAGGAATGGAAACCGCCTGCCGCTGCGGCAAGTCCCGCCGCAAGTGAAGATAAGCTTAATGCCGATCAGCTGTCGGAGAATGTGCAAAAGCAGGGGGACAAAGTGAGACAATTGAAAGCTTCGAAAGCGGGAAAAGACGTAATCGATCAAGAAGTAAAATTGCTTCTTAAATTGAAGGCCGACTTCAAAGCGGCGACTGGACAGGAATGGAAACCGCCTGCCGCTGCGGCAAGTCTCGCCGCAAGTGAAGATAAGCTTAATGCCGATCAGCTGTCGGAGAACGTGCAAAAGCAGGGGGACAAAGTGAGACAATTGAAGGCTTCGAAAGCGGGAAAAGACGTAATCGATCAAGAAGTAAAATTGCTTCTTAAACTGAAGGCCGACTTCAAAGCGGCGACTGGACAGGAATGGAAGCCGCCTGCCGCTACTCCAGCATCGGATGCGAAAATTAAGGAAGAGCCGAAAATCGATCAGCTCTCGGAGAGCATACGAAAACAGGGGGACAAGGTGAGGCAGTTGAAATCGTCCAAGGCCGACAAGAATGCCATCGATCTCGAGGTCAAAGTTCTTTTGGAGTTGAAGGACAATTATAAAAAGATCGCGGGCGAAGAATGGAAACCAGAGAAGCAAGATAAACCGGACGCAACTTCCAAGAAGAAGAAAGACACGTCCAAGAGTGAGAAACCGAATAGTACTCCTAGCAAAGAGGTAGCTAAAAGCGAGGGAGCAAAAGATGCGGACGGTGGAAAGACTGGAACCAGATTAGGAATGGAGGCGAAGAAAGAAGAAAACTTCTTCGAGTGGTATTCGCAAATCATCACTAAAAGCGGTATGATCGAGTATTACGACGTGTCCGGCTGTTACGTGCTTCGTCCATGGAGTTTCGCTATATGGAAAATAATAAAGGACTACATCGACAAGGAAATAACAGGGATGGGCGTTCAAGAATGCTATTTTCCAATTTTCGTGACTCGCTCGGTTTTGGAGAAAGAGAAGGCCCACGTAGCAGACTTCGCACCGGAAGTCGCGTGGGTTACAAAATGCGGGGAATCGGATTTAGCCGAACCGATTGCTATCAGACCGACATCGGAGACCGTGATGTATCCGGCCTATGCGAAGTGGTTGAAGTCCGACACCGAGCTTCCCTTGAAACTGAACCAATGGAACAACGTGGTCAGGTGGGAATTCAAGGATCCCAAGCCTTTCTTGCGCACAAGAGAATTCCTCTGGCAGGAGGGCCATTCCGCTTTCGCCACGAAAGCCGAGGCGGACGAGGAAGTGATGCTGATTTTAGATTTGTACGCGAAAGTGTACGAAGACTTGTTAGCGATCCCCGTCGTCAAAGGCCGTAAAACTGAAAAAGAGAAGTTCGCCGGTGGCGATTACACCACCACGGTCGAGGCGTTCATCTCGACGAGCGGTCGTGCTATACAAGGGGCAACCAGTCACCATTTGGGGCAAAACTTCTCGAAAATGTTCAACATTCAAGTGGAGGGTGCGACGGAAGGGGACGAGAAAACGTTTGTCTATCAAAACTCATGGGGCCTGACCACTAGAACGATAGGCGTTATGATAATGGTACGCGATCGAGTTTCCGTTTCGGGGAATACCGGTCACTATGATCACGATCACGATACTTGTTGCAGGTTCACGGCGACGACAAAGGTTTGGTGCTCCCGCCGAACGTGGCCTGTATTCAAGCTGTCATAGTACCTTGCGGTATCACGGCTAACACCACAGCGGAACAAAGAGAACGTTTGTCCACCGAATGCGACAAGTTGCTGGGCGAGCTTACGAAAGATAAAACCGTTCGAGTGAAAGCCGATTATCGCAGCAACCGGACCCCAGGGTGGAAATTCAATCATTGGGAACTGAAGGGGGTGCCAGTGAGGATCGAGTTGGGTCCCAAGGACTTGGAAAAGAATCAAGTAACATTCGTGCGTAGGGACACTTGCGAGAAGGTGGTCGCGAAGCGGCCCGAAGTACTTTCCGCGTTGCAGAACCTGTTGACCGATGTACAATCGAGTATGCTTGAAAAGTAAGTCGGGAATGGTATAAACAAAAATTAACCTGGGTCTTGCTCATCGATTAACATTTTCCTCAACAGAGCCAGAAAGAACTTGAACGAGCATATCAAACGCATTCAAAATTGGGACGACTTTTGCTCCGAACTAAACAAAAAGAACATACTTCTATCACCGTTTTGCGGTGAACCATCCTGCGAAGATAGCATTAAAGCCGATAGCGCGCGGTACGTATTATTCGCTTGATCTCTTCCGTTTTCATTTTCTTTTTTTTTTGTTGTTTGTTAATGTAACTTGACAGAAATATGATTCGATTCAATTACAGCGAGAACACGGGCGAAGAGCTCGGAGCACTTTCGATGGGCGCCAAAAGTCTTTGCATACCGTTCGAACAGCCGACCTCTGTTGAACCGCTCGACAAACAAAAATGCATCTACCCTGGTTGCCAGAGTAAACCGAAATTTTATACGCTGTTTGGTCGCAGTTATTAAACTCTTTTTTACAAAGACAACAATTTCTGGAACAATTGTCCGAAAGCATTTTAAGCCACCTGTTTTTTATTCTACATATGTTGTTCCGTAGCAATCCGATTGTATCATAAAGTGTGATCGCATAAATACACATTCACCGCTTGATTTCTACATTGATTTCGAATGTTTATGTTATGTTATTATGTCTTACGGTTATCACGTGTCGTGCAAGTTCACGTGAGAACTGGTAAGAAATTGTTACACTCCGAACTCACAATTTCTCGATCGAAACAATTCAGGCAGTGTATACGATGATTTTATTGTGCGTATGTCTATTATTCACCCATCGTCCCCCACAAAATAATGAACAAAAGAGAACCCGAAATTTGAGTACAATTTGTTTTTTAATAAAATATCTATATAATACCAGTTAAATTAATACAAAGACTACAATTCTTAGATAATACGTTAGAGTGGAAATGTCGCATATACAGAATTGAAAATATAGATATCTACCCACTTGTACTTTAAAAAGTATGCTAAATTGAACGTAGTACGTATCACTAGCAAAGTTTAAATGTTACTGTAGTACTTACGACGGTTGTGCACCGCATAATAAAACCTATCAGTTTTAGAAATGCTTCCCAATGGTACAGTTAAATTAATACTTTCGTAATGTTTAAATAAATATACATATATTTGTATTACGTTATCTATTAAATAAACGTTTTTTTTCCTCTTTTTCTTTAAATGACAATCGGTCGATTTCACATCGCGTTTCGGGTGACTAAATGAAGAACGTATTAAAATATCTTGCGCTCGACTCCGTATTGTCTGCAGATATTCTCTCGCTGTCGGTTTGTATGTCGTTTTCTTCGTTTGCGTAATTTTTCAATTCTGTTATTCGATTTCCAGTCAAAGACAACGAAAAATTACCAAGGTGCTTTGATTCGTCCGCCATCGAATTCGCAATATGCCTGTTCGGCATACTAATTCTTCCGTTTATGTCGTTCCACTCTTTCAAGAGACCAACTTCGTCGAGGTTTCGTTCTTCGTTCTTCCTTCTGTTTTTCGAAAACAACTGTGGATTAGTGTCGATAAGGCTTTCTATCTTGTCCAAGTCAATGCTTATTTTAAGATGGGTACTGTTCCCGTTTTTCTTTTTGTTCTCCGGTTTACCATTCGCACAAAATGATTTCGCAGCGTCAAAAAGATCGTCGTTGCCCGCACTTTCAACGCTTCCGATTTTTCGAAGATTCTCCTTCACGCTGTTGGCACTTCGAAAGCGTTTGTCGTTCGCGTGCGTAACATGCTCGTCCGCGTCGTAAATATTTGCGGACTCGGCCGGTAAATTAACGTTCTCTCGATGATGCCATTTGGTGCCTTCCAAGGCACAAGCGCTGTCTTCGCATTGATTGTTGCCGTTGTCCGCTAAACTTTTACACGCTCCAGATACTGGATCGAAATTCTCCTTGGCATCGTCGCGATAACTCTCGGACTGGTCGTTAATAAACACACCGGGTTTGTCTTTGGCTTTTGGCATAGGTGTACTCGGTCTACCATGCGAAGAAGTCTTCTCGGGTATCAAGGTCGACGAGATTCCGCTGTGCGTTTTGAGATACTTTTGCTGAACGGTCTTCTGCGCAGATACGTCGAATGTAGCGTTTCTTCTCGGCACGGTCGAGCTCTTCATATTAATATTTACAGAAAACTTATTGTATAAGATCATCTGCAAGAGAAGGGTAAACAACTTCGTGTACTTGTAACATGATGCATATCTGATAGAGATAAAATACACGTGTACACGTGGCAGCAAGAAATTAAGGATCCGTACACACGAATCTGCGAATATATGTGAAATAAGGATCTCTAATATCTAATAGCGACATTAATGCTTTCAAATCAATGTAAATTCATAATTCCAAAGGTACTGAGAAGTACCAACTCGCCTTGTACCGTATTATAAATTATAATACTATATTGTAATATTATTGAAAATCTATTACCAACCAGCAAATTATTCGAGTTTCGTACGCGGAACTTTAAATCACATAAACGTATGTATTCTGGTATCAATCGATAGTGATCACTTTCACCGTTTCTGTTTCTTCTTTGGTTGACGCTACTGGCGATCGTCTTTCGATTTGATACGGTAGCCCTGTAATGTAAAGGACGCCTCGATCGTGTAACTGAAGCTTCATAACAGCTAATTATATTATCACAGAGAGATTAAATCGATGTGCAATCACACAAACCCACATCTCAATATTTGCTTGCGCTTCCCGTTGATCTGCTGCTTCCGATTGCAATGAGGTGTATCTAAGATTTTCTTTCGTGGAGTTAATTCCTTTGTCTCTGGTGAAGATTCTGTATCCTGGTCTGACAGCAGCAACAGGACTGGTGCCTGCATCCGCGTCACACTGTTAGAATTCCAAGTTATACACTGAAGAAAAGGTACGGGGAGATTTAGAAGAGTGCACGATCCCCGTACCCTACTTTCAATCAGAATTAACCCTTAAATTGAAATCTTACTTTGCTGCTACAAACATGAACAAATGCATGAAACACAGAGGTGTTTTATCGTATAATATTCCTATAAATTGTTGCTACGACGGTCTCTCGATACAGGGGAGAGAACATTATGTTCTTCTCCGTACGGAACAACTCTTGGAATAACAGTTTTTCAATACTTTCAACGGTGTATAGGTTATTGCTGGATTTTCCATTTTCAAAAATAATAGACGAGAGAACTTGTTTTTGTCGATAATAAATGGTATTGCTGTTGCTATTGAAGACTTTGGTAAGTAAGGTGTTGAGAATAATCGATATATCATTGAAATGTATTCGTAAAGCGTTCTATGTTAAAACACAAACGTTCTATGTGTACACAAATATAAAAGAACTTTTCAAGAGATGAATTTAGGGGTTAACAACCTGAGACTGTTTCGAGACATTATCGGCTGTGTACAGGGTATAAAGTAAGTAATTTAAATACACTTGTACATATAATATTTCTATTACATATTCTCTATACGTGATAGAATATACCATTCTGTGCATTTGAAATGTCCCTATGCTAATCTATATAATGCGAAACACAAAGTATACTATGGTACAGATAATATCATATTATAATACTTACATTTCTTACATCGCTTTGAATATTTTCATCGTCAGTTGTTGCTCCGCCGTCACTGATGCCTTCTTCTTTGCGTTGTTCCACTGACGTCGATCCGATTTCATTATCCGATATCCTCGACGTATTTCCTTCGATCGCGTAGTCTATATTGGACCTTCGAATAGCCGTGGAGTCCGTATCTTGATCGCAATGCTGTTCCATTCGGGAATGCGATTGATTACCGACATTATTATCTTTATTAATTCGCACTGATTCCGTATCGGATATCGAAGCTAAAGTATTATTTCGAAATACGTTAGACCTCGTACTATTATTAATATCTACATGTGCAACGAACGATTGCTTCTCGTGTTCGTATTGTATGTCAAGACTTCTTCTGATCTTCTTCGATTTATCGTCCGATGCGTTTATCGAACTCGCAATTACGTTGTAAATCGTTCTTTTCAATTGCATTTTAAACTTATCACTATTTGAACGCGAAGAGTGAGGCCGTGGACTACGCTTCTGTAACGAACATCGAACATCATCGTTGGTTCCTCGTTCCTCGTTACCGGATGACACACATTCAAATTCCTCCGGTGTTAAGGAAATAACATTGCTAATTTGAATGTTCGACAGCAAGTCGTTGGAATCACAATCATTTTCTGCACTTAAAGATGTCGTCGTCTCGTCCAAATCGACGAATTCTTCATCTTGCAAACTGCATTCCTCCGACCTGTTCGACTCGGCAACACCTAAATTATTACTATCATTTTGTTGCACTGTTGCACCGTTCGTTGTATCACTCTTTTTATCCTGAACGACATTATTCTTCAACGGAGAAACATAACTCTGTAGGGGTTTATTGATATTAGCAATAAATATTGTATTGTCCAGCGAACTGGTCGACGCATTCTGAAATATACAAATATATTTTAGTGTCCGAAATTTTTGCTCTAGTTAATGGAATTTATTACGGTTACCATTTCATCGTCACTGTCGAGCATAATAACGCTATCATTTGAAGGAACCGTTACAGACTTGCAACGTTCACTTTCCGAGTTAATATCTTCTTCTTCGGATACGTTCGGTTTGCCCGATGGAGTGTTTCTATTATTTGTACATTCCTCTATGCTTATTACATCCGAATTCGTTTGTTCAATATCCTGTTGTCTGCTATTCCTCTTCTGTAATCTACCGAACATTAAGATACATTTATGTCAGTCGAGAAACCGCAACGTAATGAACAACGAAATTCGCAATGTCGCAGAATTTATTTCTACTGACTCTTCCATTCGTTTAGCAAGTTCATATTGCTGCTTTAATTTAAATGTCCGTGGACCAGGACGTAACTTGATGATAGGTGCCTCTTGTGTCTCGACTGGAACCGGTGAATCTATCGTGTACGGCGTAGGCAATTCTTTGCCAACAGAAATGTCACTGTCACTTTCGTCCGAGTCAGAATCATTTCTCCTTATATAATTGCAAACATACAACAAGCTCCAGTTAAACTCACGTATAATAATTGTGTATCATTGTCGATTACCTTAACTGTTACTACCAGTAATTAAAACAGACAAATAAACGAAAAATAGAGAGAATACATACTGTAATGTACTTAGAGGCACGTTTGCATTGATAATTTCTTTGGATTTATCTATAAATATTATTGTAACGTTATAACGAATCACTGTCGAGTTCATTCCACGAAAAATTGTAGAATAGAGAACTTATCGGTACTTCACCTAGAATAGAAGTGCATTCTGCGCATTCCCAAATAGGATTACTCCATTTTAGTTGGCCGCACGCCATATGAATTCCCTGGGATCCACAAGTTCGACAGAGCGTCAACTCCCACTTTCTATTATAATGTAGTTGAAAATTAGAAAACACAATAGGGGACACTTCTTCCGTGTGAAAATAAAAAATACATTCTCACTTACGCATTAAAACTGGTATATTTTCTACCTTTAGGACATAAACAGATTGGAGCGTCGCACTGATCGTGTCTGTATAAAAGTTCTTGAAACGCGTTTGGCTCCAGTTCCCAAGAAGCATCTCTGAAAGTAGGAAAACGTTACTCTATCGGTCACCAGTATATGAACAATTTACGGAACATATATCGAATCTCCAGAATCTCCGTCAAACTTACTGTCTAGGAATAAAAATACCATATTCTAGCATTGCTTTCTGGAACTTCTTTTTATTATTGCACAAAGGACACTTAAAAAAGTAACCGGCACTCATAGCAAGTTGCTAAAACATAATGTTTATAACTGGATATGCAGTTTCACGCGTTTAAAAGATCAAGCAGGATGTTCAGAAATATCTACATATATAGTGCTCTATATAACAAAGTACTAAGTATATTTCAAGAAATTGTAGTTAACTTACTTGAACACATTTTCTATGAAACCATGTATTTTTTTTACAACACGGCGCCCATATTGTATTAATTATATCAGTCGGATTTACATTGTCGTAACATATATAACATTTAATATCGGTGATTTCCTCTAATTCATTTTTCACCTTTAAATCTATTTTCTGTCTTGGTCTATGATTCTGACAATACGACCTGAGAAATAATATTGTTTCTATTTCTAAACAAAACTGATTTGTAAATAATGGGAAATTAAGCAAATACCTAAATTCACCAAAAAATTGGTGTAAGGATCCAGCCCTTAGCCCACAAGGATAATGAAATATTTTCTTACACTTGGAATTACAACATCCCAAAGTAGCACCGTTCTTCTTACAAAAAGAGCATACCTTCAAAAAAGAAAACTACACATTAGACAAACAATAAATGGTATCGTTAATGCAATACGTATACACGATACATACACCTTGTATACGCTTCAACCGTTATATCGTGTAACCGTATTATGTATTTCTTTGCAAAATCAATTACCAGTCGTTTTCCTCTGCGTATCTCCTTTTGTATATCCGATATCAAAAATCCCAGAATGCCATCAGCATCGCGTCCTTTCTGTTCCATATTAGAGGATAGTAGCTGTAAAGTATATCGCATATTTTTGAACACATTAATCGTAAATATATACATTCATGTAGAGCAAAGAAAAAATTATACGTAAAGTACGCACCAAACAATAATAATGCGTGATAACATCGCCGTGTTCATAGAACTTCCCATATTCTAATTCATCGTCGTCCGATAATCCACAAAAGCAGCAGCTCTTTCGGTCGATTGACTTACGTTTTGACATTTTATTTGCTCGAGGACGTGACAAATGGATTTCTAATAGAACAGAATAATCAAAATCATAGAAACTCGCTTTTGTGATTATTATAAAATATATTGGAGTTAACCCTTGTCTTTAGGGTTCGGTCGTTTCAATGTTCATTGAAAAACTCGAATATAATTTGGAGCACCTTAGCGTAACAAACAGTACCTACGATATTGACATTAATTTTTGGACTTTCGTTAAGATACAAGAGCACATGTAGTAGGACACATTTTCCTCGAATATCCTTTGGAATTTGTCGCTTCATAGATGCATGTTCATGAACAGTTCAATTTGCAAAGTGTACGCGACTATCGCAATGCGCGGAACGTTGACGAAGCAAACGATCATAGTAATAAATTACCGTATTCGACGAAACTCAAAACATGTCGTGGTTTTCTTTCTTTTTTAAGCGAACGATTGATCTGTGACAATGAGAAGAAACGATCGAATTTTGATTGATTATTACGTTATTACTTAATGATAGGACCCTTCTGCGTGTACATCATACAATTAACAAAGCCACTTCTTTTCAAAAAGCGACACTGCGCGGGAAAAGGTTCGTGGATGTGTGTATTACAACGAACAGCTAAATGTTCACATATTTTACTGATAATACAGACTGTAGTACAACACTGATGGATTCAATAGATAGAATATCTTTTACTTTTATTCACTACCTAATAGTCGATTGTTTTTTAGCGAAAACCACGGTAAAACCACTAGATACAGATATACATAGTGAAATGCAACCTCAATATAAAGAACGTAAACGTAACCGTTAAAACACGGCTATATCGCGGCGGTACAATTCACGTTTACCGCTCACCGATAGAGGGATATAAGCACAGACGAGGCATAGTATAGACGTAACATCCAATGCATTTTCCTGTCCATCGTTTGCGGGGTCACGTAACCCCATTACCATTTTCGAGTCACATCCTGTATTACCAACTGGAACTAAAATCTGCTGACAGCGTCGTTAGCGGTAGGAATTCAAATTAAAACTAGCTATATATTTATATGGTCACTGCAGTCTCGCGAATACGATAGAATATTGTTTTCTAAAACGCTTTAATGATTTCAAATACTAATTTCGGTTATGATTACTTAAACTTTATGACTGGTATAAATAACAAATGAATTATACTGTTCGACCGTAAACGAATTTTTCCGTCCTTTTGAAAATTGTATTTCATAGCAGAACATTCAATGTGAACCTTCCTAAACTCACCACTCTAAATCGTAGAGGGCATACCAAAACCTCTGATTTTTTGAACAGTCGATATTTCAGAACATCAGACACGAAGTCCCATAAGATGTTAGGTCTATCCTTATATCTCGTCTGTGATATAAGGTCCATCATTTTGTAGGATTTCGTCTCCCGTGAGGGAAATACAAATTATGAATAGCGCGGCTATTTGTATGCGTTGCGAATAATGCAACCTACTCTGCAGGAACCCTTTATTAAATAAATAAGGACTCACTTATAACACCCTACTACATAGCATCTTACTAAATAATATTACCATACTTTCACCTTCCACCACAATATAAATACCAGAGTGGACATGAGAGTGCTCACGCCTGGTATTTTAGTGTCCCCGGTATAGTGCTGCCCCCCAATCTAATTTTTAGCCTGGACGAGAACCTGCATCTTACCTGCATCATTAGCAACGGATTCTAAATAATGCCAGAGTGGATGCTACTTCTATGTTAAAAGAGGCTCTTCTATGTAGGCTCTTATCCAGTCTGAAAGATGATGGGCAGGTTCTGGTCCAAGCTAAAAAGATGATGCAGGTTCTGTTCCAGGCTAAAAAGATGATGCAGGTTCTGGTCCAAGTTAAAAAGATGATGCAGGTTCTGATCCAGGCTAAAAAGATAACGCAGGTTCTGGCCAGGTTAAAAAGATGATGAAAAAATCATATGAAATATCAAAAAGTATACTCTTTATTTTTCTTGAATACCTATAAAAAATATTTTCAACATGCTTACAAAAATAATTACAACAATATCGGAACGATTTAAAAGTGAGAAAGAAAAATCATGGTTTTGTGTTTCTTCTTTCGGTACAAAAAGTATCACGATTATAGATAATGTTGTTCAAATATGGTACTTGAACAAGGTCTCTTTTAGCTTGAGCTAATCGGTAGAAAACCGGACAGTCCAGAGATTCACATTTTACATCGTCCGAATAACCAGTACAAGATCGACAAATCTGAAACAAAATATCTCGGATATTGCAATGTAATTTTACGAAAATATTTGATTCGTCTTAATGTCGGTGAGACGGTATTGAACGCGTTGAAAATAGTATTTCACGTTATACCATAGTTAGTTCAGAATGAGTGCGTTCCAACCACCTCAGCTTCTCGTGTAAAACAATGATCGTTTGAGTCGGGTTTTCTGCGCAATTTGTACAAATATCTTTTTGCGTTTGGCCTCCGCAAACAGCGCATGCAACTGTACTGAAGAATTGTCGAATAGTCTGCTTGTGATTGTCGGTAAACAAACTGACTGCTTTGTCAGACGTTTGTCTGTGGGACATTTCCCTATACCTGAAAATGAACGTGTTGGACCAATGAGTTTCAATTAAAAAACAAATAAAATAAAGACTAACGCGAGTGAGACGTTCAAACTATTTTCTAATACCATGCGTTAACGTCAATCCCAATTAAGTTCAAACAGCGATTAAGAGGCGGTACGATAACTTTTGTTATATAGTATATTGAATTTGGGTTCAAACCCTCATCCGAAATCACTTCCATTGGAGTTCGCACGCACTGAATAAGAGGTTGATTCGGTGCGCCTGCTACTATCACATAACGTACTCGTTCACCGGTACTGGGTACCGCTCGAGGATCTTTACGCATTAACCTCCGGGTTAATTCCAATGCGGGTACACTAGCGTTAGCTTTGTAGCCATGTAAACCACGAAATTCTTTCGCGAAAGTTAAATCTTGAATCGATATTTTCCTGCGTAGAATTTTATCAAATTGTCTGGTGACATAAAGTTTCACCAGGGAAAGATCTTTGGTATCGAACAAAATCTTCAATGTTTTCTCGAGTATCTGAAACGAAATATTTCTTGTAGTTGCGTTGTGTATATGTACATGTATATATATATGCAAATACCTTAGTTGCTGCTGGACAACCATCCCTACGAACAGTTTCGATACCTTTAGCTAAGAATTCAGGTTCTTTCTGATCAGGAGACTCATACATGTAACCGCAATATCTCTTTTTAGTCTAAATACAAAGCGATTTCTTAGCATTACGTGCTTCAACTATCAACGCTACCAAATTAATGTTACAGTTACAGCGTAAGAATATTACTTGCAGTATCGATGGCAGTAGAACTTTTTCAAACTTTAGTTTCACCGGGGCAGGATTAGCAGCGGTAATCGTATCAGCCATTTCAGCTCCAATAGCGAACGCATCGTCCTTCGATTTTCCAGGTAAAAGAATGAACAACGAATCTGTATCGCCATAAACAACTTGTGCTCCCCATTTCGATGTGGACTCCACAATTTTAATTGCTCTCTCCAGCGTTTCTCTTCCTTTACTAACAACGCTGTCTCCAACCTGAGAATACAGTATCACACAATTATTTGTAATTGCGAAAGGGTACAACAAACATATTTCATTTAGCGTATGAAACAATGACACACTTCGATGCAAGGCATTCTTCCACTAAAATTGGCAGATGTATAACCGTATGTAACATTTGCAATCAATTTAAGTCCCAGTTGTTGCGAATGAAGAACACGCTGAAGCACACGGTTCTTGCTCCCATGGAGTTTCATAGACTCCTTCACCATTAATCGTGTGTTTAGAATTTCCATGAGCATACGTGGCAATACACCAAGACGTACGTTTGGTTTTACAAAAGCTACACCGCACGGTGTGAAATTTATATTCCCTCGTAATCTTTGAATAGTACTTTTCTTCACTTTTAACGTACTCGCGCCAAACTCGAACGGTTCGGGCCTGCGAAAAATACGCAATGTTTGCAGAAATAAACGATATTAATATATATATATAGTATTATATATACTTACTGGCCAACGTGTTCTATACGACCCAAACATGTTGAGAAGCAATAATTATAAGCGATAATAATGCTTGGGTATAAGCTTTGAAAGTCGAGAACAACTATAGGATCGGTATACAATGTTGATTGTGGTTCCATGATAAGAGGTAGAGATTCAGGTGCTCGCATTCGAGCTCTCTGTTGCACACACGGTGAAACGGCGATATAGTTCAAAGGTTTTGCGAGTCTCAGCATCATCGATTCGACGCGAAACTGGGAACCTCGGGAAAACACTTCATAAAATTGTATCCCATACAGTCGTGCGTGTTCGCAAGTTGTTCCTAAAATGACAATATTTGTAAACTTTCCGTAGCTACAATATATATGTGACAGTATATTATCTATTATGTATATTATCAGAATAAATACAAACCAATGATATCAAGATGTAGAAGCATTCTAAGAGTACCAACAACCCTTGCTACATAATGAGAGATAACTTTCCATTGTATTGTTACATTGTTGTGTTTCCACCAATCGGTTAAATGTTGAAAAGTGGGACACGAGACTCTTTCGTGTAGTACGTGGTACATAACATTCTCAAATGTGTAATTCAGTAATGCTTTAAAAAAATATGAATGCGATGAACGACGTTCATGCTTACAGCTTATAGTTTATGTGTTGTGCGTTACCTATTTCATGACGCATTATCCTCCAAACATCCAGAACAATTCGACCTGGGATTTTTGCATCGTTTATATTATCTCTATCCGATGCTTGGTTTTTCACGGTTGGAGTAACATTTGAAATTCTTGAAATTTGCCATGTGAAATTATTAAAACCTATGTGGTTGGCTCTCTGTACGACGTAACCCCACGAATGAGATTCTATCTCCCAACCAACTAAAATATCTGCATCGCAATGCCTTAGCAGTGTTATTAGACTATTCAGCAAATCCTCCTCGCTTGATACGTACGAAGTTGGACACATCGTACTAGTCGAATAAAGATTCTTTATTCTGGTATCGTTTATAGAAGAATTCACAACGATAGCGCCTAGACAAATTAATTTAATATTATAGTTATTTCGTTTGAATGTTGCAAACATGCTGACAGAATATTAAGTATTCAATGTATATTTTTATGCGTACCATGTACTATTTGTTCAGTGTCCGATGAGGATGGTACGTCGTTATGAATAGCATAGAATATTGCTTCGATCGAATCGTGTTCTGGATCAGGAAGAAGTTTACCACGTGTTGTCGCGTGCACTTCCAATGACAATATTGTCAGGCACTGATACTGTAATAACGAATATCTATCTATTCACAATGCTTATCCTAAAACCATCATATTACAAAACGAAGAGATTATTTACCGTTAATAGACCTTTGGAATTCCGAAAATTTTCATCCGCAGCATTATTGCTATGTTCTTTCATAGAATACTCAATCTGACCATACGAGATTCCCCAATGCAACGAGTCATTACTTTTATATAATAACGGGTTTTCAAGCACTTTTCTTAAAGAAGGATTCAGAGTGTTGTTAGGTCCATTTGAACTCGAACAGCATGAACTATTAGAAATTTGTGACTGTTCTTTTGAACATTCAATACCAGCGATACGTTCATCAATAATTGGATTATTTGCTTCGGCATCGGTGTGTTCATTTAACTTTTTCGTTTCTTCTTTCGAGTTACTTTTTATTGGAATATGTTCAATATTCCGTTGTAGTAAATACTTTTTAGCTCGTATCCAAAGTTTAATGCTGTTTACAGTAGGCGGTTGAATAAGAGGTCGAATCGTAATCGAACAATGTCCTGTGAGAACTCTTTTTATATCGTACGACTTTATATTTGATCCAGACGGATAAAATTGATTTATTTTCAATCGACGCCATAGTTTGATACCAGTAACTCTGTCCAAACTAGATTTAAAGGGAACCACATCCTCGATATTACTATTTTTTATTGAATTTTCTTTCTGTTTTAGAAGGTCGATTTTTTTGCTAAAAAATGGTCCATTCGATTGGATGATGTTGTACGTTCTCATGGTATTTACAATCCTTTCTCTGTTCGGCGAATTAAATTTCGTAGTAATTATAATCAATTTGTCTTGTATAACGTTGTTTGTAGAATCTAACGATAAAACGTTCAAATTCTCTGCTTCTGATTCTAATTTCTTAGTAAGGAATTGAGTATATGTCATGTTAGAAACATCTTCGTCTTCATTATATTCCTGGAATGTTTTATTTGACAAAGTACTTGATAAATTGTCTCCACAATTTATTTTCTCCTCTTCTCTTGTACATGTTTTCACCAAATTCTCATCATCGATCAAATTTATGACAGGAGCAATAGTAGTAGAATCATTTTCATGCAAATCACTCGTGATTTTCTCTACTGAAGACAATCGTTGAGAATAATTCGTGTGGTAATAATTCTCATTGTCTTTTATGGAACCGACTTCTTTATCATTTGTGTCCAAAAAACTTAGTCGTTTACGAAATTCATTATTACTTTTAGAAGTAATAATTTCTGTACACATTGTCTCCAACGGATTATGTTCTGTGTGCGTTGAATCGATAGGTTCTTGAACATTTTCAACGCTATTCTGGGTAAGATGTGCTAAAACATATAACACATACCTGTGCAAGTATGATGCATTGTTGACATACCTAAGATACTTATAAAGTTATTTACCTTCTTCCACCTTGGAAGCTGAACTAGAAATGTTCTCACGCAGTAAATCCATTCTTAATTGATTCTTGTTTCGTTTTGGCGTATTAAACGTGGATCTCGAACTGCACGGTTTATTTATCGAAGAAACTTCCTCTTCCAGAAATTTTTTCGCTTTGGGAGACATTATTGTTATATTGAGGGTTGAATATTTTCCTGTAGAACGGGGACTTTCCAAACCTCTTGCATTAATTGGAGTATGACGTCTCCGTTTCTGCGGAGACTCTAAACTGGAGTCCTCGAATTTTAGTTTTCGTTTTTTCAATGAGATGTTCACTAGATTCTCTTCATTTTTTAATTTTCGGCCCGACTTATAAATGCAAATGCGCTCTTCTTGTCTATCGGTAGTAATATCGAGTTCCAAATCAGAATCACTGGAACTGTCAACTGTATTGCCATCGAACGAAGGTATTTTTACTTTCATTAGGGAATTCTGAGTTGTAAAATGTGTAACATTATGATCAATTGTATTTTTGAAATTCGAGTGTTCGATTAATAACGACGAGAGATTAATATCATCTATATCGTACACATCTAAATCTTGATGGTCTGGTTCATATATATTTAATGCGGTCGTAGAACATCCGTGTAATAATAAATCATTTCCAACAATTTTTATCGTTTTTCTTTTTCTATTCTTACAATTGCGTATTTGCTTTTTATCGAGTTTAATGTGTACCAAAAAATTATGTATATCGCTGTCAAATAATGCTGAATTAAATACAATTGTCTGTGAAAGAGAACGATTCAATAAAATTTGACGCATCTTTTCCCTCATATTCGATACATTGTTGGAATTAACTTGGAATGTTATCACTGCTTTTTCGCTGGGTTTCGATATTATATTTTCATATTTTTCAGATTTTATCGGTAACTGTATTTCATTTTCCAAAATCAAGTCATTTGCACCATCGCACTGTGGAAAATTCAACAAAGTAACATCTTCGAAATCATTTTCGAGCGTAGTAGATCTATCATTTCCATTTTCATTTGCATTTTCAATTGTGCTTAACTGACTAGCAGCCTTGGAAATTGTATTCCATGAACTAAGATCATCTAAATCTAGACTTGTAATATTTAAATCTTCAACTTCGTCTTCGTTATCTTCTTTGATTTCATCGCTTAATACAGAATACTGTGAAGCTAATACGCTATCATCGTCAACAGTGGCTACTTCTTCATTTGATTTTGCTAAGTTGGCTAGCATTTCAATTAAATCTGCATCATCTACATCCGCTACAAATAAAATACATTATTACATTATAAATTTATTCATTACTCATTATTCCTACTTACTTTGGCTGACATCTGTAGCGTTATCCTCCGACAAAGTTCGTTTCAACACGTTGAATTTTTCAAAGCTTATCGATTCATCCCTTAATAATATATTCTCTTCATTTTCTTTTGTTAGTATGTTCGATTTAAAATGATTTGACACGCGCGAAGCATTAAGAGAATTATCTTTGTCTTCAACTTCCAATGGATAACTATGCGCGGATGACGTTACCGATGCTGTTATCCCACTTACCTGAACATGGAAGTAAATACATTAGAATTTCTATATTACATAGAAATTTCATATCGTGTACTAGCTCATTGTACCTGGGAAATAGTTTGCAATCTTTGTATTAATCTTTCTTCCTGATAAATATCACTATCGGATGGTCCGTAAACCCTATTGTTCGTATTTGTATATAATAGTTGCGATTCAGCTTGCTGCAAACCCTTTTCCTCTCTTCTATACCTCTCATTATTCCAAATTGCTGCAATACCAGGATTCAAATCTAAACCATTTTCAATTTCTTCTTTATTGAGTATTTCAGTTGCTCGTGCATCAACCTCTAATCGACTTGTGCTCTGTCTAATAACAGATGCAGGAAGGTAGACCCGCGAGTCATTAGAATTTGAACAGCTCTCATTTTGAGAGTTCTCCTTGGATCCTGCAGTTATGTGTTGTCTATACTTGATATCTTTCAAATTGATTAAACTCATACCATAAAGATTGTAATCTATCATAAATTGTAAAACAAAGGGGATGTGAGCTTCGTGCGGTTGGAGACTTTGATTAAGTATCGTGCCATTCTATAATAATAGGCTTATTATTATCCATGTATAGTATCTAACAAGAGATTAATTAGAAACATAGACATTATTTACTTGTAACAAATCGGCTGCTCGTTTAACCATTGCCGGATTATAGAAATATATCTTAAAAAACAAATGTTCCGTTTCATGATATCCATAGAGCGGACTGAAACATATATTTTGTACAATGTATTGATATTATAGATCAGAGCGTAGATTTATATGCTTCGATTCGCATCCTAGTAACAGAAGAAATTCCCTTACATTCCAGAAATTCGTTCAATTTTATAAACATGTTGAGTTTTAGACATTGCCGATCCTAGAGATACATTAAGCGCAGAATCTATTGCTGCAGCTAATCTGTACATAAAACTGTCGATGTTCTCCTTTATCGTACACGGCACATAAATATATGGAAATACACCGTGAATATGAAGACACGTCTTTAATCCTGAATGAAATAAGGAATTATGAAATAGTTGCTGTAAGATTTGAAATTACATTGCAACATTTACCCGTCGGTGTAGATCCAAATATTCTAATAACTGGGACATGTTTGATTTCTGTCCCACGAAAATCTGAAAATGTTACGTCCAATCCAGACAGTGGAGGTGATTGGTAACTGTCTAATGTTACCAAGTTAATACAAAACATACTTGATGCCTACAAATGTAGTACTTGTTAGTTTTGATGTGGTTCAACTAAATACATACGCTATTTAAAATATTTACCTTGTCTTATATATATAATACAATAACGCATGAGATTTTAGGTTAACTTGATAATTCATCAATTTTTATGGTCAAATACACGGTTGATTCACTTAATAAAGACATCTGATTATTCGATTGCCATTTTATACATAATGTTCTGTTTTACAGAGGAAATTAATCATTAAATGATTAATCAAATAACATCAAATAACATGTATGCACTTTTAGAACCACATTTCCATGTTTAACCAACCAAATGCACTACCTATATGTATATACATAAAGTTATTGTTACAATTTCAGGTAAATACTTATGCGTCTACATTGTATACATCAATTTTAGCCTACCACTATTTTCCACATCTTTTTAGAACAGTGCTTTCTTTCTTTGTTAAAGGAAAAATGATAAAGTTTTAGTCACGGTTATAATGTCATCTGACTTTATTAAGATTCACTTTTCTTAAATACTTATTTCATATTTGCATAGTTTACAGTATAAATTGTATAAAAGCACACGCTTTATTTTATGAGAAAGTGATGTTTTGTAAATGTTAGTCAGAAAAATATTGACATATATAGAATATGATTATCGTATCAACATGTTTGTAAATTCTGCACAAATTACAATGGATAGTAACATCGAATAATTGTCTGTTTTTCGTGTTCTCATAGGAACACTGTAATTTCTTAAATATCTCATAAAAAACAATGTTATACAAAACAGTCTTCTTCTTTTGTATGCGGATGTAGGCAGATAGGTTAATGTATGTAAAATTTTTGTATATAAATAGCTATCTATTTTTAAATCTGAGATTCGTTTTCTCGGATCGAATCATATAGAAAAATAGATTGGTTTCTATATGGAACTAGGCAGTTTACACAAACAATTAGTTCTATAATAAATTAAATGTATCGTGCGCCACAAGATTCGATTATTCCGTATGGAAAAACTGATTGTGCAATTAAAGAAATGCTTTTCGTTGTACAAACGTACTGAAGTAACACGAATATATGATTAAAAGAAGCTCGGATTCACGCATTTCTTATTTTAAACAGGCGAGTTTAAAGAATGGTACACGAACTTTTTTCACGAAAGGGATTAGACTTTTGCGACGAAAAGCCGACCAGCAAACAATCCTCTTGCTCATGCTCGGTAATGTATTTCATGATGTCCTCTACAGCTTTGCTGACTGTGATCCGCTTCAGAGCAGCTTCGCGTCGAAACTGCTCTGTAATTTGACGTTGTTGTTGCAAATTCGTGATCACCATATCCATAACAGTCGCAGAGAACACTTCTTACTAGACACCTGTCAAATGTAACAGATTCACTTTATGTTTCCTTTGGTAATCGAATTACGGAAGGTGTCTAATAGACCTTTTTATACCAGTATTTACCATATTAAAATATTATCGATATACGTGTATTTCCAACTGAAATCTTGTGACAAAACAAACATTACTTACCAGTTCGACGTTTGCGAATTAAATAATACGTAATTGCTGTTTTCTCGATAATTCTCGATGTTTACTAGAGTTTACGATGGGAGCCTATCCCTTAAAGCTGATTCTCATGACAGGAACTCCCTTTCCTTTGGGTTCCTTTCGAATAAATGTTCTATAATTTTAGTGATGGGCATGATCGACTAGATTCAACTATCGACTAATTACTATTTAGTTACTACATACTATCGAATATTTAGTCGATAGTTTTTGGTCGACTGAAATTTCGTTTTAGTGGTTACGTCTAGATTGCGGTCTATAGTCTATGCCTACGTATAGATCTCATTTCTCACTCACTCTTACAGCACTGTACTGCAGTGCTCACTCAGTATTATAGGCACAGTAAGAGTAAATTGGAGTAGCGATGGGCATTATCGACTAGATTCAACTATCGACTAATTACTATTTAGTTACTACATACTATCGAATATTTAGTCGATGGTGTCCATCACTAGTTCCGCTATGTAGATGTTGATAACTATACTTGCATAAACGAAATGTGCATAAAGCGTTACGCCAAAGACATATTAGATAATATTTTAATGCTTCCCCATTGAATTTTTAAAATTTTGAATATTGAAATTGGAACCTTAAAGCATGCGTACTATAGCTGGACGAAATGAAACGAAAACATTAAAGGTTCCGATCTCACAGATTAGAGTCGCCTACCTGACATGTACATGAGCAGTTGAGCACACTAATATGCCTTCACATTTTCACATGCGCACATATACGTAACCTAAAATTGTTTTCCTCGTGAAAAGGCACTATCGGAGAAACGAAAATATAAAAAAGTTTCTATTGACTGTCCTTTAAGTGAAGAAAATGGTATTTTTAAGCCCGCTATTGTTCGTAAGATCTAGAGGTCCAGATGAATTTTGGCGAAAACGACAAATATTCAAATTGGCTGCTGTAAGTTTATTTAGCATTATCGGCAGTGATGAAAAATACAGTAGATATACGGTGATATGGTTTGTGCTTTTATTAAAATTTCACCGTTTATTTTACAGCATTACATCGGCCGAAGAAGAAACTGTTATAGCTTAGCAATCAAAAATGTACATAGGGCATTGTTATTCTCTACACATGGAAGGCAGATTAAAAAGGATGATATGAAACAGGTAACAAGTACCTTCCCCTTTTTTCTTTTTTTTTTAAACATTCCGTAATCGATTGAATGATTACTTACAGCTTTGGGAGACTAGAATAGATGCTGCTAGCAACGAGCATGGTGTTAATGTGAAAACATTGATGGAAGGATTGACTAGGTGTAATATTTTACTGAATCGCAAGGCTCTAGCATTTTTGTCTGTATGGGAACCGCGAACTTTTAAAAGTTTAGTAGATGTTGCTTGCGCGAAGACAAAGATAGGAGGAGACAGGCATGTTGCAAACACGCCTATGCCCAAGAGCGTTCTACTCAATCGATTAGTAGACAATTAAGAAACTGCGTTTAACTGTAACGTTTATTATACTGTGGATAATTAAATATATACAAGAAACATATATTCTGAAGATTTTTATAGAGAACAGAATAAAATCTTATTTAGTAACGGATAACCTTGATAACGTGTCGGTAATTGATGAACAATACTTTTGTACTCGAAACAAGGATATTGATCTTACTGTTTGGCATTAACAATTTTTACAAAATCAGGTTTCAAGGATGCACCTCCAACTAGGAATCCATCGATGTCTTTTTCTTTCGCTAGATCTTTTGCATTGTCTGCTGTCACCGATCCTCCATAAATAATTCTAACATTTTCAGCGACTGTTGGGTTCAAATTGGTAGAAAACCATTGCCTCAATTTATCGTGCACTTCTTGAGCTTGTTGAGGAGTAGCTGTTTTTCCGGTTCCGATTGCCCACACTGGTTCATAGGCAACAACAACATTATCCCAGGATTTGATTTTATCCGCAATAGCCTTAGTCTGTCTGAAGACTACTTCTTCCGTTTTACCAGCTTCGCGCTCCTCTAATTTTTCTCCGATACACGCGATTACCTTCACATCAAAAGTATTCTGATTAGTTTCAAGGCTACGCGAAAGAAGTGTCATTATTTCACGGAAAAAGTTTGGTTTTACCTTCAATCCAGCTTCTAAGGCGTGAGCTATTTTCTCTGCGACTAATTCGTCATTTTCGCCAAAGACATTTCTTCGCTCGGAGTGACCCAGAATTACCCAAGGAATTCCATTGTCTAATAGCATAGCAGGACTGATTTCACCAGTAAATGCTCCTTTTGCTACCTTGTACGTGTTTTGACCGCTGATGCCAACATTATCAGGTAATATGCCTTTTGCGTATGTTAAATATATCGATGGTACTCCAACAACAATCTCTGTTATAATAGTGCTTTCATTATTATTAGTGTTATGAAAGTATTGGTCGTTTAATATTCTCAAGTGTCGATTACATATGTACACTCCGGGACAAAAAGATAGCACATATTGACATGTCCGAAAAATGTTGACGTATTGAAATATTAATTTTCTTCAGTTTATGGTATCAAACGAGAAAAAAATATGTGATGTGCTATCTTTTTGTAACAAAATGTATGAGGATTATCTATCAGAAGTTAGAGGATCTTCTTCGGTATCATATAAGAAGCATGAAAGATCAATTAGAAATTGTTACGTTATAATATACGAACGAAACATACCAACATTTGGATCGAGAGGACCAGCCTTCAAAAAGGCAACGATACCGTCTATTTCACTTTTGGTACCATTCATTTTCCAGTTACCACCGACGAAAAATTTACGACCCATGGTTGCTTTGGTGCTTATTAACTTGTCCGAACTGCCAGCTGAACCAAAACTGCAAGTGCTTACTGAGCCTGGAACAAATTTCAAAAATACTCTGCTGACCTTCAAGCGTACAGAAGGTGAATTTGGTCACGTCCCCCCAACCTCGTTTCGCCAACCCCCACTATTTTCGATTGCTTTTCTCCCCTCCTTTCTCTGTGTCAACTAAAATTATCTATTTAATTGTATACAGAATCAGGCACAGAAGTCTATGCACATCTGACAAATTAATTTAAACCGATGAAGCATAGGTTTTTGGACATTTTATCGACAGTAGCTTATTATGTAGTTCAAATTAGACAATTTACCTGGCGCAAAAATGGACCAATGAAACGTACTCTTATGTCTCGTTCGAGTAACCAATAAGGTACAACGTTTATCGAATTAACGATTAAGTCGAAGTGACGTTTCGATCTATCGATGGTAAGTACAAAAAAAAGTTGTTTACATTTAAATATTTTACTTGATCGTGAAGTAGTACACATCGCAAAGAAATATGCACGCGTATAAGATCGCGAAAATTGTATTCAAGATTTTAATTAATTGACTAATAATGTTTCTAGAGAAATTGTATTTCAGAGGTTAAGATTTGACTCGTTGTCGTGTTTGGCTTTACCGCGTCCGGCTTGTTTGTCTGATTATTTGTAATAAAAATGTACGACACACTTACATTGAGTCAGAAATGTCTTATTTAAAGGATCCATGTGAAATATTTTAACGAGATTGTTACCGCGAAAAATAATAGGTGTCTTCTTAAGTACAATTTTTAGGCCATGTATCATTATGAAGTTGTTTGGAAAAGCTGTAGAATGGTTTTTTGAGATATCGAGTTGTCAATTATTTTATAACAAAGTTAATATTTTTAATGTTTTTCTATATAAAAGCTTTCATACGTCACATGTACTAATATCCATTTTTCATTATAAGCGAAACACAGTAATGCAGTGATTTGAATCATGATTCAATTACCGTTGCTAAATGTGGATAAATTTGTACATACATTTATTCAAAATTTAGGCTTAAGAGTTGAATCCCCTGTTTGTAAAAATCGTAACAAAATCACGTTCATAAAGTATGTGGACAAAACTTATAGAATTAAAGATCGGTTACTATTTGCAGTGGAAAAGATCAAAGAGATCAACGCACAACAAAATTTAGATTTCTCCGATGAAAGAAACGTACGATATTTCATAGAAGAACATACCAATCTTTCTGATAGATTGAATTCTTGGCGCGGCAAGCAAATATTAACTTCGCACTTGAAAAATATTAATACGAAAATACTGCAGAAAGTGAAGGCAAGGAAAAGGAATAACGAAACGATGAAAAAGGTGGAAGTTAAACTATCGAATAAAAATTTATCCTGTAAAAGAAAAGTGAGAACTAATTTAAGAAATAAATTATTCGAATCAAAATCGAATGTGTCGCCAAGATTCCACAAAGATACATGTAAAACTAACAAATGTAGTAAGGCAGTTGTAAATGAAAATGATGATACATTTTCTCATGATTGTACTCGCTCGAATAGCTACAAAAGTTTTGATATTTCAAGAACGAAATGTGATAATTGGAAAACTTTGATCAAAGATAATCTATCAAAAAATCTAATAGATGTTGTAAAAAAGGAAGTAGAAATGGCAAGAAAAATTTTATGGTTCCATGCAAATGACACAGAATTTGTTAAGAGAAAATTGCATGTTTCCCTTTATATCTCAAAGGTTATAGAACATTGCTAATTGTCTTTGTATTGGATTTATTAAATAATTTTCTTTCTTTCTTTCATTGATTCTGACATTTTTATTACCTATTTGTTATACAGAATGTAAATTGTCACGCCGATACAAGCAATCTGATAATGTACAATCAACTTCTTTGCCATCATGCAATTTTATGTTTGATCGAGCCAAGCGACAAAGCTTTTGTTTCAATTGAAAATGATTTATCTGCTGTCATTGAAAAGTATCTATTGCAAGGATACGACTATCATTTTGAATGTCAAAGGTATTTAAGTTTAAAAGGATATCCTCACATATGTTTAAATATTCCAATATAAGATGAAAGAGTCTAAATATTAGTATCCCTTTAATAGAGATTCGCAGAACTATTTTGCTGCCTTGATCATTTTAAATCAGTGGGCTAAAGTTTTAGTTCAACATTCAAATACAACGATGATGCGGACAATTTGTGGTATACTCGGATGCGATATACACCAAATATTAGTTTTGCATAGTCCTTGAGAAATATTGTTACGGAAGTCTTAATGTGAATGTAATGTCACTGCTTAATAAATAAATTGAAACAGTGTTATTTGCAAGAATTAATATGCATTCATGCGTTTCATTGGTATATTTCATAGATAATATGAGAAAATGGTGAGCGAGGAAGCAGTGGAGTTTAATAAGAAGTCGCAACCGATCTTCAAGAGTCCAGTTTTTCAGCAAAAATTTCGGCCAACAAGTACTACCGGAAAGAAAAGAACCTGGCGTTCGTTAAAGCAGGTCTTGGCTCAGGAACGTGCGTTACCGTGGCCTATAGAAGTCGTACATTGTATGAATTATTGATAAACAACCTAGTAAAACTATAAAGAAAAGCTTTATCTTTGGTTTGTAAAACTTTCAGATAGTTCTATTAATGCACCGCCAAGCTTCAGACCAGCAAAGAAATATTCAGATATTTCTGGATTACCGGTATATAGTAACACTTTTCGTATAAATACATAATTCGTTTAATTCTTGAGAAATGGATGGTAAATATGAGTATATGAATTTTATAGGCACGTTATACGGATCCGCAAACCAAGCTATATTATGCAACTGCCGAAGAATTTGCAACAGTTCGAAGTCTACCAATGGATATAACTGCTGGATACTTGGCATTACGCGGCGCTTCCAGTATTGTTGGTTAAATGAATTGTAGACAGTACATGAAACGAGAAACGATCATTTTATAATTGTATATTTATTACAGTTACTTTTAATGAACAAACACAATGTATAATTCTGCGAATTGTTTATGTTGTACAGTAAATATAAACAGAAACAGGCTTAGTTTGTAAAGAGTTAAATCGAGACTTTTTACCACGATTATTCACAATTAATTATGTAAATTGATTTATACACAATCTACTGCTCCGTTCGACGGGATTCCCTGAAATAAACAACTGCACAAATAATTTAAATCATTTTCATTATTTCATTTTCTTCATCTTTTACACAAGTAATCGTTATTAAAAAAAGCTTGTCCATTATAACTTAGCATATGAACTACAGACTAAAAGATTGGAGAATCTTTAAAAAGTATATTACTGTTCATTTCTTCGACCACTGTATTCTTTTTTTTTTCTGTTTACAGTTCCTTGCACACCTTTATCGATTTCTTTGCTACTGCATCACGGGCCGTCAGCAAGTTTGCAAAATTATTTGCAATTGAAAATACAAATAGCATGGCCTACTGAAATATCGCCTGATGGTGCACTATTCTTAGGTCGCCCCTTTTTTTATTTTTAACGTTTTTTGAATGAAGATTATTTTAAAGTAGCATCGAAATTTTTTCACTCGATCAGTTCAGGTAAATCATCGTCGTCGCTATCAATTCCATTGCCTTCGTCTCCCATGTCCTCGAAGGTTTCAAACTGTGACTTACTAGATCCCGAACCACCCGGACCACCCAAGCCACCCATTTGTCTCATCATCTGTGAATAAAGAAAAACAAACAATTAGCAAACCAATTACACCTGCGAACTGAAAGTATTAAAAATTTGAGCAGGAAGGACGGTTACCTCTTCTAAATGATTACTGTCGCCCAAACCATTCTCGTTGTCGCTATCATCTTCATCCTTCCACTTGTTGAAATCGCTCTTTAGCCAGTGAGCTTTTGTTTTTTCTTTTGTTAATCTTGGCCAATACGGGCCCTCTTCTTTTTTAGTAAGAACTAACTCGAAGGTCCTGCCTCTCAAGATTTTAGTCGTTGTGCTTGGAACAATTTCGTTATATAGATTAATTGTTAGTTCGTGCATTTTCTGCTCCGTTCCACCGACTCCCTTGAAATATATCTTTTCTGGTTCAATTTCGATAATTGGATCTTTACAATCTTCTAAGCAGATGGTAAGATATAAAATATCTCTTCTCTGAGCCCACATAACAGGTGGCGGGGGCAATCTAGAAAACGATGAAACAATATTCGGTTCATCAAAACTGAGACGATAAACTGAAATTTCGTATAATCAAAAATAGATTGAAACTCTTTTTATTTACATGGATTCGATTGGATTTCAGGTAAAATAACCATTATCATATATCGAGATACATGTATAGACAATTAATTATATAAAGATTTATGCATTCGAAAGATCTATATTTTTATTGTGAGCATAAAATTTGTTCTTCGCGCATGCAATCGAGAAAGAATATAGAAAAACCAATTATACGGATGAGACGCTATTTTTACATGGAAACATGTGCTCCGATAAATGCAAGCGTAGACACGCGAGAAAATTAACCATCGGAATTTTCTTTTGCGTACTATTATATTTCAAGCATTTCGAACGATTGTCTTACATAACTGAACAAATAAAATGAAACGGAATTAAATGAGATAAAATGTTTTCGGTGGCGATCGAGTGTCGATAGAAAAAAAAAAAACATATATTCACGACAATGCGGTAAGCGTAAAATGTGGGTAAAGGTTGGAAATAACGTTCTATGGTTTCCGACTAAAACCGCTAGTCATTGTGGATAAAGCAACACACCATCGTTGCTCGAGAATGTAACGAAACGAATGAATTTGCGCGTCGCCGAACGCATTTCGATAGAACTCATACGTATCATTCATATCTTAGATATTGATAAATAGTTGCTCCGAAGTGCAAGCTATTAAAAGCTAGCACGACCAGGATATGTTGATCGTCCGATATTCCGTTGATGGTAAAACGCGTGGGGAAGTTTCAATATCGTAGATTAATTCGATATTAGGCAACGAAACGGAAGAGACGTGATAAATTGGCGAGAAAACGAGGCATAAGGGAGTTCAATGGGATTCTTTTCCAGAAATTTCGAGAATCAATAAAGTCGTTTTACAACATGGCGGTGTTTCGAAAGCCACGGGGCGGCATTTCAGCGATTCCAACGAATATCACACCGGTTTTCTCGTCGCGATAGAAAAGGGATACGATTCAGAAATCATAGAACACATCCGAGGAAGTTTTTAGGTGAATTCCGCTATACTTACTGGCCTTCTTGAGTCATATTTCGAGAGCTTCGTTCCGCGAGAAGCAAACAAACACAGGGCACTCACGTATCGCGCCGTAGACCTCTGATTCGATAGTGTTTCGAGATTCAATTGTCGACCAAACAAGATGGCGATTGGTTGTTTTTGACGATATCGACCTTGCTTGTTTCCGGAATCGAACATTCAAACGTTCGGTTCCCGCGCTTTTTCAACTCGACGAATATTTCAATTCGAACGCGAGCTTAGAACACGTATTAACTCTTTCCACTCGAAGCCATTTTAACTCCAAAACGAAACATTCCTTCCGACCTAGAATATTTCCCTAAACATATATATATATATATATATATATATATATATATATATATGTTTTCATGCTACTTTAAATAATATTTAAGAAATATTTAGTAATTTTGTTAAATGCAAACTAATTTAATAATGTAAAAAATATTTTGAACAATGAGACAGGCATTTTTAGCGGCGCCTTATAGTCGCCATTCGAGTACTAGGGGTTAAGGTTTGCAGTTATATTCAGTCGTATTTCAAAGACTGTAAGTTATCTATTTAAATCATAATTACATCTTGTAACATTGTAACAGCAACCTGTAAAACTGTAATACTACATTGTAAAGTGAAATGGACCCATTTGAGGGTCTAAAGGGCTTCAATAAAAAAAAAAAAAAATAGCAAAGATGTCTCCGATTTCAGATTTTTGTTGTAACTGCAGCAGCGACTGACACTTGCATACATACAGTAACGAGCAAAACTGAGTCTACACTATTTGAAGCAACATAACGTTTTAAAAATTAGATCAAATTACTCGAATGTTATTGAGAAGTTAGAAGGATTAGTTTATTAGACGAGGTGTAACAAATTTTTGAAAAAAGTTTGAATTGGCCGGAATTGCAAAAGAAACAGTAAAAGTTGGTTTCTTTAGCTTTTTTGTCTGAGTCTGTATTGAAAATTTAAAAAATCTGTTTGATTCGCTCGAATAAATGATATCCATGCTGAAAATATCATCGATATTGGTAAACTCGTTTACCAGTTATAAACTCTTAAAGGTGCTGAAGGTGAAAAATGGCAATTTTTCCACTATCAAGCGATTTCATCTAATTTTCAAAGAGTTACGTTGCTTCAAACAGTCTAGACTCAGATACTGTACATACACCATCTTCAACACTGTTGCGTCAAGACAAAAGCGTTTCAAGTTCAAGCTCCCAGGTAAGAGAAAACTTTCTGCGAACAAAAAGAAATTCTCATAATTTTACGATGATCCTTGAAACAAAATTGTTCGATTAAATCGTCTGGCGTGGTGTACACACTGTTGCACGCCGCTGTGGAACCCGTCCCATCGACAACGGTGGGAGTAAAAGGGAAGAGGGAGAAAAAGAGATAGGACGAGTGTGAAGGACAGAGAGAGAGAAAGAGAGACAGAGAGGTTGCAAGAGGGGAAAAGGAGGGCGAAAAGAGAGAGCCTTTGCGTTAGATTGTAGGTCACCGCGGCGTAGGGTGGTGGGGTGTTGAGGAGCGAGAGGGGAGGAGAAAGAAAGAAAGAAAGAAGGAAAGAAAGAGCGGAAGCGAGAAAGAGAACCGTGCCTTTCTTGCCGTAACCGTGGCCATAAACTAACAGGACATGCACACGGTGTATCAGTCTGTTTCTTTCGCGGCTTCGACTCGTCCCGTCTCGTCCCGTCTCGTCCCCGGTGCAGTCCGGTTCCATCTTGTCCGAAGTTGTCCTGTCCCGTCAGTCGCGTGCACGACTCTTTTCGCGCGAGACAACGGCGCCGACGGTTCTTCCGGTTCGGCGTGATCGTTTCCGATCGTGTGCCGATCTCCACCCGGGAAACGCTGTGGACGTACTCGCGGTGGTTTCCCGTATAGTCGGTTGGTGTTCGCCGATCAAGAAACTGCCCGGGTGGTTGCTCAGTTTTCGGAGCTCGCGGGTAGCAGGAGCGCGAGTGCACCCCTAAAGTCGCGCATGTGCGTGCACGCGTGCACGCGTGCAACCGCGTTCGACGGGGCTCGATGGACGTCGCGGCTCGGAGCCGTGGCCAAAATAACGGCGACCGACGATCGACGAGGACGACGAGGACGACGATGATGACGACGACGATGCAGTCGTGAGAGAGCGCAACCTGCAGTTCTCTGCAACTTGTTGCGTCGGGATTAACAACACGCCATGTCGACCAGCTCGCTGTTTTACAAGGACAAGTACGCGGTGAGTAGCCAACGGTCCTCCGCGGCCTTCTCCTGTCGTTCTACGCGTCAATTCGCCGATTCGTTCATCGCGCGGCAAAGCTCGCACAGTTGCTGACCCTTTGCACCCGAGGACCTTTTCGATTTCGGCGAAATTAGGGAAACGTTTGACGAGTACTTCGAAATCATTTGTAGACAAACATACGTATACAAAGAATAAAATTTCACGAATTTATTTATTTTTATGTCAAAAACAACAAAATTTGAGAGATATTATACTATGTAATTATTGGTTTTTGTATGGTATTTCGTAAAACAATGCGTCCAAGACGCATCCTAGGTTTATCAGGACACGTATCGCAATAATATGTTACTTCCCGGGTACCTCCAGGCGTATTACGGTCGGAGCAAACCTTACAGTCCCTTAGAATACAATACAAACGACGAGATTGAATTTATTTCAAATCTCTCCTGAATATATTGATTTGATCATTTCCCACGGAAAGCACTTTCACAATTTCAGTGATTGTAGAATGAAAAGGTCTGGAACGGTGATTTTGAACGGCGGTGGTAGGTCTAAATCTAATGAACACTAATGTTAATCGACAGCATAGCATCTAATTTGTTTTCTATACGGGTTATCGGGATGTACGACCCAGTTCTGTAAAAATTGTCGAGCGAAGAACACGCTGCACAAGCACGAGCGCCTCGCGTGTAAATATTTTTGCGCGATTTGTACGCTTTCTCGATCGCCTTGGTCGTCGTCGTCTCGCGTCGTTTACGCTCGAAGTTAGGGACATCGGGATGATAAAATTCGGGATACGGTTTCGGGGCACAGTGTACCGACGAGACGACCGTTAACTTTCGTTAACGAAGGAACGTTAACAATGTAATCTCGTTAACAAGAAACGAGGACTTCTACCCGACAAGAGTCACGTTGTTTCTCTAGCCTTTTCGGTACTCGATAAAAACAGAAGAGAAGAAAAATAAAAAGAGACGCAGGGCGTGCACGATGATTGCGCGATGACGCGTCATCGCCTCGCCTCACCTCGTGTCCGAACAATCATCCTCGAATGACTGCGTAGGTACTTATAGATGGATAACTACTGCGTTTCCGCGAGATCCATGGAACAACGCGATCATCTTGCACGGTGTAGGTGGATTATAAAAGGAGATTCGTTACAAGGTTTCGATGGCGTCTCGTCTATCTGTTCATCTCGCCGATTCCTTAACCAGTTAACTGTGTTTGGCGAGTATACTCGTCATGAAGAAATGGCAATATTTGGTGTCATGAAGAGTATACTCTTCATGAGGAAATGGCAATATTTGGTGTCATGACGAGTATACTCGTCATGAGGAAATGGCAATATTCGGTGTCACGACGAGTATACTCGTCATGAAGAAATGGCAATATTTGGTGTCACGACGAGTATACTCGTCATGAAGAAATGGTAATATTTGGTGTCACGACGAGTATACTCGTCATGAGGAAATGGCAATATTTGGTGTCACGACGAGTATACTCGTCAAAACAGCTACAATTCAAACAGCGGTTAATTTTTGCGACGCAACTTAGGTACACATTTTTCAAAGAGGTCGCTACCGACATTTCATGTATAACTAACCTACCATGATCGGTCAAATGACCGCTTCAACAAAGAAATATATGTATCTTAATATGGAAAGAGATTTTAGCCAATTGGATAGTAAACAAAAAGTTTTATTTACATTTCTGCATTTTCAGTACATTCAACTCAATAAGTTAGATAGCGATACAGTGACGTTGTATACAAGAAATTCTAAACGAAAGTTCAGAAACGGTCATTTTCATCAAACGGTCATCAACGCCCACCATTTAGCCACCGTAGGCCGAGATCTGTTCTTTCGGAACAGCAAAACAGAGCGAAAACGCTTTTCTCGCTCTGAAATCGTCCGCGCGTATCGATCGATCTTATCTCGAACTCGCGGAAAGAAAATAAGCTCGGCAGAGTGCGAGCGTTCGCTCAGGTTCCACCGTTTTCCGAATTTCTTCTCGAAATGATCTATCTCGTTTGCTCTGGTTTCGATTCTGGTTCAGGCTCGCCTTCGCTTTCGCGTTGGCCGAATCGGTTCTGTTCGACCTTCGAAGATCGCCTCGAGGTCGCGAGAAGGAGGGAGAAAGAAAGACAGACCTGGTGTGTTACGGTATAGTTAGCGAGACGCGACGAAGACGATCGTCCGAAGGCATTGAGATTTATTTACCGAGTGAACGTTAAACCGTCCCGTTGCTCGAGTTATTATTGCCGCTGTTATCTCGGACGTCGATACGGACCGATCGGAAAAAAAGTTTTTGTTATCTCGCGTTGGGTCATCGTTTCGCGAGGGATCGTCACCTTGCCACGCTATCGAGGAGATCTAGAGACCCGCTAATCGTCGTTTCCGTTCGTTCTGTGTATCGCGATAAATATCTCGACTGTCATTCTTACTCGTAAATTCTGTTTCAACTTTGCCCAAATCTGTTCGACCAAGATTTGCACCCGGAAGAGGTGCTCGTTGCGGACCGTGATGATTTCTGACGTGTTAATTCGTGGAGGCGCGGCGAAAACCGTGACGATGTCCGCGTCCGCGTTCACGGTTCTTAACGATCACCGTTGGATCTATGCGATGAACGATGTTCGGACAGCGAGATCTTCCTCTCGACAAGTTAAAGCTAAAAGAGTCGTGTCATGTACATGAAAACAGAAGAAGAATAAATCAGAAACGTAAATCGTAAAAATACATTGTTCTTTCTTCTTCTCGTCGTATCCTTCCAAACGAGCAGACAAAATGGCCACGGTGTCCCGGTACACTGACAGAAAGAGCAGCACCCAGTGTTATATCCAAACGATTAGCGTTAGACGTCCGAGGAGTCGACAACGGTGCTAGCTAGATAGATACAGTCAGCCCCACAAGTATTCGTACGCTCTTAAAAATCGCATAACTTTGTCAATATTTCATCTAAATCGATCAGCATTGCACCGAGCTACAAACGTTTAACTTAAAACGTTAAAACTTAAGGACGAAAGTCGCAAAATTTTGGCCTTCTTTGTATGATCATTTTGGAACATCTGCAGCTCATTGCAACGTTCACCGATCTCGATGAAATTCTCACAATATGCATAATTCATCTACAAATCGTACTTTCTACATTTTCAATGCAACTCCACCTAAAAAGGTTGCAAAGTACAACTTTTAGTATTTTCTCCGCACCAATTTTTGTAAAAAAATTTGTTCACTTTACGTAGCGATCCGATTGTTCTAACTTCTCAAACAAATTCAAGTAGCATAGTCCAATATTGACGAAGTCGTGCGATTTTTATCGGACTCACTGTAGATAGCTAGATAGAGTTCGAATTTTTCTGCTTTCAACGTGAGTGGAGCAACGTTGGAAAAGATGTTGTTGCAATTACTCTATCGTTGTTCCAAGAAGCTTAAAAAATTTCATTGCAAGCAGATTAGAGGCCGGAAAGAGTGGGAGACCGCGTATTTGAGCAATCGTCGCCGACAGAGATAACGATACAGGTGGGCTTGGATACCGAAACGGTGCTCGGCCTGGTTGTTGCATCGTCCCGAGATTATGGCAGAGACTTTTCTACTCCGTTACGTAATTATCGACGGAGTTCGAGGGAAAGGGGAGAATGGGGAAGAGAAGAAGATGGAAGGGAGGATCGGTGACGGAGAAAGAAGGCTGCTGCACCAGCGGAGAACGGCCGCAGCGGCACGGCAGGTTGCTGGGTGCAACGCCTAACAGTTTGCAAAGCGTGCGTGCACGCTGCAACGATATTTAAATATCCTAAGAGCGGCGGCAACGGCCTCGAGATTCTGGCGAGCGGATCGGTTCGATCGCCGTGCCGCTCGGCCGGTAACGTATTTAGGCCTGTGGGCCCGCAAGCCCGTAAGCCCGCCTGCAGAAAGGCCTTCGGGGGTGAAAGTGTTACGTCATAGACACGCATCTTATTATGTCGGGCAGCCGTACGCGACTCGCGCAACATCGTGAAACGGGTTCTACTCCCACGGACCGAGGAGCAAGCAACAAAACAACTGACCCCGACCAAAAGCTTGCTCGCGATTTTCCCTTTCGCTTCGCCGCGTTTCGACGGTCCGCATCCTCCCAGGACACCTCTTCCAATATGCACGCTTATCTCCGTTACGGAATTCGCGAACGTTGCTCTGAAACCATGGTCTGAACTATGGTCTCTCAACTAGACAGAGAATCTGACAATTAGGAGAGTAACTTGAACTCTGTCGTACTCGAGCGACGGATATGTTTACGGTTACAGTGAATTCTCGTTAGGAGTCAGCGGCAACCTTACGATTTGGAGTCTGTGGAACTACCCACACCATCGCGCCGAAGCTCGAGAACCGTCTCGACGTCTACGAGGTCTAAGATACGTCTAGTGTATCGGAAAAAGACATTCATTTCTTACTATCGGTTAGCAGTCATAGGCTTATGACTTATAGACGGATGTGACTCTTAGGTTTTCAGCGTGCCCTGTGTATTTCAAATGCGACGCTCGGCGGGTACCTCAGATTCCGTTTAAGAGTCAGTCCCTGGAACCGCGTAACTGACTCGTAACGAGAATTCACTGTACTGCCTAACGTATCGTTGGATGAGAAATTTTACTACTAAAAATTACTACTTTACCTACTGAATTCTAATATTCTCTTTCATCTCTACTTGTAGTGATGTTTCCCGACCGCGTAACCGATCGTAGAGTGGTATTTTTGTGTCGTTCGTTCGATGGACACGAGTATTATTGTAGATAGGAAGCAAATGTAGAGAGTATCGGTTCGGAGGATCGCGTTACGTTACGCTGTTCGCTCTACTCGCTATGCGTATTCGGTGTATTCGCCGTATTCGTTGTTCGCAGCTCGAGCGCGTCGCGAAAGAGCCTCGTTCCGGTTGACGAGCCGTTTCCGGTTGATCATCGTCGCTGTATTATTACCAACCAGACCGCTACACTATGAACCCATATCGATTCGTACGCGATACGCGTGTCACCGTGTTCCGAGGGCACCGTATACTTACGGTAATACGGTTCCTATTGTTACCGCATATGGCACTGATTTCGTTGGCTCTTCCGCGTCGCTTCAGACCACATCGATTTCGATCGAGAGAGCGACTCCACATAGACAATCGATACTTCGTCGATACTTCTTCTTTCATTTGCGTACCACGGTTCTGTTGGCTCGGGGTGTGCGAGATCCCGGTCCGGACGGGAATTTTTCTCGAGATCGGGATGGAATCCCGAAAATATCCGGGATTCCCGTAAAATATCAGGGGATCCCGGAAACGTTCGAGATTCTCGCGAATTTTCGGGATCCCGAAACGATTCGGGATTCCCGAGAATTTCGATATCCCGAAAATCTTCGGGATTCCCGGAAACGTCTGTGATTCACGACATTTTAAATTTCTCGACACTTCCAATAATTACCAGAATCTGAAAATCATTGTGTTCTCGAAGATTACATATCTTATTAATCAGGAATAATGTGTATGTTAGTAGTCCCAGATATTATTCTATGTCCCGTACATTCTAGGGAATCCCGAACATTTTTGGAACCCCGAATATTCTCGGGAATACCGGATATTTTCGGGAATGCAGAACATACTCGAGAATCCCGGATATTTTCGGGAATCCTGGATATTTTACGGCAATCCCGGATATTTTAAGGGAATCCTGGATATTTTAAGGGAATCCCGGATATTTTCGGGAATGCCGCACATACTCGAGAATCCCTAATATTCTCGGGAATTCCTGATATTTTCGGGTATCCCAGATATTTTACGGGAATGCAGCACATACTCGAGAGTCCCGAATATTTTCAGGAATCCCGGATATTTTCGGGAATCCCGGATATTTTCGGCAATCCCGGATATTTTCGGGAATCCGGCACATACTTGAGAATCCCGGATATTTTACGGGAATCCCGAATATTCTTGCGAATCCTGGATATTTTCGGGAATCCCGGATATTTTCGGGAATCCGGCACATACTCGAGAATCCCTGATATTTTCGGGAATCCCGAATATTATTGCAAATCCTGGATATTTTCGGGAATCCCGGATATTTTCGGGAATCCTGGATATTTTACGGCAGTCCCGGATATTTTACGGGAATCCCGGATATGTTCGGGAATCCTGGATATTTTACGGCAATCCCGGATATTTTCGGGAATGCTGCACATACTCGAAAATCCCGAATATTCTCGAGAATCCCGGATATTTTACGGAAATCCCAAATATCGTACGGGAATTCCGCACACCCCTACCGTTGGCCTATTTAGGAGAACAACGTAAAATCGTTGACTCGGTGTTCGCCAACGTCGACGCTCGAATTATGGTCATTCCGCGACACACCCGTGGCAAAATATCGCGCGTAACCGGTAACGTACACGCGGGACTCGTAACTCTCGTAACTCGTAACCCGCCATTACACATAGACGAGACGATCGTGCTTCTCCGGTTTCGCGCGACTATGTTCTCCATAGTCTGCCGGACCGATGGAAATCGGAGCAACCAAAGAGAGAGCAGAAATATGGAGAGAGAGAGAGAGAGGGAAGAAAGGTTTCCAGGTTTCCACGCATCGGCGATCGGTTCCGTTTCAGGAAGAGAGCTGAACGACCGTCGTCCCGTCTCCCTTAATCTTTCACGTTTCGCACAGTCGTTTTCGTCGTTCTCGTCGATTCGTTCGAACGTTTACGGTCGGTCATGCATTATTTTCTCGCGTTTCTTCGCGCGGCGCGCAGAAACCGCTTCGAGAGAAAGTAAGAGTACGCAGACGGCTGTAACGCGGCGATGAAAATCAAAAACGCCGACGTTCGAGCATCCTCGGGTTTCAGCGAACACGTCACCGGCACCGGTGAGTACGATCGAGCCTGGTGTATCGGCCAGGAAATCGTGAATCTTGTATGACGAATCGAGATCGAGGAAGTTCGATCGCGCGGGACCAGAGATTCCTTTTACTGGAACACGCGATCGATTCGCCAGCGAGATAGACGTTTCCGCTCGTCGTGTGCGTACAATATTTCGCAATTTTCGGTCGACGGAATTGTCGCGTCGGCTAACATAATGGATTATCCGATAAGAGAGGAACTCGCGCGTTCGTTGTACGTAGATTATCAGTCGAGAATTCGGTGGGAACTACGAATCACGGTCCCGCGAGCGCGCCTGTTCCAGTTCTCATTAGCCGTCGCGCGATAGCAACTGCACGTTACCGACAAATAAAAGAAAAGAACTAATCGAGCGGTTCGAACGAGATGCCTGGTGCGTGCCGCGTACGTTTCGGGAACCGCCTAAACGTCCCATAGCAATTCGATCGGTAGAGTGTTGTGTCGCCGCTTGGCACGATGCGTCCGAGATGTCACTGGTTTCCCGGCTACGTTCATGCGAAGGTCTTCCGAGATCGTGCGGCGTCCGTAAACGTAAGTAATACGCGTTCGCTCGTGCGCGCGCTCACCATGTTTGTTGCGCGCGCGTCTGCTCCCGGTGCGCAAAAACCGGATGCAAAACACGTGCCAGTCTCGAACGAGTCGGCCGGTCGCCTGTCCGGGATCACAGGCGCATTTTCCTTGCGACGCCATCGTCGATCGAACTCGCGTCTCCACGAGCCCGCAGACGAACCTCAGACACATTGAGCACCACGATCGCCTCTCGCCGGTAATCGATGACTCACGCTGTCCCGTCGTCGTGCTTGTCGCGCAAAATAATTCGAGAACGTTCGAGACGGTTGTCTTTGCTGTAGGATCGTAGGTGGGAAACAGGAACGGGAACGGGACCGGGAAAAAGAACAGGAACGGATAAATATCGGAGACAGCTCGAAGAAGAAACGACTCGAGTCGAGTCGAGTCGAGTCGAGTCGAGTCGGCTCGAATCGAGATCGTTCGACCGCCGGGACGATAAAAACGGAGACAACCGTATTTTCTATAACGGGTAGTGGGTCAACGAGGTAACAGAACAAGCCGTCCATGGCTGGAGGCAAGGTTCGACACCGGATAAGCGTGCACCGCACTTCCGTCGCTACGGTTCCCTTCTCTCTCTCTCTCTTTCTCTCTCTCTCTCTCTCTGTTTCCCTCTCCTTCCCTGCCTCTCTCCCTTCTGTCCACGGAGTTACGCGAGTTTCATTCACCTCGGCCGTCCCTAGAAAGGCTTCGCGTTTCTTCGAGCACACTGCCTCCGTGCTCGTCGCATTTGCCTGGCCGTTGCAGGTCGCGCACCTTGCAAGAAACACGATCGATTGCTCGATCCTATCGATCGATTAGACCGCCGAATAGGGCAAGCGCGAACCATCCGCGAACGAGATAGCGGTCCGGGGACTTTCCATGCGCTTAGAGTACGTTTTCATGCGTTTAGAGTACGTTTCCATGCGCTTCTATCGATTCTCCGGATTTAATCCGCCGCTGTAATTCGAACGCTCCGAAAACGTACCCTTTGTTTCGCGAGATCGAAACTGCCCATACCCTATCGATCGGTTGATCGCGGAACAGCGGTATTGCGAAAGTACGCTCCAGCGTTGCTCGCGAGAAGATACTCGGAAGGAAAGGAACCGTTTGATCGGTCGGATCGGAGCAAACCGGACGATTACACTGCGCTGCGTCAGGTGAACTTCCGTGTCGTCCCGGATGTCCTCTCGAGAGACACGGACAGCACATCTCGAGGAACGGTGGTCGATCGAACGATTCGGACGCACTGGCGTCGCTTTTCACCGCACCGATTCAACGGTGGTTCCGTTTTATCGGTAACAGCGCCGGTAGTTACGTAAGGAAATGAGGGACCGTGCTCGCCTCGAGTACAGTGCGAGAATGTCCGCCTTCCGTGGACGATAAGCAACCCGCTTTGGCGCGCGGCCAAATGGCCAAAAAGCGGCAAACAATCTGTAAAAACGAAACTATCCAACGAATTTGTCTGAAAATTTGTGGACAGATTGCTAACACCAAAAGATTTCACCTTGAACATTGTAAGGATGGCCAAAGGAAAACAGGGGGGTTACACTCAGAATACTTAAAGTCTGTTTATTTTCGGAGTCCTAGAGGTTGCCCTCGTGCGCGCTACGACAACTACAACAATAATGACAGCTTAACAACGACAACTACTTAACAACTCAACAACTGCTTAATAACTCGATAACTGCTTAACAACTAACTAACCGCTCCCTTTGCATCGCTCTACCTTTTTAAAGGTTTCCGCTTGGTAGTCCGCATTTGGTCCGCAGATGTCTTACGGTACGTCAACGACTATTGAGACCTTTAGCTAAAAAAAGGAAGTCTCTAATAAATCACCATAAAACAAGAAGTTCCGCTAAATCTCAAAAATAGCCTGAAGTCACGTCCGCACCGTAATCATAAACTGCGCCCTTGGTTTATGGTACCCTGCCGCGGCCCGCATGGGCCTCGATCGCCGAAATCCTTACAACATCGAATAATCGTAACTTCCGCACGATTCATTCTTGGAAATTCCCGAAAGCTGATATTCAAACTTAAATCGCGGCGAAAGCATCTCGAGGTATCTCGTGATTTTCTGCACAAAGCTAGATCACTATTACAACTTGAAGCTGGAACGATTAGTTCCAGATCGAAGATATTGAAAGGATTTTTTGTACTCCTCCATAAATAAAAAATGAGCGTTACGCAAAGGGGCTTCAGGTTAGTCCATATTACTTGATGTTAAACAACTTTTTTTGGAAAATTTTTTCCCCAGTTAATAGTCGAAGCCGTTCGCAATAACCCATATGATTTGTAGACCCCGAAGTACTCAATTATACGCGGAGGAATTACATAACTATCGCACTGAAAACTGATGAATTCTCACGAGAGAAGATTTAATCGGACTTTGTGGCACATTGTGCACGCACTATTAGGCTTTACAAAAATAATTTCGTTTTTATACAAATGGAAGATTTATTTATTTTTGCCGCGTTGGTACCACTGTGCTGCGCCGTGAGAGAGAAAGAGAAAGAGAGAAAGAAAGCGGCGTTATCTCTAGACGGTCGTAATTTGCTTTTCGGAGTCGGCGAAATTTACAATGCTCGCGTCGCGTTGATCGCCCGAAGAACCCAGCAAGGTCAACAGCCGTCCTCGCCGTCGCGTCGGCTGCGCGTCGCTCTTCAAGTAGGCGAAAATGGATATCATCGCGTGCACCCTCTCGGTTCGATGCATCTTCTGTAAGATCGAAACGGCCGGCGTCCGAGAAAGTCTCTGGGTATCGCGAGAACTACAACAGCCGGATAAAGAATCGTATTATTCGTGAAAGCGGGTACGCGCGATCGAAATTAGAACGAAACGCGATTTCCCGAAAAAAAAACGGTTCAGTTCAGTCGTGCCCCGTCCCGTCGGCTGGGCATGATCGTTTGTAGCGTCATGCTCTCGTTCCGATCGGTTCCGATCGTTCCGAACGGAAATCGACCGTTGATCGTAGGTTCTCGCGTCGTCGGGTCTTTCGACAATTTCGGTTGGGCAAGCGAACCGGGTAAACGGCTCGTTAACCGGTCGCAAGAATTGCCCGTGCACGGTTTCAGAAACGCAGTTGCGCGCGGACAGCTGCAGTTGCAGTTTGTCTATTTGTTACGTCGCGTCGCGCGTCGCACAGTGGTCCGGATCAGAAAATTTAGTGACACTTGAACGTAACTTCTGAACCGTAAGCGATATCGACACGAAATTTGGGCTGAATAATGTATTATCATTATGTTACAAATGGGTGAGAAAATAATTATTTTAATATTGCATAGAAAGTGTCGCAGAGTAGGGCGACGGATTCGAACCGCCGCTACACAGGAGTATACATAAAACTATATGGACGGACCGAACATTGACAACATTAGATAACTAATTCTTGTGCGATTATATAAAAGAAGATGTACCGTAAACATTGCAATTGGTTTTAAAGCGGAATTCTGTGGAATTAAAAAGATAAATTAATGTAGAAAATTTCGCAAATTTGTCCTACTATATTCAACATTATTTCTTTAACAGAATACGTGCACGAATTGCTATTAAAATACAAGACATTTCATCTCAAAAGTCTGCTCTTCAATTTAAAAAAGAAAGTCGAGAGAAAATATTAAATAGGAGTTTATTAAATAGGAGTCCAAGTTTCAATGTTTATTACAACCGTAATGTTGATTAAAATGTACCAATTTTCTCATTTTCGACTATATTCAACATTATTTCTTTAACAGAATACGTGCACGAATTGCTATTAAAATACAAGACATTTCATCTCAAAAGTCTGTTCTCCAATTTAAAAAAGAAAGTCGAGAGAAAATATTAAATAGGAGTCCAAGTTTCAATGTTTATTACAACCGTAATATTGATTAAAATGTACCAATTGTTTAATTTTCGAGGTCCATGGACCCACTGTGCGGCACGCGGCAATACAGTGTGCAATTTGGACGAAATCGCATTCAAAATAACTTTCTGAAATGAGGTAGAGCGGTGAAATTTTTTAAAATAAAAGCTGAAACTATGTAGAATATGGGAAAAAATAGGGAGATCATTGCCATCCAATGTCCACGGACATTTAAGAAGTAACGTTCGTCGATTCGACATCGACACGAGAAAGTTCTCGTTTTTCGGCTAAACGTCACATATTTTTCGGATCCGGAGCACTGCGCGTCGCGTTCGGCAGCGTTGCGCGCTGCGCGCAGTGGTATGGTGCGATCTGTCGTACGGTGCACCATGTTTCGGTAACGCGAGTGTCGCGCGAGCGCGCGCCTAACCAATCTAAATATAATCTCGCAACAAAACGAACAACCTCCCGCCTAGAAACGCGTTTGTCGCTCAAACTATCCGCTTCTGGTCGCGCGCTCGCTTCGGAGAGCGTTACGCTCTAAACGCGCATTACGTTTCCGACCGCGAGAGAGCCCCGGCCCGCGCCCATTCTCGCAACTCTCAACAGTGCATCGACGCATCGTTGTGTCGCGTGTTCGCGCGTGTTCCTGTGCTCTTCGTCGATCACGGATCGTCACATCACATCGCGGCGCGTAACGTCTCCTCTTCCTGCGGGAGAATCGCGACTTTTCTCGTCTCGCGATTCACCGGTATCCTCGCCTGCGATCTGCTCGCGCGGACGCGTTCCATTCCGGGGAAGAAACGCTGCGGCGTTTCAGCGAAGACGCGATCGTAGAAGTGGGACAATGGAGCGTCGTTTCGACCGTTCTCGCGACGCGGCCGATTGTTCGCGACAAAAGGCGTACGCGCCGCGAAATGTTCGTCCCGCGGCGTATCCGCGACAGTAGAACGAACCCGTTCGACGTAGCCGGCGCGCGACGAGAAGCGAACGGCGAACTCGTTTTTCGGATTTTGTCAAATCCCGTGGAATTTTGTGAAACGCGTGCGGAGAACGCGCGTTCGAACCGTGCCGCGAGTTAAGCGCCGCTAAACCCTCGTTTCGCAAGGAAGATTTACAATCTATTATTAGAAACGCGGTACCCGCGGTCCGCGCGATTCGATTTTCACGCGAATCCGAGCGGCGCGTCTTATTTTTGTCGCGGCGCACCGTCCGCGCGCCGTTTGCACAGTTCGCGCGGTTGTGCAACGCGCGTGTGTGTACGCAACATAATACGGATATAATTGTTTGACCGACGCTGTTGTATAATACCGCTTCCAGCGTAAATCCAGTCGCGGCCGGAACGTCGCCGCACGAGCATCGCGCAGGCGTCGCGTCGCGTCACGTCGCGGAGTTGTTTCCGCGGGTTTCCTCGTTTTCTCTCTCTCTCTCTCTCTCTCTCTCTCTCTCTCTCAGCCTCCGGAAATCGGGAAATCCGCGCGAGGGCCGTCGATCGACAAGCGCCGACCTTGAAACGCGGTCTCGATCGCGAGGATCCCGCGCGATCGATCCGGACCGCGATTCCAACGGTCCTCGCGGCGCGTCGCGCGATTCGCAAGGTCGTCCTCCCGCGGATCGCTTCGGATCGGCGCGGCCGCGCAATCGGCCGACGAATGAGTCGGCAACGTTGACGGCGCGGCTGCGCGCAGCGGCGCGGAGAACGTGGAAAACCGATAAATCGCGAAATTGGCACGGGGCAGAGGCGAGCGATAGCCGGCGCAGGTGCGTCGCGACGCTCGAAACAACCGACCGACCGGAGGCCGAAACGGTGTTGCAAAGGGGACCAGTGTCGTAATTACGAATTTCGCGCGACGAGCCTCCCAGTTTCGTACATTAATTGCGCGAATTTAATCGCGAATCCTGCCGAACTTTCGCCGATGTTTCGAAACAGAAGCGGATAACAGAATCGTCGCGGCGACACGCGCACACGACAACAGAGATGTCATTGACCGTTACCCGCCGGCGGAAGGTTTACAAATTCGACGCCCGCAGGTAGATCGATCGATTTCTTCCCGTGCCCGCGCGGATAGACAGGATACATTGCGCTTCGATCGCGTTATCGGTCGCTATCGCGCGAGACGCGTTCCGCGAAACGTAATCCGAGCGCGTTCTCTGTGTCGCGGACGACGCTCGAACGAGAGTGAATCACGATGCGGTGAAACGGATCGATCGATCGATCAGGGGACAGGTGGAAGATGGAAGAAGTGAGACACGCGTGGGCCTCTCTGAAATCGGCTAGGATACTGTCCTCGTCGAACGGGAACGCGAGCGTTTGCAACGACAGCAACTCGACGACGATCTGGTACGACGCCCCGGCGCCGGTGATAGTACACTGCCGCGAGTTCCGCGACGAGGATCGTGGCGTCGGCAAGCCGATCGAGGAACGATCGACAGTGCCCGCGATCAACGGCGACCAGTCGGCGCAGCCGCTAGACCGCGAGTCGACCTCGACGAGTCCCTCGGGAGACGTTAGGCAACGGGAAAAACGGCACAGGAACACCGTGGAGCTGACCGCGGTCGCCTCGGTGAACACCGACGAAGACGGCGTGCCGACGATCAGCTTCAGCTTCCTGCACACCGACGAGAAACCGCTGGCTGCCGACGCGAACGCGTCGACGTCCGTGCCATCGGGCGTGGCCGACGACGCCGACAAAACCGACCCGTCCTGTCAGCTGTACGACGTCCCCAGGAACTCGTACGTACCCGAGGAGATCGAAACCGAGAGCGAAACCGCCAAAACCGAATTCGAGAAAGTCGTAGAAAGTCGACGGGACGAAGCAGAAGCGGCCGGGGAGGGTAATGGGATTCACCGCACGGACCGAGAAGAATTCGACGAGAAATCGAGGAGAGGAGCGGCGACGCCCGACGAATCCGTCGATTCCGTCGATTCCGTCGATCGGCCGTCGGTGAAAGCGAACGGACGAGCGAAGATCGATTCGCCCGGCGACAGGAACGGCCGAAACGATCGCGCGAAGAGATCGGTCAGATCGTTCAAGTCCGGCCGGAAAAGCTACGGAACGGAGGACAACGAGGATTACGACGCGGGGATCGCATCGATGTCTGGATCCTACTCGGATCCCGAGTGCTCGAACGACGCTCTGTCCACCGTGTCTCGCCGGATCCGGCGATCCAAGGTAGCTAGAGATCCCCGTGGATCGAGTCGAACGCGATCGCGAACAGGGCCCGGGAGCCGAACGGAACGTTTATTACGAGCGAGTGTTGCAAACTGGAATTTCGAATTAAGGGCCCGGGATGACTTTGCAATTAATAACTTCCATTCACAGGCCTTGGACACAGATCTGAGATCCGTCTTGATTTTGATCCGACGGGTCTCAAGTCTGTGATTAAACTTGTCACATTTGTTTGCTCTGTGTTATCGATATTATGAATTCTGACGCCAGAAACCGTGTTTCAAGTTTTTCGCCTTTATTGCACAACGGAATCGAGACGAAATATAGCTGAATTTGTGGCTGGAGATATTTTCTAGTGAACATTACTCGTACAATGGCAGAAAAACGCTCGGATTCCACGGCACGCGCATCGTCAATTTTTGGCCTACTTCGAACGCTTGTGTTACCAAATATTCGCATAATCTCGACAGCTCCTGACCAGCGGGCACTAGATTGAACCTTCCTCTTTCGAACGAGCCCTTTACCAGCGACAAAATATTCTTATTTAAGGACGAAAACTTCAGGCACGTAAAACCATTTTTCGTCTAGTTTTGTCGGTAACATGGTCACTCTACCTTATCGCGAATCTACGAAGACCGAGCTCTCAAATCTAATCAATTCAACGAAGTACTCGAGTTATCTGATTCGAGATCGACTTAGGAGAATATTAAATGCATCAGAGGAACTTCAGACCACCACAGATCGCTGCAGAACATGATACAGTCAATTCTCGATATATGTCAACAACACTGGTCTTGTCAGCGTCATGTATCGTGCAAGGACGAAAACTTGAAACCATTTTTTGTCGGTAGTTTATGTAGTCACTCTACTTTGTCGCGAATCTACGAAGACCGGGCCCTTGTTTTGATGACTTTGCAGAATTTGCAAATAGTCGGGTTGTTCGAAATAAACTGTTGTTCGAACAGAGTCGATGAGACAGCGGTATACAAATCGGTTTTCGAGCCCTGTTCTTGGACGTCGTCGAGCGTTTCGTGTACAGTGACGCTCTTAAAAACCGCATAACTTTGTCAATATTGGACTATACTAGTTGAATTTTGTTGAGAAGTTAGAACAATCGGATCACTACACAACGTGAGAAAAATGTTTGATTAAAATTGCAATTGGTCGAAATTACAGAGAAAGTAATAACAGTTGTATTTTGCAGCCTTTTTATGCGGGCTTGTATTAAAAATTTAAAAAGTACGTTCCGTACATCTGTATTAATTACACATATTCTGAATATTTCGTTTAAATCGGTCAACATTATACCGAGCTACAAATCAGGGAATTTCGCCTTTATGTGATCATTATGACAAAAATGAGTAGGTGTAATTCAAAACCGTAAAAAGATTAAAGGAGTTCACCAATGTCGATACACCATTTTTAACATATAAAAATGATTAACGAGCAAAATAAATTTTTACTTAGCTCCTATAGATTGCAATTGATGTGTAAAAAGTTTATTTTGCATAAAGATCCGCAGTCTAGCGATCATTTCGGAACATCTGCAGCTCATTTAAACGTTCACCGATTTTGATGAAATTCTCAGAACATGTATAATTCATCTACAAATCGTACTTTCTACATTTTCAATGCAAGTCCACAAAAAAAAAAGTAGCAAAATACAACTTTTACTATTTTCTCTGCACTTTCGACCAATAGCAATTTTTGTAAAAAAAATTCGTTCACTTTACGTAGCGATCCGGTTGTTCTAACTTCTCAAAAAAAATTCTAGTAGTATAGTCCAATATTGACAAAGTTATACGATTTTCAAGAGCGTACGAATACACTGTCCAACATCAAAATTGTTTTGCAATAACTGTTGGGTAATTCTTATACACTTTGTCATTCTAAAACCAAATCCAAAAGCAGAATTGGAAAAATATTGGTGTACTGAATGCTTTTATGTAATAATACCTTTCGTGAATGGTTCCTTTACCAGAAATGTCTGTAGAATGCTAGATAAATGATTTTTACTCGCGTCGGAACATTTTCAAACTTTAACAACCATTCACAACTACTAGGAAGTACATAAATGTAGAGTACAGTCCCCTCCGTCTCTCGACTCAAACTTGAACTTTCTCCCGTATTTAGTTTCCGCGTAACACGTCATTCTTTATCAAAATCCTAGATAGAGCAATTCTGATAGATCAATTCTGCTTTCGTATTTGATCGTAGAATGACAAAGTGTACAACAGATATTGCAAAACTCGAGAAAAGTTTTACTTTGTTGGACAGTGATATCAGTGGGAGTCACTGTAAACGCGCGCGCGCGCGCGTCCGTAGTTGCAGAAGCATCGTTTGGGCAAGGCGTGGGACAAAATGAGGTGTTGGCTCCGCGACGAAACCACCAGGATCAACGAGGTGGTGAACAAACACGCGAGACTGCAGGCGGTCGGGGCCCTCGCCGCGGAGGCCGGGCCACCGCCGAGCATCCCCAGCATCCCCAACATCCCCAACATCCCGAGCATCTCGAGCATCAAGTGCGCGTCCTACGACCTGACCAGGGCGACGGCGAGGGACACGGGTTCGATCACCAAGGTCGAGGAGTTCGGCATGGCCTCCGTCACCGAGCAGACAACAACCGAGGCCCGTTCTCCCGAAATCGGAGCTGGTCCGAGGAAACTGCACAGCAGCGCGGACGATCTGTTGGACGGTTCGGGACCGGTCTCGGTTCGAGCGTACAGGCCCTGCTCCGACGCGGAAAACGAGGAGGCGGACGACGAGACCGCCGACACCGGCGAGACCAAAGATCGCGCTCGAAAAGTCGGCCCGATTAAGAGGAGAATGCTGGGGTCAATCAGAGGGTTAATGGCCTCCACTCATCTGCTTCACGTTCACGAGACCGAAGAGGTATATCATCGTCGTTCTACTTCGTTCCGAACCGCGAATTGGCACCCGCAATTGCGTACAATTGCGAAAAACAAATTTGTGTCCCCTGGTATTTTAGTTCACCGGGGTTTGATCCTTGCTTTTGGATTGTCGAGTCAAAAATTTTGTGTTAATGGCTTCCATTCTCGTTCACGAGACCGAAGAGGTATATCATCGTTGTTCTACTTCGTTCCGAACCGCGAATTGGCATCCGCAATTGCGTACAATTGCGAAAAACAAATTTGGTCCCTGGTATTTTAATTGACTAGGGTTTGATTGACCTTGCTTTTGGATTGTCGAGTCAAAAATTTTGGGTCAATGGCCTTCACTCATCTGCTTCACGTTCACGAGACCGAAGAGGTATATTCCGCGTCGAATTGGCACCCGCAATTGCGTACAATTACGAAGAACAAATTTGTGTGCCTGGTATTTTAAAGAGTTTTTCAATAAGGGCATAACAACTTTAAGCTTTAAAAAAAAAAGCACAGAATAATTGAAATATCGCGCTGAAATTTATTAGAGTTGTAGTACGCATTTCACAGTTTTGTTGAATTATTTGTGGAGTTCGATGTCGTTCGTATGACCTCCACGGGCACGAAGACAGCATTCGATTCTTTGTATCCATTTTTCAACTACTCTCCCACACATATCAGCCGGAATGTTGGTAATTTCGTGTTGAATACTGTTTTTGAGATCGTCTAACGTCCTTGGATGGTTGGCGTACACCTTCGACTTAAGGTAACCTCGCAAGAAAAAATCCAACGGCGTCAAATCGTATGAGCGAGGCGGCCATTTGACAGGACCGTTTTCTGGAGATTAACACATTGCTGACCGGTCACGAGTTAACTCGTGTTTTCATGATCAAACGTTGTTGGGACAATATCATACCAAAAAAGTTTATTGAAGTTTATTTAGATTGTTTTAGTTCTACATTTAATTACGAAATAATATGACATTAGATAGCGTAAAATTTCCGGTCAACAATGTGTTAAGCGATTACCGAATTTATCGTTTTCAATAAATCAATTGTTTGACCAGCTGTGTGACTTGTGGCACCATCTTGTTGGAACCACATAACTCCTATGTGAAATCCATCCAATTCTGGCCAAAAATACTCTTCCAACATGGCGCGATAGCGAACTCCGTTAGTTGACCAGGGTTTGATCCATGCTTTCGGTTTGTCACGTCAAAAGATTTGTGTTAATTATATTTTCGATTTCTCGAGATCAACTAATGGTACAAAAAGAAAACAAATTGCGTACAATTACGCGTGAACCGTCTCTCTCGCTCCCTCGATCGAATTTCTTTCGCTTCTCAAGACCTGTCGCGAGCCGAAATTTCCACGATCTTACCGGCGCTTTCGGTTCTGCCGTTTCTCTTCTCTCTCCGCGGCCCGATGGAACCGTGCTCGTTCGTGCCTCCGGGGACCGGCAAACGTAAATACTGTTTCGAGCAACTATCAAAGCATGGAAAGTGTGGGAAAGTTGGGCGGAGAAAATAACCGACTTTGTTCGCTCCTCCGCGAGTGTTTCTATGCTCGTACTCGCGTAGGTAGCGGGTACGTACGTACATACGTACAACGAGCGACAACGCTTCTCCGTGTTTCTTCGACGATCGAGAGATACCGGCGGTTGCACTTTGATCGCGGCTCGCGATGCTGCGTTCTCCAATCGGGAAACCCGGTGAAGGACCCGCACGATACGGTGGATCCGATCGGTGGATCCGATCGGTGGCAGTTAATTCGAAATCGCTTCGAGTCCAACGCGCCTGCTTTCGCTTGCGCGAAAAGGCTGTCGGCCTTTCGGAAACGCGTACGGTTTTCTTACTTTTTCGCGACCGCGGCGGCTCTCTAGAAAGCCACGCGAATTTCGTCGACGCGTTTCCGTTGCGTTTTGTATCGGAGAACGGGAGACTTTCCTCGCGGGATAATCGCTCTCGAGTTCGTCGAACGGCCGCGCATAAAATCGCAAAATTCATCGTACAATGGAAAGCGCCGGCAAGTTGGAACGCACGCAGCCGCGGCGATGGTACCCGCGACCTCTGCGATTTCACCGCGTCGCGTGAACCCGACTAGAGGAAGCCGGGGAAGTCGGTCGAATCGTGTCGAGCCGAGTCGAATCGAGCAGGGTAAAAGGGAAAGGAAGAGCCAGCCGCCGCCGTTCTATCCCGACATCGCTTTCCGACTTTCGTCGCATCCGAAACGTTTCCGAATCAGTCGGCCTGGGCTCGGAAATTCTTTCACGATGTCGATCGATGTTAGAATTTATTTCGTAAATGTAGATCAAAATTAATCTGCTATTCCCTTAGAAGGTAGGATCGATTGAACCGGCTCTTTTCGGGACAGAAAGATAACACATATTTTTTCTCGTTCGATACCATAAACTGAAGAAAATTAATATCTTAATATGTCTACATTTCTGGACGTGTTCATATGTATAATGTACCGAGTATCGTCCGCAACGTTTACGTCATCAGAGTGAGAGAATGTTAGCCAGAAAAGTATTTAAAAAATGTATAAATCATTACCGAACAGAATGATTGAACTCGTTAGACGTAAAGGAGGTTCTACAAAATATCGAGGTTTGAAGTTTATGAGTATCGTCCACAACGTTTACGTCATCAGAGTGAGAGAATATTAGCCAAAAAAGTATTTAAAAAATGCATAAATCATTACCAAACAGAATGATAGAACTCTCTGAGGTTCTACAAAATATCGAGGTTTGAAGTTTATTAATTAATTGTTTTATATTTCAAGTTTTTCGTTAAGTGTGCTATCATTTTCTCCCGTTCGCGGACCACAATATTCACGTTTTCGTTCCTACAATTCTTCTGACGTAAATGTTCTAGATAATACGCAGTACATTATACATATGGACATGTCAAAAAATGTTGCAATATTAAAATACTCATTTTCTTCAGTTTATGGTATCAAACGAGAAAAAAATACGTGATGTGCTATCTTCTTGTCCCGGAGTGTATATGCATACATTGTGTCTATAATTAATATACATGTAAAGAAAATCTATTGTCTTTAATCTGAATCGAGGACGCTTTCCGTTGAACGGTTCTTACATTTGAGATAGATAGGGAGAGATAGAGAGATAGAGAGAGAGAGAGAGAGAGAGAGAGAGAGAGAGAGAGAGAGAGAGAGAAGAGAAAGAAAATAGAGAGAGCGCGTGCATGAAAATTAAGTGAAGATAGAGATAGTTGATAAACAGAATAAGTTAACGCTATAAAGTTAGTGTGAATAGAGAGAGTGAACAACAGACGCTAATGGTCGTTTCTTTTTTTACAGAGAAACTACTCAATATATAATGTTTGTACAATATATAAATTTCTTTCTCTGTAAAAAAAGAAACGACCATTAGCGTCTGTTGTTCACTTTCTCTATTCACACTAACTTTATAGCGTTAACGTTATATATATTGTATGTTTTCACCGGCATGGGACCCTCGATCTTCAGTTGTTCATATTAAAATGTTGCTCCTCTGTTTCGATATCTTGTCTTTCATTCTTGTCTTTCTCGTTTCTTTCGAAGGATAAAGACGTGTCTCAGAACGTGCTTCTAGAGAAGCTATTCCAATATTAATTGAATTTCATATTTTACACTAGAGTGTGGTTTTGTTGTATACTCATATTCCTATAGATCTCGGTTCTACCTGTCTCGAACGGTTCTTTCTGGCACTGTTCCGCGACTTTGTCCGGTTTCCGTTTTTTATCGACGTCGAATCCAGCTGGCCACGCGACAAGTTGAACGATCGGACCACCGTTGGCTCGGCCAGTTAGATTTTCGAAGCTCGAACGAACGCGAGAACCTGTCCCGAAAACTGCCTCGGCCGAGGTCAAGTTCACGCGGCTCATTGAAAACTTTCTTCACGTTGGTCGCTCGATCGCGCGCCAGCCAGGAAACGTTTATCGGAGGATCGCGATCTCGTCGATCTCGAAGGACATTGAGAGCGTAGGAGGAGGAGGAGGAGGATCGGTGCAACGCGCCCGTACAGGCGTGTGCACCACCTGTTGCGCACCGTTTGTCGGCCATTTTTGTCGATCGCGCGTCGATTAACCTTTAGGTCGCGATCTACGGTCGATACAGATGCCGCGTACGCGATCTCCCCCCCTGTTCGCACGGCGAACGATCGTTTCTTCGATCGTTTTGCGCAATCCCGAGTGTCGTAAACAAGATTTTTTCTTCTGCTTGCGAGATTCGTGCACGCGCGTTCGCTCGTATCGTTTATCCGGCACACGTTTAATCGCGAAACGCACCGATGGAGCGAAGCGTGCGCGGTTTCTTTGTTCGTTACGGGGACTCGAAGCGAATTTCTTTCGGCGAGATCGTTCGAATTCGAGTCGAACGGCGAGCGTTGCTCGTTCACCTTCGGACGGGTTCGAATTTTACGAGAACCAACCGAGCCGTGGGCGCGCCGATTTAACACCGGCAAAGGCGTTTACGCCCGACCAATGACATTTTCCGAATAGGTTTCCCTCGATCCGGTCGGCCGACCGACAAAAATATGAAATACTTCACGTTCGAGAGACGGCGCGTAACGCGTGTCGCCCGCGTAACTCGCGTCGAAATCCAGATTTCGAGCGGCGGAAAAAACGCACGATTTTTAGTCTACCGGTGCGGCGACCGGTTTAATTACCGAGAATACCGGTTGTCGTTTTCACGTAACAACCGTACAGTTTTTCAAATCACGTTTCGACCAGTAATTCCTGTCGCGACGAGGACACTTCCCGACTTCGACCCGAACCGATCGAATCCACCGATCCGTTTGCAGCTCACGGTTTCGCGACGATTCTCTCCGTGCACGGCCGAATACGATCGTCAAACACGATGATTGCCCCGTGGGGCAATGCGACCGAAAGGTTTCGGTTTCGATCGATCGCGTTATTCTTCGTCGCTTGCACAGAAGTGACTAGGGTCGCGATCGAGGTTTGTTGATGTTTACTATTGGCTCTCGTTTGGTCCCTGTGTTGGATTCCGCGTTTGGAAATCGAGTACAATAGCCTATCCTATATATTATACTAATAGTACAATAGCCAGCCTATCCTAGCCTATCCTAGCCTATCCTAGCCTATTCTAGCCTATTCTAGCCTATCCTAACCTATATTAGCCTATCCTAGCCTATGCTAGCCTACCCTATCCTAGCCTATGGCAGTCTATCCTAGCCTATCTTAGCCTATGCTAGCCTAGCCTACCCTAGCCTATGCTAGCCTAGCCTACCCTAGCCTATGCTAGCCTAGCCTACCCTAGCCTATCCTAGCCTATGGCCGTCTATCCTATCCTATCCTAGCCTATCCTAGCCTATGGTAGCTTATGGTAGCCTATCCTAGCCCATCCTAGCCCATCCTAGCCTATGGTAGCCTATCCTAGCCCATCCTAGCCTATCTCTCTCTCTCTCTCTCTCTCTTTTTGTTGAATTCCGCGTTTGGAAATCGAGTACGACAGTTTAGAATAAAATCGAGAAAAGTTTCATTTAAGTGTATACACGGTGGCGAGTTTAAGGTACAACGATGCAACCTTCTGCACCGAAATATGCAAGAAGAAGCTCTGGCTCTGTTTCGACGGGCTGCTATATATACAGGGTGCGGCCGAATAACGTGTACAAGCGGGCAGGGGGTGATTCTACGTGTAAATACAAACCGAAACGAAGGAATAACATTTTTATCATTTGACGCCTCGTTTTCGAGAAAATTGAATTTAAAGATCCGTCGGGTTCGTGTGCTTTACTGTATGTAGAAAGTAGAATTGGCTGGTCATGATCAGACACGTCAGACGATGAACATCGAATAGCATGCGTATTCGCTGCGTTTTCAAACTGGATTTTCTCGAAAACAAAGCTTCGGATGAACAAATTCTATTCTACATTTTTTTCCTATTTTCTCGTAAGGTATCGCCTCGTAACCGCTTGTACATGTTATTCGGCCGCACCCTGTGTATGTGGTCTTTGAGAGGAAAGTGTGGAAGGGAGTAGAAAAGGCTTGTCGTGGAAAGGATCACGTGGAAGAGACAAAGTCTAAGGGTCTGTTGGATCCTGATGATTCGAGGGTTTTGGCTGACGTGTCTATGGCATGATTATCATGATGCGTTGGTGTTTAACTAGGGCCTAGGGTTATCGGGTATACGATTTTTGCAAAGCCTGTAATCCACGTGTCGGCGTCGCTCGTTAAATTGTAAGACGAAATGTATGTGTACCACAAAGAGCTGACTGGCGATGACGTCACTCGCGCGTGACAAGAAAAGACACATATAGACTCGGCGCAATCGTTATTACGTGACCGTGTAACGATGAATGTTTTATCTCATTAATTCGCGCTTAAATGTAACCCTGAGTCGAAATCATGGATAAAAGTCGAAAGCGAGTACTTTGCTCTTCAACTGGAAATGAACGAATTCGTTTGATTGGAAATCGTGGGCTTTGAGTAATCGATCGATCGTTTTGAAAATAGTTAACACGTTGATACTGCGGCTGACGCGTATCCGCGTCGGACTGTTCATTACACAAGTGCAATAAAACTTTTACCCAGGTAATGCATGAATAATTGTGACGCAACTCGTGCAATTTTTAGCAGTTTAGCTTGAGAAGAAATGCATTCTCTGACCACTAGTAAATGGATGTTTAACACGTCGACTGCCACGTCACCCATATATGGATGACGGAATTATTTGTCCAGGTTCTAAAACGAATTTTTACATTGATATATTCATTGAAAACAAAATTTGATTAGGATCTATAAAATTCAAGAAAGTCGAAGGACTGCTCAATAGGATAAATTTAATCTTTTTCAATTATTCTTTCATTAAATAACGCACTTTGACTTTATGGAATTTTTGAGGTTTCTAGTTTGGCAGTCAAAGTGTTAAAATACGAATTCCAAATAGCTCCAGGCGTTTTTAACACTAGAACTATCGAAGCAGTCAAAATGACTGGTGGATGATTTCTTCTTTCGAAAGGAACGTTTTCATGAGAAATTTTTTAATATATCTCGTCTTTGGAGTACATGCAACTATAATAATCGTACGAAATTCAATCTTGTTGTCATTATAAAGGGATAAGTTTACGTCACGTTTAGGGCTCGGTAGTTCTAGCGTTAACCCTTTGCACTCCTGGACCTAGAATATTCTCCCTCTATATATTTGTTTCCATGTTGTACATACGAAAATGATGCAATTTAATAATTCATTAAATCCAAACAAATTTCGTAATGCAGAACATATTTTGAATAATGATACAGCAATTTTTAGTGGTGCCTCACAGTCATCATTCGAGTGATACGGGTTGACACTAGGTTTACGGAGCACTAAAACCGACTATTTTACATTACTCCATAAAAATAACAAAAACGTGCTACCCACATTTTAGCAATATTTTCAAAATAATATATATACCCGAAGAGATAAATTTGCTAAATCATTTCTCATGTATGCATCCTTAGAATCTGAGCAATATTAAATTTAAAATATTAGAATCCTTCATTTTGCCGGGTCCAGTAAATCTACGCGCCTACAAAATTAAATTCTACAGAAATACTATAAGAGAAATTAAATATAGCGAAATTTTCTACCGTTTCGCGATCTCGCGCGGTATTCCTCGCGCAGTGGAGAACCGTTTTTACCGTTCTCTCTTATCGATGTTATCGGGAAACCGTTTCTTTTTGTTCCCGAGGAATCCGCGAGCTCGGGAATCGTTCCCGTTCTCTCGCGGAACGTTCGCCTCGAACGAAACGAAACGAATCGTCGTTATCGTGTCGGATCGACGAGAGCTTCGCGTCGGAGCTCGAACGTGTTCGGCGAATCTTCCTCGAGAACAGGACAGGGAAAAGCGACGTGGAAGCGATTCGCGGATCGCGTGACTCGGTGATTTGACGCGGGAAAGTAAACGTCTCGCCGATCGGCATCAGCGCGAACGCGTACCGGGAATCGACTCTGCCTTTCTCCGGTCACGACCGAGCTCGAGGCTCCTGGAAAAGTTGAATTTTCATTCCCTCGGCTCGGTCAAGATCGTTTTAACCCTTTTGCCATCGAGGCCTCTTCTCGCTTGCGCGAACCAGATTTCATTTTACGTTTTACAAGTACTTTGAAATTATTTATGAACAAACTAACGTGTACATGTTAGAAAAATTGGTACGAACTGCCTGGTTCTGGGGTAAGTGCCGTATGGTTCATCACAGTCCTCTTACCGAAAGGCATAGCCTTTTGTAAGGCTAGCCTTTTCTAAGCATCCTCATCTTCAATAAACAGTCAATGCTTAGACAATCGATAGCTGTGAGACCCAAATCGGTCATCAGCTATCCTGTCGCCTGCTGCCAGGACTGTTTAGTTTCACGGGCCATAAACATTATTAAAGCCCTGCCATAAATCTGTCAAGGAATAAACATCCCTTCGGCCATTCTACCCAAGACCTCTCATTAAAAATTTCACCAATTTATTTATTTCTACATCAAAAACAACAAAATTTGAGAAATATTGTACTCTGTAATTAGTTTTTGTATGATATTTCGTAAAACAATCCATCCAAGATGCATCCTAGGTTTATCAGGACACGTATCACAATAATATGTTACTTCCCGGGTACCTCCAGGCGTATTATGGTCAGAGCAAACCTTACAGGCCCTTTTCGGCCCTTTAAGTACTATGTGCAGCTTTCCATTGAGTCTGAATTCCTCTCAATTGCTCAACAAGTCTTTTTAAAAATTGCAAATGACTCAGTGGCTTTTTTCCCTTTTTTAGTCTTCTCTTGTTTATTGAGGAGGTAAGAATTGATAAGGCAAATTTCCATGACCCCCCAAAAAAAGATTGCAACGCCGCAGCAACGTCGCACAGTGGGCAATTTGGACGAAAACGGATTCAAAATTAAAGAACTTTCGATAGAAATGATTTCATTAGTTTTTGTCACAGAAATCTATTTTTCGCACGATCCTGAGGTCGTACACAAATTTTCAGACCAGATTTGAAATCAGCGTAAAAAAATCTATGGGAAATGATATATAGAATGGTAGAAAACAATTTTTTTCCGCGCGTTGTATTCGAAAAGTCACAATTTTCTTGAAATTGTACAAGTTCAACGAATTTTCTCAAGGTTAAAAAACGTTCGTACCACAATCTCCCTATTTTTCCCATATTCTACAAAGTTCGAGCTTTAATTTAAAAGAGATTTCATCGCTCTGCCTCATTTCTATCGAAAGTTCTGTCATTTTGAATCCGATCTCGTCCAAATTGCCCACTGTGCGTCGTCCCAGGCGTTGAAATCTCCAACTGTCTCCTTTACTCAATCATTCTCGCGAATTTTCTCAAGGTTAAAAACGGTCGTACAACAATCTCCCTATTTTTCCCATATTCTACAAAGTTTCAGCTTTACTTTAAAAAATATTTCATCTCTCTGCTTCATTCCTATCGATAGTTTCTTGATTTCGAATCCGATTTTATCAAAATTGCCCCGTGGTCATATCGGCTCGAGTGCAAAGGGTTAAATCAAATAACCTGTGCCCGGGAGGCCGTCCCGTCTCGAACGGAGCGTAAACGAGACCGGAGATATCGGCGGCCGAGTGAAACGGAAGCTCGTGCACCGTAAATTTCTCGTTTCCTCGACACGGGACGCGCGACGACGCGACGCCGTGATGCGTCCGGAAGGAGAAGGTGAAGCGCGCGGCGCGCGGACGACTCGGCGAAAGAAACGCTCATAATTCATTCGCGGGACATTAGAAATGTTGCATCTTGCGATCCGCGATGCGTGGTTACCGCTATTCCCGGCGTTCCCCTTAAGTACCGCGATTATTCAACCGTGGAACGAGACTGTGCGCCCGTCCGGGACTTTCTTGTCGAAAGTGGACAGGCGACGAGAACGGAGGGACACGAAGATGGCCGCGTGATTTATCGATACGCGTCGCTTTCTGGTTGCAGGGAGGTCAAGGCGGGTTCGAGGATGTGCGAAGGTACGTCAAGCAGGGCGGCGATTTCTGCAAGGAGCTGGCAGCTATTCTCCACGAGAGGTAACACCATTCTCGCGTTTTACAAAAACGTATTCGCGACTCTAAAACCTACGCGCGATGCGCGTTTCGAAACCGTTCGCGTCTCGATCGGATGCGTCTATATTATACAGGGTGTCCCGTAACTTGATTGATACGACCGAGCGGGGGTGATTCTACGTGAAAAACTGGGTCGAAAATATAGAATAAAATTATTTGATACAAGCCTTACTTTTCGAGAAGAATGAGTTTGAAAATTGAGTTTGTCTAGTGCACTCGGTTCACGCGCGCTAAACAAATTTTCAAACTCATTTTTCTCGAAAACAAAGCCTTGTATCGACAAATTTTATTCTATATTTTCGACTCAGTTTCTCACGTAGAATCACCCTCTGCTCGGTTGTACCACCAAAGTTACGGGACACCCTGTATTTCACGCGTTTCAGAGCGGAGCTGGAAGCAACGTACGCCAAAGGACTCTCGAAGCTGAGCAACAAGCTGACGAAAGCGTGCGCGAAGGACCAAGGTAAGTCGTCGACGATTTTCGGATAAACGATTTTCGGATTCGATCTGACGATCGCGAAAGATCGGTTTCCATTGGCCGGGCGTGTGCGCGACGGTGCCCACGCGATACCTATATAAAGCCCGAGGATGCGATCAATTCGCATTCGAATAATTACTCGGTGACCAACGACGGTGTTTCGTAACGCAGGTGGAAATAGCAGCGGAGGCGTGAACGAGGCATGGAGATGCATCGGCGAGGAAATGGAGGCTGCAGCGGAAGCCCACAGGGTATGGAGCATCACGCTCAGCGAGCAGCTCGCCAAACCGATCCGGGTAAGTTTGATTCGTCTCGATATCGCCGGACGAGGTCAATTCAAAGAAGACGCTCGACCTTGCCGATCCGCGCCGATCGCAACACGCGGCACCGAGAGAAAAAAGGAGGTCGGCTCTCGCGTGGATTTAGCGTTGTTTAGCGCGGCTGGGACGTATATCGTCGAGCAACGAGCTCGAACTATGTGCGCAGGAGTTACCGTCACCTCACCGACAATTATTTCATCGACACTTAACTTCGCTGATAATAATTGTGCCGTTTATTTCGAAAGTGGACCAAGTCCATTTGGCAATTCTTTGTTGCCCGTAATTACGTGTACAACTTCAAAAAAGTTCAGTGTATTCGGAGTATGTACGATAATTTTGGACACATAAGTTTTCGCAGTCAGTTCAATAGTTGAAACCATCACTTTACCATTCAACCATTATTGATAATATTCCGAGGACATACCGGAAATACCATTGATCCTTGCTTAAGTATTAACTATTAAAACGTTGTGGGCAAAACTCGGCATCAAGGAAACCATTTGTTGGAATTTACTTCATAAATGTAGAACGAAATTAATCTATTATTTCTTTAGAAGGTAGGATCGATTGCACCGACTCTTGACCTGTATATGCATACATTGCATCTACAGTGAATTAACATTGTATTCGATCTTCAATTGTTCATATCGGATTGTTGCTCCTCTGTTTCGATCTCTTTGCAGTCTCTTTGTGTCTCACAAAACGTGCTTCTAGAGAAGCTGTTCAAATACACGTTTTATTTCATATTTTATAATGGAGTGTGGTTTTATTATACACCCATACTCCAATACCATTTGTCGGGAAATGACTGTCTCATGTGTATGACTGTCATATGTATGACATATGTATGACTGTCACTCGAATGGTGACTGTAAGGCAAAATATTCTTTACATTATTAAATTTGTTTGTATTTAATAACATATTCGGTATTGTACGAGTAAATTGCACCATTTTCGTATGTATAACGTGAAAAATGTGGTATTACAGTGTTACAGGTCCGTGTTACAATGTTACAAGATGTAATTACGATTTAAATAGATAATTGACAATCTTTGAAATACGACTGAATATATAACCGCAAGCCTAAACCCCTAGCACTCGAATGGCGACCATAAGGCGCTGCTAAGAATTGCTGTATTATTCAAAATATTTCTTAAATTCTTAAATTTGTTTGTATTTCATAAATTACTGAACACTTCAGTGTTTTACGAGTAAATTGCACCATTGTCGTATGTATAACACGAACAAAAATATATAGAAGGACAATATTCTAGGTCGGAAGAAATGTTTCACATTTTTGTGAGTGCAAAGGGTTAATATTGAAACAATTGTCGATGGAAAAATTGTCGGCGAGGGATGACGGTAACTCGTGCCCTGCGCAGGGACGCGCGAAAGTCGCGCAGAATTTTGAAGGTCGATCGACCAAGACCCGGAGGACAACCCTGGACACTTTTCTGACGTCTCTGGTAAATCGGTAGGAGAAGGCGTGTTAAGGCGTTCGGTTGTTCGCAGGTGGGAGTAGCTGAGGCTCAGGGCCGCTCGAGGAAATCGATCGAGAACGCGGTCGACAAAGCTGGAAAATCTCTGCACGAGTGGCGCAACATCGCCGCGAAAAGCAAAAAGCAAAGTTTCGCTTGCGCCCGGGAGAACGAGAGGCTGCAGGACCTGGCGAGGCTGCAGTCGATCAGCCAGAGCCAGCAGAGCAACAACAAATCCTCGAGCCATCATCACCACATGACGGAGAAAGAGGCTAGCAAGCTCGAGGCGAGGAGGAGAAAGGCCGAGGACTCGTCCCGCAGGGCGGACACGGAGTTCTACACGGTGAGCGTGAGAGCCGAGAGAGCCAGGCTCGAGTACGAGAGCACGGTGAGAAAAGGAGCGAAACAGATGGAGCTCCTCGAAGAGGAACGATCGAGCGCGCTCAAGGATCTAGCGAACGTTTACCTGGCGCACCTGCAGGCGCTCGCACCTCGATTGCAACAGGTGATTGCTCCCTTCCTCCCTCTCTCTCTTTCTCTCTTTCTCTTTCTCTTTACTCCACTTTTTCATTCGCTTTCACGATCGGTCCCCGACCTTGAGCAAGACTTTGACACCTCTCAGTTTTGTCTCTTCAGGCTTCCGGGTGTAAGCCGTGTCATACAAGAAGAAATTTCCCAAGGTTTCGCAAGCATTGCAGCTAGGGGTCAGAAGACAGACTCATACTACAGTTTTGTCTGTTGAGGCTTCCGGTTGTAAAGGAAGAAATTTCCCAAGGTTTCGCAAGCATTGCATTGCTAGCTTCATCAGGAGGTCAGAAGACACACTGATACCAATATGTGTCGAATTGTGTTCCACTTATATAGTGGGGTTTTGCTCACTGTTCCGGTTCGGTAAGCACCATTCAGAGTTGACTTTTAATTGGGCGGCCGAACAATTAAAAAACTGGGAAGAGCGTGTGCCATATTGGACCAAGGTCGTAACCTGTATCTCTGTTGATGTTATTGGGGCGTCTCTTAATTTCCAATGGTTCCCGGTATTTTCTGGGAAAATATCCCTTTGTTCTGGCTAGAACTGTGGTTTCATTGAAAAGGATGGTATGTCCTGTGGTTAACTTTTTCTAATTGCGTGGCCGAACAATTAAAAAACTGGGAAGAGCGTGTGCCATATTGGACCAAGGTTGTAACCTGTATCTCTGTTGATGTTATTGGGGTGTTTCTTAATTTCCAATGGTTCCCGGTATTTTCTGGGAAAATATCCCTTTGTTCTGGCTAGAACTGTGGTTTCATTGAAAAGAATTGAATGTAGCCCAGCCGCATGAGCAAGGTGTGCTTGGGGAAGGGGACTATCTGTCCTATTTTTGTATGTGTGGCGAAGATGGTCTCGATATTGTGTTTTCTTGAGGATTCTGCTGATTTGGTCCGTTGTGCTCTGTATCTACGGTAGGAAGATAGTTTCGTAATTTTCATTGTTGTGTGTGGTCTGGTTATCCTATGGTTTCATGAGTAGGTCTATGATGCTGTTGATTTTGTGTTTGGAGAAACCGTTTTGACTTAGTGTGGTCTTGAGATGCTCGAGTTCTCGGGGTAGGTGTTGTTTCTCGGTGATACTGATGGCTCTGTTGACGAGGGAACTGATAACTGTCTTCTTCTGGGCTGGATGATGATGGGAGGATGCATGAAGGTTTTCCTTTTAATTGTTCGGCCGCCAAATTAAAAGTCTACACTGACCGGAACAACGAGCAAAACCCAACTATATAAGTTTGAGCAGAACCCGACACATATTGGTATCAGTGTGTCTTCTGACCCCCTGATGAAGCTAGCTGTGCAATGCTTGCGAAACGTTGGGAAATTTCTTCCTTCAGGACACGGCTTAAAAGCCTCAAAAGACAAAACTGTACGATGCCGGTCCGTGAAAGTCTCAAATATCCGTGTAGTATAATATACTATAGCGGGCCGATCGTCGATTGTTGCAATACGGCGGTGGAGGACGTAGAACACGCGACATGCGGCAGTTGATGCATGCACGCCCTGAGCGAGAGATCGGGAGATAAATAAACTTATCTCTTTACACTCCGATTTGACGCCTCTCTTTTCTTTTTATTTCTCGCGTCACGCAGAGCACCGACCGTTTGATCGCGCCCGTGCGCAACTGCAACGTGTCCCACGACATCGAGATTCTGAAGAATCTCATACGAAGGGTCGAGAGCAACGACGCCTGCAACTCCGAGCAACTGCTGCCCGACTTCTACGCCGAGCACGTCACCCTCGCGATGAACAGAGACCGGCGAAAACAGGCGCTGGTCAGGGTCCTGCATCTGATCAGACAGGACCTGGAGCGCGAAAGACGCGGCCGCGAAGGTCTCGAAACGCTTCACAGAGCGTTCGTCTCGACGCCCGCGTTCGCCGCCGACGAGAGCACGCAGAACGTCACGGACAAGTTGCATCACGTACGTTAACACCCCGTTGTTTATCCCTCTTTTTGTTGATTATCGCGCGATCACCGCAAAATTGACTCTCGCTAACCGTTCCGTCTTTCCGACAGATGCGCTCCATGCTGTTGTACTTGGAGGCAGCGAGGTACAAGGTCGGAGGGACGCTTGCGGAGGTGGAAGGCAGCAAACGAGGCAAGCATCCCTTGGCGGAACATATTCTCGTCTCCAGGGACAAGCAAGGTCTGCAGCAGAGCGTCCTTAAGGTGAGCGCAATCTTCAGGTCTATCTCTTGCTATTTCTATCGGAGCTTTATGCGTTGCTACGTTGAAACGTGGAAATATATGAGCCGTTTATATTGTGGCCTAACTCCAATTGTACTTGAATTGAGATATTTAAGAGTTTGTGTTACAATAAAATTAAATATGTACGTATAGGATACCAATGTGTCGAGCGAAGAGTTAAGCGTGGAATTTAACACTAGAACTATCGAGCAATAAATGCGAGTGACGTATATTGCTTTGTAACAGTGACAAGACTGTGACCATTCGGACCTCGTACAACTTTTATTGTAATATGAGCTTCAATGAAGAGGTTCATTAAAAGATTTCCGATGAAAACATTTTTAGAATTTCAGTAATTGTAAAAGAAAGAATTGGGAACCAGTCATTTTGACTGGTCTGGTAGTTCTAGTGTTAAAATGCTTCAAATTGAAAAAAAAAATACTCAATTTACTCTATGTATCTTTACAACACTTCATAATATATATAACACTACATAAATTATATAATAATTTACTGCTCATCTACATTTTGTGCATGCGAAAGGGATTTGAAGAAGTCATGGTGCTCCGGTGGTTGTATCGTAGTAAATCCATCATGTAGTTATCGGTACACGACAGTGTATCATCGCATCTACATTTATTCCCTTGTATAGAAAAATAGCAATGCTACTGATATACCATTAATTGTTGTTAAGCATTAACAATGTCGGTTTATTAAAATATTGTCGGCTAAACTCGGTACCGGGTGAACCATTTGCCGGGGAAATGACAGCAAGTTAATCCTTTGCACTCGAGCGATGACTCTGAAGCACCACTATATAGAAATTGTCGTGGCATTATTTCAAAGAAATCACAAAAACTATTACAACGTATTTGTTACATTAGAAAATTGGAGAATGGACTTGGGCCAGTGTCAAAACAAACGGCTGATAATCCTGTCGTTTTCAGGTTCCTTCTTGGGCAAAGAACGAATCGTTTGAGTTTCAAGACGACCAGGACGAGATGGATGTTCACCTCGCGAAGGATCACGAGGCCGAGAGCCGCGATTGGGCCGACAGGACGGCCGGCGACGGGAACTCCGAGAATCCGCCCGACGAAGACGACTTCAGCGACTTCGACGAGTTCAGCAGCCACTCCGAGGACAATAACAATCAAGAGGTCGACGGCGCAGCCGAGACCACCGGGAAAACCGACGCCACCACGGCGGAACAGTGCAGGGCGATCTATCAGTATTCGGCGAATCTGAACGACGAGCTCAGCTTGAACCCTGGCGATTTGATAACGGTGCATCAGAAGCAACCGGACGGCTGGTGGATAGGCGAGTGCAGAGGACGGACTGGAATATTTCCGGCCACTTACGTGCAAGTTATTCATTGATCCACCGACGACGCGAGATCTTGTTCGGTTCTCTTCTTGATTCGTTGCCCCCCGAGCGGCCAACAACCGCCGCACAGTGGGCAATTTGGACAAAATCGGATTCGAAAGGAACTTTCGATAGGAATGAGGTAGAGCGAGGAAATATTTTTTAAATTAAAGCTCAAACTTTGTAGAATATGGGAAAATCAGGAGATCGTAGTCCGAACGGTTTTTAACCTTGAGAAAATTCGCGAGAATGATTAAGTAAAGACAGTTGGAGATTTCAATGCCTGGAACGACGCACAGTGGACAATTTCAACGAAATCGGATTCGAAATCACAGAACTTTCGATAGAAATGAGGCAGAGCGATGAAATTTTTTTAAATTAAAGCTCGAAGCAGAAAATTTTGGGTTTTCCAATCCACGCGCGGAAAAAATTTGTTCTTAACATGCTACACATCATTTCCCATAGATTTGTTCACGCTGATTTCAAATCTGATCACAAATTTTGTCTACATAGATTTCTGTGACAAAAACTAATGAAATCATTTTTTCGTTGAAATGATTGGATGGTAATAATCTCCCTATTTTTCCCATATTCTAAAAAGTTTCTGGTTTAATGTAAAAGAAATTTCATCGCTCTACCTCGTTCCTATCGAAGGTTCTGTGATTTTGAATCCGATTTTGTCCACTGTGCGCCGCTACACGGAGATAAGAAGCTTGCACTGTTGCGATCCATCGATCAAAGTCGATCGAGAACCTACCAAAGCACACTTGAATCTCAAGTGTGACGCGCGTTTCGTTGAACGTCAACCTTGACTGGTTAGAATAACATTTCTACTTAAATCTAGCGTAGGTATAGACTTTGACCATTTTGTATAGCCGAGGCTTGAATCGCGACGAGGACGAAAAAAAAAAAATTATAATTTACGAGTCCGGTAACGACTGCCGACAAAAAACTACTATGTACGACCGAAGAATAACGTTATCGAAGTGCCAATGAAACGCATACCGCGCGACCGACTATGCGCAACGCACAAGAAAATATTTCGAATACAACGAACTGTTATCGTACTTGCTGTTTTTCTCTTTTTTCTTCACGGTCTACGCAATTGTAATATAGAATTAATTTATAGTATTAATAGGACATAGGGAATCGCGTCGACGAATCGCCGCTAGTTTTACGTTGAAATACAGTTGGTTTCGAGTCACTATGCTATAATGTAAACGTACCGGAGGATCAACGGCCGCTCGGATTTTTTTCTTCTCGCGAGATCAGAGCACACGCGTGTACCCACACACACCGTGGACCGTTTCATTCTCCGGATCAAAATTGTAAATAGCATGCGGAACGAATGATTTGTGCAGGATATGCAACGGGTATCGAAAGTAAAGAGCATTTATTTATAAATGGTTAATACATGTTAATTCAATGATAAATATCTGTAAATTTCGCTCTCATTGTCCTTCTCCATCTGCGCGACAGCTTCGATCCCTCTCAACGCGTTGGTATCGTTAACTGGAAGAAAAGTGCACGTGTGTCTCTGTAAAAGTGTACAGTTTCTTTTTTTGTTCGACAAGCGAGCGAGCAACTTACGACAAAACGGTATGGAGTTCGACGTGGCAACGAAGAACGTTCCACGCTGCGGATAATTGATCGCGTTTATACCCATTTCGGTGCAGAAGTTTCTGGTGCAATGTTCCGTCTCCATCGCTATAAGATTTCGATACGATAAGTCCCAGGGATGCGCCCAGAAGGTACAATTATGCTTAATGTCGGATACCAGAGACTCGATCAGATAGATGTAGGAACGTCCGTGACTACAGATAGAATTACTGATCGCTGAAAAGAACTGATCTGTTTATCGAAACGTTCGATTATGTATCGGGAAGCATGGCAAACAATCGAGTTCGTGCTCACCTCGAACAGGAAGCGGTAAATATCGGTAATACGAAGTGTCTATTTTGGCACAGCCCGGTTGGCTTTTTCCACCATTCGGATAGAAATCGGTGTGGCCTGATCGAGGAAGAATATTACGATGCGTGGCTAAACGAGGGTTAAACTTCCTCGACCAAAAATTTTGCAACTTTCTTTCGGCTCCGCTCGTTATACTTAATTTCAAACACGCATCACTTTTGAACCAGTGAATTCCTCGCGTTAAAACGTGGATTTTCGGAATTTTCTCGTCAAGATACACAGGATTATGTAAAGAAAAGTGCAAAATTTTCAATCCCGGAAAGCGAAGTTCGGCCCTGAACGAGAGATTGTACAACCTATTGGATCCGGTAAGCCCAATCCCATCCGGGAGAGCAATTTGCCGTTCGTGTGTATGATGTCTACGAACAGCGCATCGGATTTGTGAAGCTTCACCGCCGGATCAGCGTTCTTGAAGCAAGGCTGGGCAGGATCGAGTCCTGTTATTCTTTGCACTCTCCATTTGCTTCGTCGTTTCTTCAGCTCCTTCGCAGCGCATCCACAAATATGTGCCCCAAGACTGTGGCCCACCAAATGTAAAGGTCCCAAGTTGTTCCTCTGAGGAAATCTTCCGGCGTCCGTCGCATTTTCTATGTGCTCTAAAAATCTTTGTCGAAAGGAAATGAAGCTTTGCAATAGAGAACATTATTATGCCCGGCCGATTTTATAGTCGCATAATTATCACTGTCCAATACCAAAATTGTTTTGCAATACCTATTGGGTGATTCTTATACGCTTAAAACCAAATCCGAAAGCAGAATTGCTCTATCACGCAATGTTTTCGAAAATCATTGGTTTTTGTAAAGATGCATGATTAGTTCAAGTTTGAGTCAAGAGATAGAGAGGACTGTCTTCTACATATGCATATAGTCAATTATATTTTTATGTACTTCCTAATAGTTGTAAATGGTTGTTAAAGTTTGAAAATGTGCCGACGCGGACACTATGTACGCTCTGTTTTTGTATTTATGTGAAAAATTGAATGGTAGCAACGTCGACTACGCATAGCGACGGCCTTGGCGAGTCGTGAAAATGGCCGTCTGGCGCGAACGCGTCGCGCACAAGCTGCCAATGACTATTTTCTTAATCTTTTTCTATACTAAGTGAACCAAATACTTTTTGTGAATGGCTACTTTACCAGAAATGTCTGTAGAATGCATTCCTGTATAGTAAATTCCTGCCTGATAAAGGATTTTTCACATAAATATAAAAATAGAGCGTACGAAGTACTCGCGTCGACACTTTTTCAAACTTTAACAATCATTTACAACTATTAGGAAGTACACAAAAATATAATTGGCTATATGGATATGTAGAGGACAGTCCCCTCTATCTCTTGACTCAAATGTGAACTTTCAAAAATCGTGCATTTTTACAAAAACCAATATTTTTGTAGAATGACAAAGTGTATAAGAATCACCCAACAGATACTGCAAAACTCGAAAAAAGTTTTATTTTGTTGGACAGTGATTATTATTGGTGGAAAGAAAAAAAAAACGAAGCGGAAACCTTGCAATTTGATATCCCACTATTCTTGTATTAACTGCAGCTTTGTAATAATTCCAAGTGTTGCCGCCGCTGCTCCAGTCGACGACCATAACGTTCACATCACCCTAAACGGTATCATACAATACATCCGTGTCATAAAGATTTGATTTGAATCCGATTACGAAGATAACGTGGCGATTCGAGAACTAACCCATTGGAGAAACGATTTCTCCAGATCGTTGATCCACGATTCTCGTCCGTGTGATAAAAATCCATGTACAATTATAATCGTTGGACGATGGACTCGAAAGTCTGTCCATTCTAAACCGAACTGTTTTCCGATGATCACCTGAACACGTCTCGGTTGATCCCTCGAAGACAATAAAAACTTGACGTCCAAGGCGTCGGTTCCGTTCGGTTTGTTCATGAAAAACCACTCCAAAGCTGCTGCAAAAGTTGTACCCAAACCAAGACAATCGACTTGCTTCGGTGTGGATTCTCGAGGAGAATCTACAAGAGCCGAAGAAGTGGAAATCGTATAAATAAACTCCGACAAATTTCTCGCGTAACCGGGCCATGAATTTTTAACTACATTTATAGCGTTTAGGTTTCTACCGATACTTCCGTTTACACAATTCAACAGCAGAATATGGGCTGCGAAAACCGAAAAGAGTTTCATCAACACCGTCAGAAAGGACACCATTTTCCTTGAACACCATTTAACACTGAACTCATAGCGATTCTACCAACGATCGTTGATAGAAACGAAATTCAAATTTCTTGACCTGACGATAACATCAGAGGTTACATCATCAATTTCAAAGAGAATACTTTTTTTGTAGACTTCTTCCGGTATTGCCGTAACGGACCAGTCCGTTCGTTACGTACTCGAACAGAAACGACACTGTTAATGTAACGTATAATATTTACGCTATGCGATAAACAAAAGCTTATATAATACACCGTAAATAATTTTTTGTATTTCGACCGTTCGAGGACGCAACAGAACGCGGAATTCTAGTTGAAAAAGGTAAAACTATTACAAATATTTGCTTCTCGGGTTAATACACTCGATTTATATTTGTATACAACATATGGAAGAACGTATGTTTAAATACTTGTTACTGTTCTGCGTCATTCAGATCGAACATCATAAAAGTATAATAAACTAATTATTATATATTTACTATATTTATATTTATTATATTTATAATTTTTTATACGTTATATGTTTATCTTTTGCTTCTTCCGTTTTCTCTTTTTCTCACTCTGTTTTTTCTGTAAATGTAAAAAACGATATACTAGCATTATTTGGGATATTATTGGTCGTTAACATAAGCTGTAAACGTCGCAGATTCCCTTACCATTGTTTGCACGAAGTTTACTTTGTTGGACGTATTTGCGCTTCCTCCTTGGAAAGAGTTAAAATCGACTTTTTGGTAATCAAACTTTTCCGATGGCATCAAACCTTTATTTTTTAACTCTTGCACTGCGCGTCGTTTATCTCCCTTTTTTCTCCCGCTGCGAACAAATTAATAAAGAATTACAGTTCGTTCAACGATCATTGTGTACATCCCTTTATGAGACAATATAAAACACGTTCGTCTCACCGCAGAGATTTAATCTTTTCCTCGTCTTGGGCTTGATCTTGAATTATTGCTAAACGTTCTTGCACCTTTTGCTCCTCCACTAAAGATGCCTCGTCGTTCGATGCTTTCTTCACCAACAACGGAGCCGGAGTTAATAAACTATCGTTAGCTTTCTCCTGCGTGTCATCTCCCTTTTTAATATTCGAATCTCGCTTCCGTTTTCGTCCCTGCATCTGACCCAAAGAAACCGGGCTAGCTTTTTTCTTTTCTCCCTTCGCCATCTGAGAGACTTGTTTGAAATGTTCGTAAACTCTATTTTTACTTTCTACTATTTCGTTTTCGTCGTCTTTCTTCGTGTTATTCGATCGACTCTCTTCTTCTTGCCTTTGCCTTTCCCTCTCCTGCGCTTCTTCCTGCGCTATCATTGGCAACACGCGCTTGTATCGTTCAAACGGACTAACAAACACAAACTTCTTCTTCTTCGTACTTTGTTCCCCGTCCTTTGTCGTATCCTCGTCCTGAAATCATTACGAAAAATAAATATACTTCGGTAGAATTCTTTTTATTTCGATAAATGAGATTTATCGCGTTCATCTTCGCTTTACCTCGGACGTGACTGGGCTGTCGAACACTGTAACCGAGTGTTTCACCGTAGAATTTACCAACGGTGTTTCCGGTACCATATTCTTGTCCAACAAACATGGTAGATCAGCCCTCGCTTCCGTACCGCTTGGAATGTCATGAGGCAAATGCATCCAAGCTTCCGAGTTAGCAATCTGATTCCTTTGAGTCAACCGTTGCCTGAGATCTTCGAGAATCGGCTTGATGAGTGGCTGTTCTCTAGCCTTCAGTACAATTTTGTGCAACTTTAATAAATGTTGCCGGACAAGAGGTGGTATAGGATTGCAACAGGCCAAAATTCCTTGCATCTCGCGAGGTAATGTTTCTGCGATATTCAAAAGCATATGATTCGGTAAAACGTAAGCGGTGCTGTCGTCCTCCTCCCTAGCAGTCGAGTCTCTCCACTTGTGAATTTCTCTGAGAGCGTAAAGCTGTTTGTTGTTAAACATCTTTTGACTCTTTCTGTACAAACTCATGCAACTTTCCTCCGTCCAGACTGGCTTCACATAGGTTTTCTTGCATATGTCCGTACTCCGATCGTACACCGCTTTCAAAATGTTCGTCTGCCCGTTGGCCATATCTATTAAAGCGTTCTTCAGTATATCTTTTATGTGCAACAGGTAATGCGTGTCTTCTCTAGCGTATCTTTGAAGTTCTTCCGGCAGAGGCCTGATACGCCAATCGGCCAATTGGAAGTGTTTGTTCGGATCTATGTTGCAATAATGTTTCAGTAGATATGCTAGACTCAGGTATGGCAGATTAAGATGTTTGGCGGCTTGATGCGTGTCGAACATGTTCACCACGTACAGAGATAAATCTCGTTGGAGCCACTGGACATCCAGATCGGCCCCGTGAAACACTTTCAAAATGGTGGGCTTCGTAAAGATTTCATTCAACTCGTGCAGCTCGGAACGCAACGCCAAGGTGTCGATTATGTAATCCGTATCTCCTGCTGATATTTGCATTAGGCAAGTTATTCCTTGGAAACTCCTGTAGGAGTGGTGCTCCAAGTCTACAGCGATTTCTTTGTGCTGTTTCAAGTCTTCTATCAGTGTTTTGATGTCGGACGGATTCTCGATCATTACCAAAGTCGATGCGTCCAGAGATTTATATTTTATTGGATTAGATTTCTGTAGTTGACTGCTGGGAATAGTAAACATGTCCAATTCGTATTCGTACGGGTGGTTGAAAGTTTCGCCATTCTCGCCCTCCTCCAAATAAATTGCTAAAGGTTTCAAAGAGTTTGGCTTGTCTTTGAGCTTAGGGCACCACGGTTTCGAACTGTTATCGATCTTATCCTTAAACGTTATTTGAGGCCTTTGAATATTTTTCCCGGCGAGTAAACGAACTGATTGCGCGGCTTCTGTTGTTTCATTGGATCTGGACGGTCGCTTGTTCCAACTACCATTCACTGTTTGTTTTTTCATCTGTGTTACAACAAATTCTACCTCGGACGTCTTCGTGATGCCAGATTCCTCGTCCATTAAAGAATTCTGTGGCAAGAGAAGGAAGTTTTCGAGTACATTGGGAACACAAATTCGCATGGAAAATTCTACATAGAAGAGTAGACTTACCGCTCTGTCCAAGAGTATGTCGTTGGATTCCAATAGAACCTCGAACTTTTCTTCGGTGTCGAGCCTAGAAAGCTTACCCTTAATACCTGCTGTTCCTAAAGTATGCTGCATAACGCTTAACAATAGCTGTACATTTTTCTCTGTAGCAGCTAGGAAACTTGGGAAACAGGAGTAATAGTTAAAATTCGATTCGATTGGTAAAGCATTGGCTGCTTTGATCCCAGCTCTGATAGCATCGAAAGCATCCTGGAATAAGATATTATAAAATACAAAAAATTAAGACAATTGATAAGATGAGATAAGGTGTTCACAGATACGATACCAAAGATAGGAAAACTTAAATGACAAACGACTGTTGAAATCATTTAATACAGACTTAAAAGATGAATGAGATACCTTAATGTAATCGTCGAAATTGGCGTACCCAGGCACAACTTGGTTAGGTTCTTGACGTCCGTTCTCCTGTGTTTGATCGTCCAGAGGTGTTTGACAATCGCCGTTCCAATCTTCTTCGGTATCCATGATTAGTAGCAACTTTCTTTCAACACCGTGAAGCGAACGCGTCAATTTTCAGTCTTCTATACCTAACTTAAACACTCCACGATGTGTATTTACGAGAGACCATGAGTCCATGAGACCTTGAGCAGTGAGCACTGTGAGCAGAGCACATGCGTCCGCGAGTAATCCAAATTTTTTAGCATCTCTCCAGGGAAATGCGAAAACTGGTCTCGAACTTGCAAGAACGAAATCAGTTCGAAACGAATGACACAATAACAATTGCTTCTTCACTAACGTTGTCTAAAAATTGTCTTAATTGAATATTGATTTCTGCATCATTTCTGTCTCGTGTCTTCTCTGTTTCTACCGTCAGAGAGGATCAGAGATCATCGTTAGATGGCGCTGTACGGAGACTTGAACGAAGCGCGGCAAATTTGAAATACGATCTAGTAGTAATCGATGTCCAACAAGAAATATACACAATTTCATAAACCAAATGTTGCCAGAGAAATCATTTTCACATCCTTTATATGTATATATACGGACGCCGAAGTTTTGCTTTTGCAAAGATCCACTGCGGTGACGATTTTAGTGGATTTAGTGTCCCGTGATTTTATTGTTCCCAGTATAGTGCTGCCGCCTAGTCTAATTTTTAGTCCGGACCAGAACCTGCATCGTCTTTCTAGCCTGGACCAGAACCTGCATCATCTTACTTGCATCGTTAGCACCGGATTCCAAATAATGCCAGAGTGGATGCTACTTCTATGTTAAAAGAGGGTCTTCTATGTAGGCTCAGCCTAAAAGATGATGCAGGTTCTGTTCCAGGCTAAAAAGTTGATGCAGGTTCTGTTCCAAGCTGGAAAGACGATGCAGGTTCTGTTCCAGGCTAAAAAGTTGATGCAGGTTCTGTTCCAGGCTGAAAAGACGATGTAGGTTCTGTTCCAGGCTAAAAAGATGATTTGCAGGGAACACTAAACCCCGAGCGTGAGCACTCTGATTTCCTCTCTGTCCGTGATCTGTGACTGTGCATGGAAGGTGACGTTGAAAGATGTCGCTACAGTCGGTGTACCATCTACCCGTTCCCCGTTCTCAGCGTTCAAGTCCAAAATTAGTAAATAAAGATGGTGGCATCGCGTGAGACGTGTGCCGTATCGTCGCGCGAAAAATGTCTGGTAAAATGAAGTGGAAACGAAGAAGGTTCGCGATCTCTCAGAAAAGTTCGAACGTTAGAAAGACTTAGCGACCGGGTCCAGCCGAAAGACTACGACAACAGTGTAAATAGTGGTTGGTTCCCTCTATAGTTTTGTCCCGGGGACAGGAGCGGGTAGCAGCCGCAAAAAGAGGATAATTTCGCTCCAGAGTTCACCGTAAGGTACAAATTCTCGCTATTTTTAGATTGAATCCGAGCGTCGATTCTCATTGAGAGAGTGTCGGGTCGAGTCGAGTCGAGCCGACTCGGTACGTGGGTATCGACTAGCCAATGTTCCGAGAACGAACTCTCGACTCTTTTCACAGAACAAGTCAGCGGAGGCGGCGTCGATTTTGTTCCGTGGGCGTTCTCGATTGCCCAAGAACTCGCGAGAGGAGCGGATTTTTTTTCGATCGCCTCGCAAACTGTTTCGTCCCGTCTCGCTCGGTCTCATCTGGTCTCGTCTGGTCTCGTCGCGTTCCGTTCCGTTCCGCTTCCAATCGAGCCGAACCGAACCGAACGGATCCGAATCGGAACCCCCCCGAACCCGTATCCGAACCCTTTCGCACCGTCTTCGGGCAACCCTTTAACCCCCGGGAAGCCTTATTTGCTCGTGTTTCGCCGAGCACATTCGCATTGGTATCTCCGACGATGCCGCCCGAGACAATTAGCAGATGTCCCGAAAGATCCCTTCGAAATATCAGAAAGCTATTTTTATCGATAGAAACCTACATACCGTGGTACGCGGTTCAGTTGCAAACGTTGCACCGATACGCGATACCGACACCGGTTTTCTCTAACCCAATTGATTAGGATTAGACGATTCGCCGAAGCATCGATCCATTTTTCCATTTCCACCGTGTCCAGCCTGCTTTCCCCTTTTTCTTTTCCCTTTCGTCAGTTTTCACCGCTGCCTAAGACTTTACCGGTAATATTTACGCTCGGGCATTGCTCGGTCACCGTTGCCAACGAGTGCCTCGTGGAAACGATCGAGGTCTATCGGTTCATTCGGAGATCGATCGATCAGACGATAAACGCGTCTCGACGCGTTACCCTTGTAATTAAGCCGTAGAGATATTCATTTATTATTCAGACCCATCGGTTATTGGAAATCTGAAAAATTATGATAGGATTCGCGTCTGGGTTTCCTCGTTTGGAGGAATCCTAACCCTAACCCTAAGGAGGAATCCTACGCGAGGATTCCGTTTTCATATAGGCACGGTCTGGAACACCGTGTACATATTTGGCGAACCGGTAATTACCGATAGCCGTCAAGGTCTCGTCTCCATTCGCATCCACGATACCAGGAGAGTACCGCGTGCAATGCGATATTTCGCGAGGTCGAAATCGTGAAAGCGTTTCGACGCGTTTCGTTTTCTCGATTCGCGGGAGCACCACGCGTGGATCGTATCGATGCGTTTCGAAATCGAGTTGCGACATCGGTTCTCGCGGACGTTGACAATCGTTGCCGTCGACGCGGCGAGAGCTATGTTTTTCTCTTCTTTTTTTTTTTGTTCTTTCGTTTCCGTTTGTACCGTGTTGAACGTAACACCGGCGAAACATTTCCCGGCCGAAATAGCACAGACGTCCGGATGCTCGCGAATACGAACGCGAATGCGAACACCAACGATATCCACCGAAACGTAGGCTATTAATTCCTCGTGACTCAAACTTTTGTCGCGAGAAATCGCGATCCACGCGTACAATCACCCGCGCTCCGCGCACAGAAGTTCATTCATATATGCAACGCGGGTCGCTCGGACGAATAATGCGGGTTTTAATAATAACGCGTGAATCACGAGATACCATAGAAGTTGTCGCGGAGGACGTCGATGGCTCTCCGAGATCGGGGTTCAACGGGCGTTCCGCTCGTATCGATCGCATCGAACGCGATCTGAGGTTTCCAAGCGTATAACATTGAAGCGAACCGGATTGATATTTCGCAAACGAACGAGGAAGAGAAAAAATACTAGCCAGTGGTACCTTCCACTGATAATAAAAGAAAAAGCTTCCCCGCCCCCTTTGCCGTTCAATAGCAACTACAAGGAACCCTCACTTGGATTCCACGGCACGCGCATCGTCAATTTTTGGCCTACTTCGAACGCTTATGTTACCAAATATTCGCATAATCTCGGCAGCTCCTGACCAGCGCGCAATAGATCGAACCTTCCTCTTTCGAATGAGCCCTTCATCAGCGACAAAATATTCTTATATAAGGACGAAAAGTTGAGGCACGTAAAACCATTTTTCGGCTACTTTAGTCGGTAACGTGGTCACTCTACCTTATCGCGAATCTACGAAGTCCGGGCCCTCAAGTCGAATCAATTCAACGATGTACTCGGGTTATTTGATTCGAGATCAACTTAGGAGAATATTAAATGTATGAGAGGAACTTCAGACCACCACAGATCACTGCAGAACATGATACAGTCAATTCTCGATACATGTCAACAACACTGGTCTTGTCATGTATCGTGCAAGGACGAAAACTTGAGGCACGTGAAATCATTTTTTGACGGTAATGCAGTCGCTCTACCTTATCGCGAATTTACGGAGATCGGTCCCCTAAGGAGTTTTGATCGGCTATCATTTTGCGTTGATACTTTGATCGTTTCAAATTTAGGTGATAATTCCGTTTCTGTGATAATGGTTGATTGTAACTTCGGTTTTGTCGAGCCAATACTCCCAACGAACATGATTAAAAATATTGTTTGGTCTCGATTAATGTTTCATGTAAAAAGCGCTAGGTAATGACTTGTAGCAGTAACAAATAGACATCAAAATTGATTTAATAGAATAGTCTATTGCATACAGGTCGATAAATTGCTCGTTCAATTAAGAGGGGCGGTTATCTGATTCTCCCGTTCGGCTATAATTAATCGTATTATACGAGTTATTGTACTACGTTTGTCGGTAACGTGGTCACTCTACCTTATCGCGAATCTACGAAGTCCGGGCCCTCAAGTCGAATCAATTCAACGATGTACTCGAGTTATTTGATTCGAGATCAACTTAAGAGAAGGTTAAATGTATCAGAGGAACTTCAGACCACCATAGATCACTGCAGAACATGATAAAGTCAATTCTCGATACATGTCAACAACACTGGTCTTGTCATGTATCGTGCAAGGACGAAAACTTGTGGCACGTGAAATCATTTTTTGACGGTAATGTAGTCGCTCTACCTTATCGCGAATCTACGGAGACCAGCTCCTTACCTGGTTAATAGGGTGGAGAACAATTTATATACCAATCTAATGTCTTCAATTATGTCGTGTAAAATATATGTTTAGCATTTTCGATTGCAGTCGGAATTTGGGTCACCGCTTCATCTCAACTAACACTGTTTCATCGAATTTTAACGGGCTCGCACTAGATTGAACCTTCCTTTTTTTCGAACGAGCCGTTTACCAGCGTCAAAATATTCTTATGTAAAGACGAAAAGTTGTGGCAGGTGAAACCATGTTTTGACGGTAATGTAGTCGCTCTGCCTTATCGCGAATCTACGGAGACCGGCCCCTTAACCCTTAGCACTCGAATGGTGACTGTAAGGTTGCTGTATCATTATTCAAAATATTTTTTACATTATTAAATCTGTTTGTATTTAATAAATTACTAAACATTTCGGTATTGTACGAGTAAGTTGCACCATTTTCGTATGTATAACAGGAAAAAATATATATATAGAAGGACAATATTCTAGGTCGGAAGAGTTGTTTCATTTTGGAGTTAAAATAGCTTCGAGTGCAAAGGGTTAACACTTCGAACGGCCAACTGGAAACGCCAAAAATTCGATGAAACCAAAGTAAGTTATTTAACGAAATATAAATTGCAGAAAATGAAACGTATGATACCGAGTAATCCTCCGACTTTCTTGCATGTTACAGATCCCAATCAAGTTTGGTGCAATGAATGCATCAACGTGAAAAATTCATTTTAAAACCTGATAGAAATCCATATTATAATAGGAATCCATATGATAATAGGGATAACCAAAAAAGGAAAAAATGACACAAGCCGTCTGTTTCGAATTTCCCTGGTCCCGAAGACACCTCGTGCGGAAGTTTTCACGGACAGCAATCCCTGAAATTCGGCTCTCGAGGCTCATGTTCCGTTCGAATCATGTGCAAACGACAGAACACGACGCGACGCGACGCGCGTTCGACGTCGATCGTCGTTAATAATACGACCGCGGAAAAGTAAATTTGTCTTGGCAGATTTTTGGAAGGGAGCCTGCCAAACGGCGCCATCCCATGCATCGACCCGATGGATCGCTCGCTTCCTAGATCGTCGTCCGTTTGAAGAGACAAAGAGAACCGCGGAGTCGCGCTTCCGGTACCGCTCTGTCGTCCGGGATCGTGCATCCACGAAAATATTCTGATTACGTTCTCGCACGTTTCGAACGGAGGAACACGGTCTGTTTCCGTTCGCTTCATTGTACCTGTACTTCTAATTGGCTGGTCGAACGTATCCCGCGTTCTTTCGGACTTCGCGTTGACAGTAGTATTTTGGACACGGTCTAAAAATACCGAGTAAAAATTATCGTGACCTGGCTACTGCGCGTTCCTCGGAGCACTCGCGTCCAGATTGTTTAGCTCGTCGACGGAGGAGGTGTTGTCACGCGATCTTATACGACCGTAGGCCCACGACAGGATCGGCAATGGATCGATCTCGGTGGTGATCTCTCGGTCCGTTGACTCCGCGGTCTTTCTCCGAGACAAAACGGGGAAAGAGAAGAACGAGGAGGAGGAGGAGGAGGAGAATTCGAAGAAATCTCTCGCGGGACGGTAACGCGCCGAGGAAATGGAAGTCATTAGGACATCAGCCCTGAAGCCTGGTCTGCCCACGCGTTGGGTCGGGTCTACGCGTCCGCTAAAAATATCGAAACGCACCGATCGAGTATCGGGAACGGGAACGAGCCGCGGCGCGAGAGGGTGATCGCACGGTGTACAAGCGCGTGCACGTGTTCCGTTTCATTCTGCTCCGTTCCGTTTTCTTTCCGATGCGATCCGATCCGGACTCGTCCCGTGGATCGGCGCACTTTCGATAGGAATGGCGCAGAGCGATGAAATTTTTTTTAAATTAAAGCGGAAACTTTGTAGAATATGGGAAAAATAGGGAGATTATTACCATGAAATCGTTTCAACGAAAAAATGATTTCACTAGTTTTTGTCACAGACATCTATTTTTACCAAAATCCTGAGGTCGTAGACAAATTTTTAGACCAGATTTGAAATCAGCGTGAATACATCTATGGGAAGTGTTGTATAGCATGGTAAAAAGTAAATTTTTTGGTGGTATTGGGAAAACGACAATTTTCTTGAAATTGTGCAAGTTTAACGAATTTTCTCAAGGTTGAAAAACGTTCGTACCATAATGTCCTTATTTTTAACATATTCTACAAAGTTTCAGCTTCAATTTAAACAATATTTCATTACTCTACCTCATTCCTATCGAAAGTTCTTTGATTTTGAATCCGATTCAAATCAGCCGGGCGCTGCACAGTGGGTAATTTCGACAAAATCGGATTCAAAATCAAGGAACTTTCGATAGGAATGGGGTAGGGCGATGAAATTTTTTTTAAATTAAAGCTCGGTGTTCGGCAAAATCCTTCATACAGTTTTCTGTCTTTTAAGGCTCTCGGGTGTAATCTGTGTCCTGAAGGAAGAGATTTCCCAACGTTTCGTCAGCATTGCAACTTCATCAAGGCGTCTGGAGACACACTGATACATTGGGAAATCTGTTCCTTCAGGACACAGCTTAAACCCGAAAGCTTCAATACACAGATCTGTATGATACCGAGCCGTGAAACCCTCAAATCTCTGATCAGGCAAAATCGTTGCCCGTTTTCCGGCGGTATTCGAGGCGCTCGACGGCTCGTGTTCCGTGGCGCTAAAACGCTAGGCGATAATAGACCCTGCTGTCGAGGCTGGCTCGACGGTAACGGTCGAGTTTGCTTCGAGGCAAATTGGCAAACTCCTCGGTTCGGCTCCGTCCGCGCCAACGCCGAACCCCGGAAGCGTCTTCGCGACTTGGACGCAGCGGAAAGCCGATTCGCGATTCAGCGTTCTCTTCGTCGCTAGGATAAAAGCTTTTCGGAAATCTCTGTGTTCCGACGTTATGGTCACCGCCGTTGCTGACGCGGATATGCCGCGAGGGAGGAGGTGGGGGGCCGATCCAAGGTCAAGCGCATCGTCGATCGGCGAAAACGATCGCGACACGTTCGAGGCAGAAGAGCGACGCGGCGCGATGCGACGCGACGCGACATTTGGCAAGGTTCTCTGCGAAGCTGTGTTGTCTCTTGTCGCGTCGCGTCGCGTCGTGTCGCGCCACAGGCAAGCTTAAATCGGATTGTAGCGTTTTGGCATGCTCGTCGGAATTCACTCCGAAAAATAATTCGAGAGCGTCGGCCTAGGCCTAGACGAGGCGTTGGGAAACCCAAACGGTTCTCGATCCGCGATACGGCGGGTTCGTCGATCGCCAGAGGAAACCGTTTCAGAGAGCCACTTTCTTCTTTCTTCGATCGACGACACCGGGGATACGCGGCCGGTTTGCACGGTTTCCACTTAGGCTTCCTCGCAAAATCGCACAAAGCGTGAGGCGCACAGCCCCCTCGGGCTTTCGCTCGTTCTCTGACCCCTTTTAGCGAAATACTGCCGAGGCGTCCGCGCACCGGAAGCCCGTCTCTGGATGCCAAAACGAACAGGCGACCGGCCCGGTCGTTACATCCATATTGCGGGGCATTAATAGCCGCCACCGACGAGCTATCGTCTCGCTCTCATGCGGTCGACGCGCTCCATTCGCAACGAGGGCAGCCAGGCTCCCTCGAACCTTGGCCATACTCGATGGCTCGCGCGCGTTGGATCTTTTCTCTTCTAATCCGAATATTCTTCTTCTTCTTCTTCTCTTACCAGCCACCACCGTTGGTTGCTCTCGATTCGGGCTTAAACTCGGTCCAGTTCGGTTCGGTTCGGTTCAGTTCGGTTCGGTTCGGTTCGGTTGGGTTCCATCGAGCGTTTCGTCGAGGAGGCGAGCAACCCCGGGTTGCCGTCCATGGGCGGGAGCGACGTACACCGACGTCTCGCACCAAAAATAAACTCGCCCCGTTCCACCTCTCCGTCCTTCGTTCCTCGTCGGATCGCGAGCTCGATATCAGTGCCCCTTCGTTGCCGTTATCCACGATCCACGATCCAAGATGCACGACTCGCGATCGCGAGGTCGCGAGGCCGCGCGGTCCAGATCGACCGGTAGCGACCGATACCCTCCGACAGAAGGGTCGCCACGCGTTAAGTCAAAATCTAGACAAACTGCCGCTTCAATATTGCAATGAGCAGTTTAAAACTGGTCAATTGCGTTTCCTAAAAGTCCAATCTACGTCTGTATGGAGCCCAAATTGCGAATTTGTACCCCATCGTGGAGTAATTTGTAATATTCGGCAGAAGATTCGAATTCTGAAGCAAGTACGACGTCACAAGATGGCTGCCGCTGAGAGAAGGGGGCCGCCATGGTTGGAAATTCATATACGTATGCAAGGGTCAAAATCTAGACAAACTGCCGCTTCAATATTGCAATGAGCAGTTTAAAACTGGTCAATTGCGTTTCCTAAAAGTCCAATCTACGTCTGTATGGAGCCGAAATTGCGAATTTCTACCTGATCCTGGAGTAATTTGCAATATTTCGCAGAAAACTCGCTTTCCGAAGCAAGTGTGACGTCACAAGATGGCTGCCGCCTGAGAGATTCTCATAATTTCGAGAGATTTAGTGTTCGTATCGAAAAACAGGCTCTATACAGACGTAGCAAAGACATGTACAAACACGGTGGTATGCATTTTTAATTGATTACCTACTTATTTAAGACGTAAAATGTCTAGAAAAAAAGGCAGAGCGTAACATAGCGTGACAGTCAAGGCCAAATGCCTGCCCCTTAACGATGTAACCGAGTCCAGCCGTTTTTCTGCGCCACGTCGATGATGCTTCATGAAGTATCCGTACGACTAGATAGTGTTACGTCCCAGGAGGGGCGGATTATAATTTTTAAGGGGATAAAACGCAGTTTCGAACCAACCTGCATTCACCGGCTACGGTGCGGGAAATTGAGGATTGTTTAAACGATTTATATTCTTATTTTACAAAAAAACTTAATTAAGAATAGTAAATTAATAATAAACATAATTAAGAATCTTAATTCTGTTTGTGTCTTCTCCTCGCGTGACATCACTGGGTTTGAACAATAGTTTACAATATTCGTTTTATTCTTGAGCGGGCGAACCACCGGACGTGACATTAGGAAGGACACGGTCGGTTCAAGGGAGGTCGACTTCAACGGAACCATAGTTTCGATAGAAAAGTAACGTTCGAGTAATATTCTAGTATCGAGTCCTTTCGCTTTTCTTTGCAGAGAGAACCAAGGCAAAATGGTTGTCGGCGAGGCGAGCATACACAACATAATGGGAGGCATGGAGAGCACGGGCGGGGTGCGTCTTCACAATCACAAGAGGAAGTTGAAGCAGAGGTACGTCGTCCACCGAGCAAGATCGAGAAGCAGCGAACATGAGAGAGAGAGAGAGAGAGAATCTATGTCGTCTATATGCGATTCGATGGTCCGGTTCGACGATTCGGAAAGAGCGGCCGCCGCACAATGGGTAATTTGGACAAAATTGGTTTCAAAATGAAGGATCTGTCGATAGGAATAAGGTAGAGCGATGAAATTTGTTTTAAATTAAATCTCAAACTTTGTAGAATATGGGAAAAATAAGGAGATTGTGGTACGAACGTTTTTCAACCTTGAGAACATTCGTTAAACTTGCACAATTTCAAGAAAATTGTGGTTTTCCCAATACCACGCGCTGAAAAAATTTGTCTTTCAACATGCTATATTCTACAAAGTTTCAGCTTTAATTTAAAAAAAAATTTCATCGCTCTACCCCGTTTCTATCGAAAGTTCCTTGATTTTGAATCCGATTTTGTCCAAATTGCCCACCGTGTAGACACGAATAAGCGCGCTCGCGTGTGTCTGTCCGAGCCATCGCACCCCCAACGTGTTACGTTTGTTTTCTTTGATTCAGGTTCGACATCATCAAGAAGCTCGGTCAAGGTACTTACGGTAAAGTTCAGCTAGGCATAAACAAAGAGACCGGCCAAGAAGTGGCGATCAAGACCATCAAGAAATGCAAAATCGAAACCGAGGCCGATCTGATCAGGATACGAAGGGAGATCCAAATAATGTCGAGCGTGCAACACCCGAACATTATTCACATTTACGAAGGTAAACTCATCGAGAGACAGAGAGAGAGGAAGAAAATGTTATATACCCGATAACCCTAGGCCCTAGTTAAACACCAACGCATCATGATAATCATGCCATAGACACGTCAGCCAAAACCCTCGAATCATCAGGACCAAACAGACCCTTAGACTTTGTCTCTTCCACGTGATCCTTTCCACACGACAAGCCTTTTCTACTCCCTTCCACACTTTCCTCTCAAAAACCACATATACAGGGTGCGGCCGAATAACATGTACAAGCGGTTACGAGGCGATACCTTACGAGAAAATAGGAAAAAAGTATAGAATAGAATTTGTTCATCCGAAGCTTCGTTTTCGAGAAAATCCAGTTTGAAAACGCAGCGAATACGCATGCTATTCGATATTCATCGTCTGACGTGTCTGATCATGACCGGCCAATTCTACTTTCTACATACAGTAAAGCACACGAACCCGACGGATCTTTAAATTCAATTTTCTCGAAAACGAGGCGTCAAATGAAAAAAATGTTATTCCTTCGTTTCGGTTTGTATTTACACGTAGAATCACCCCCTGCCCGCTTGTACACGTTATTCGGCCGCACCCTGTATATATAGCAGCCCGTCGAAACAGAGTCAGAGCTTCTTCTTGCATATTTCGGTGCAGAAGGTTGCATCGTTGTGCCTTAAACTCGCCACCGTGTATACACTTAAACGAAACTCTTCTCGATTTTATTCTAAACTGTCGTACTCGATTTCCAAACGCGGAATCCAACAAAAAGAGAGAGAGAGAGAGAAAGACTTTTTATTGACAGTTTCTATTGTGTTTTCAGTGTTCGAGAACAGAGAGAAAATGGTGCTGGTGATGGAGTACGCGGCGGGCGGCGAGCTTTACGACTATCTGAGCGAGCGTAAAGTCCTGTCGGAGCACGAGGCCCGCAGGATATTCCGGCAGATCGCCACCGCCGTTTTCTACTGTCACAAGCACAAAATCTGCCATAGGGACTTGAAGCTGGAGAACATATTGTTGGATCAAGTGGGGAACGCGAAGATCGCGGACTTCGGGCTGTCGAACGTGTTCGACGAGCAGAGGTTGTTGAACACGTTCTGCGGCAGCCCGCTCTACGCCAGCCCGGAGATCGTGAAGGGCACCCCTTACCACGGGCCGGAGGTCGACTGCTGGAGCTTGGGCGTTCTCCTCTACACGTTGGTTTACGGTGCCATGCCCTTCGACGGCTCCAATTTTAAACGACTAGTCAAACAGATCTCGCAGTCGGACTACTTCGAACCGAAAAAACCGTCGCGTGAGTCTCTCCTGCCTCTCGTCGGGATACTTTAACCACTGGTTCGACGAAATTGGCTACTTTAGATGTTCAAACGATCTTGCCCTCTTTTTGAACAAGATTTCGAGGTCACCGTTAGGTTTTCTTGCTTGTTCGAGGCACGGTAACGTTCCTGATTTCGCAACATTTTTTATTTCTCGAGACACGAGAAATAAGAGTGTATTTTTATCGAGAATTCTCGAGATGTACAGGGTGGAGCAATAACTATGTCCAGTTTGATTATCGCCGTTATTTGTAATAATATGAAGAAGTGTTATATAGAAAACTTACACAGTACAGAGGGGGACATATTGTGACACAAACATTTTCTGCGTGGGTGGAGGCATAGAGGAGATTTCAAGGTCTACTCTATTTTTTTTTTAATGGAATGCTATGTTTTCTTTCATCCCGATGCGATAGCCAGTGTTGAGACGAATTCAGAGAGTTGTCATTGAAGGTCATGCAAAGTCAAATATGGTAGTAAAATAAACTTTATTACCTTACAGGAGATGTTCGAATTGGTGACTGTTTGCATCAATGCAAAGTTGCAATCTTTGTATAACTAAATGAGGTGCATGTGTTATGGTTTCTGAACTTATTCTAGCATATGATGTATTATTTCATAAACCTTCACTTTTACATAAACGAATGGTTTTGTGACATTGTTTGTGTTGTGGCAATACGTCGCGTATGGCTAGAAATGTAAACATCTCATCAGCTCGTAATGTAAACATCTCATCAGCTCGTAATGTAAACATCTCACTAGTTCGTAACATTAACGTGAATCGGTCAGTCAGTCTCGGTCGATTGTTAAGTCAAGTAGCTGCGTTATTGCTCCACTCTGTATATTGGGAAACTTTTATAACTTTTATAGTTTTATACTTTTGTCTCTTCATTTAGATATTTCTTCTTTAATAACAACAAGGAACTCGTTACTCAATTTGAGTATTCAGTTTTTCTAAAGTTTTAGATAAGAATTTAAGAGAATTTAAGAATTCATATGTTATAAAATAAATGAGATTTATAAGAATATTCCTAGATTTAAATTCCTCGAGAAATACTGAGATTTCTCGCGAAATGAGAAATAAGACTATATTTCTCGAGTATTCTGGATAATTCTCGAGGTATATATTGGGAAACTTTTACAAAGTGGAACATTACGCTTTTCTTTTGAAATAACTTCTTAAGAAGCATAATGCGTCCAATGTAGAATCAGACAATCTACTTCTTTTGTTTTTGTAACAAAATCTATAGCCGCAGAAAAATTTCTTTCATTTTGTGTGGATGTTGGCTTTATCGTATACAGAATATCCAAAAGTTGCTGAAGATTGGGTGTCCTTTTTTCAGTGGACTCAACAATTTGGAATTGATTTTCTTCTGCCGCTAAACTCTTGCCACTAAATTCTTGAAGGCTATCTGCAATTTCTAATTCTAACTGTTTCCTATTACGAATTGTTAAGAAGAATTAAGTTAAGAACTGTTAAGAATTGTTATATTTTCCAAAAAGTCTGCTTGGAATTTTTTATAGATATCTGCCTCGGATGTCAAATAAAAAAGTGTATCTTCTGAATCTTTTCGCAGAGATTCTGGATTATACAGATGTTTTATAAGGGATACAACAATCTTGTCTCTTCTTTTAGATATTTCTTCTTTAATAACAAGAAACTCATTACTCAATTCAGTATTCTGAATATATTATATGTTATCAAATAAATGAGATCCATACAAATTTTCCTAGATTTAAATTCCTCGGGAAGTACTGAGATTTCTCGAGAAATGAGAAATAATCAATAATAAATTTTCTCGAGGAATTCTCAAGAAAGAAGTCTCTATCCTTATAGAGTAACACTTACATTATTAGAGTAACTCTCTCTAGAGTAACTCCTTACACTATTAACGGGTCGCCTTTGGTTGCAGCTGCCTCTCCCCTGATCAAGGATATGCTGACGGTGACGCCCGCGAAGCGAGCGGCCATAGAGAAGATATGCACCCACTGGTGGGTGAACGAGGGTTACGATCAAAATTGTCTGGACATCGCCGAGGAGCTGGCGGCTCAGACGCCGGTGCGGCTCGACCTGTTGCTCTCGCTGGTGCCGCAGTCGGCGAGCGCGGAGAAGCTGGTGGTGGGCGACGATCGGCAAGGAGCCGGGGACGTCGGCAACAACGTGTCTTCCGAGAACCTGGTCCCCACCAGGTGCCATTCCCTCGAGAGCTTGATGGGGCTCGTTCGAAGCGACTCCGACAGGAGGAGGGACGGCCGGATAAAGAAGATGCTGCTGATGGAGGACGAGGAGTCGCGGACCGGTCAAGTCTCGTCCGGGGACGCGAAAAGAAAGCTGGAGACGACGCCGTCGATGGAGGAGACGACCGCCGCCGGGGTCAAGAGGAAAGAGCGCTCCAGGAGAAAAGAGAGGACCGAGGAGAGAGAACCGAGAACCTACAGATCCGGGTCCAGGTAATCGCATTCCTCCTCCCACTTTATTCCCGTCGCTCCCTGTTCCGTTTCCAGGCGAGCCTCCCTCTCAATCGATTGTTTAAAAAGCTTCTTGTTCCGCGCAGGCATCATTCGGCGCCCATTCCAAACGCGATCACGGAGGAGGCGATGGAGGTGGACCCCGTCGTGGTCGTGCCGGCGAGCGACGACCCGAACGGGCCCGACGAGACCGCCGGCTCCTTGGAGCTGATCAAGGAGTGCAACGAGAGATCGCCGAGCAAGGAGCGCAGCAAGACGCCGATAGCGACGGCATCGTCGAAGCCGGAGGAACCGGTCGCCGACGCGCCGATGGACGACGCTACGAAGACGAGCGCGGACGATCGCGAGGAGAAACTCGCCGAGGAGGATGTGGCGATGCGCTGCCAACCCGTCGCGAGCGGAGAGAGCCTCCCCGCGGCGCTCGACGATCGATCGAGAGCGGTCTCGAAGTCCGAGACGTCCCAGGCCAGGCTGGCCGGCGGCGAGGCGTTCGTCGGCCACGACTCCGTCAGCCTGGAGGCGACGCAACGCGAGTTCAAGAAGCTGAAGGAGAAGGCGCTCTCGCTGGACTCGGATCTGTCGACTGAGCCGCGGGACGCGCCGGCGAGAACGTTCGAGAGGAGGCGCTCGAAGATATTCGAGACCGCGGAGAAGTTCAACCAGATGGCGTCGAGCGCCGAGACCGAGAAGCCGAAGAAGATCTTCATACCCGGCGTGAACGTGGGCGGAGCGAAACGCGTGTTCGAGAGGAAAGCCAGCCTGTCCTCGATCGGCGCGCCGCCGCCGGCCAAGCCTAGCGCGTCGAAGGTGATCATCGACGTGCCGACGGAGAAGAGGACCGACAAGTCCGTCGAACAGCCGAAACAGCCTCGAAACGAGGAACAGCAGCAGCCGCAGCAGCAAGAAGACGAGGAGGAGAAGAAGAGGGAAGACGCGAAGAAACGGGCCGTCGACATAATAACCGGCGCGATCGGCAAGCCTCCGGTGCAGAGGAGGGCGAACGGATCCCCGCCGGTCTCCCCGCCGGGACACGAGCCGAAGAAACTCCCGCTGAAGATACCCGTGGGCGCGAATGATCTCAGGACCGCCACGGTGTCGGTCTCCACGCCCGTCGACACCAGCTTCTCGTTCGACCAGCCGGCCGACTCGGACAAACAGGCATCGGTAACAGGATCGGTTTTCCCGTCGATCACCGATTTTCTTTGCGTACGTTTCTTTGAGAATGTGGTCTGCGGTTTTCAGGTGTCCGCCGGCGCGGCGGCGACATGTAAGAACGACCGGGAGATGGAGGACGCGCAACCGGAGGAGCCGAGGATGTCCAGCAAGATGGAGATCACGTTGAAGAGCGCGACACTGCCGAGGCCGCGGAAGACCAGCAAAGCCGAGATCTCGTTGTCGGGAGCGAAGTCCTCGGAACCGGTGGCGTTCAGGTCCGAGGTGGCCGCGAAGATCGACGCGTTCCAGCCGCAGAAGTTGCGAACACAGAGGTCTGAGGTGGCGTTTCCGGTTGCGGCCGCCATCCCGCAGACGCATAGAAGCGCGAGCCTCGAGCCGGACACGAGGCACGCTGCAGCCACTGCCACGCCCAAGGAGAGGATAATACCGATACAGGTTGGTCGTCGATTTCCGGTGTTCGACGACGCTGCGACCTTTTCATTTACCTTGATAACGCTGTTCAACAGAATCAAACTTTTTTTCGAGTTTTGCAATACCTGTTGGGTGATTCTTGTACACTTTGTCATTCTACGATCAAATCCGAAAGCAGAATTGCTCTATCAGGCAACGTTTTCGAAAAATATTGGTTTTCGTAAAAATGTATGATTTTTGAAAGTTCAAATTTGCGTCTAGAGATAGAGGGGACTGTCCTCTGCATATCCATATAGCCAATTATATATTTTTGTACTTCCTACTAGTTGTGAATGGTTGTTAAAGTTTGAAAATGTGCCGACGTACGTTGTACGCTTTATTCTTGTATTTATGTGAAAAATCCTTTATCTAGCAGGAATTTACTATACAGGAATGCATTCTACAGACGTTTCTGGTAAAGGAACCATTCACGAAAAGTATATGGTTCCCTTAGTATACGAGAAGATTAAGAAAATTCAAATTTCTTGACCTGTCGATAACATCAGAGGTTACATCACCAATTTCAAAGAGAATACTTTTTTCGTAGACTGCTTTCGGTATTGCCGCAACTTGTACCTTTAATACTTTATCGGACGCTAATTTTCCGGTGTGGTTGCAGGTGGAAGGGGATGCCGATCGGGATCGATCGTCGCAGCACTCGTCGACGCCACCGACGCCGCCCACGCCGGTGTCCGCGGCGCCGAAGCCGCCGATCGCGCAGAGATCGATCTCCCAACGATCGGGATCGCTGTCCCGTCAGTCGACAGCGGACTCTGACACCGACAGCGCTCTGGGCTCGACGATCGGTCCGGAGCCGATCAGGAAGAGTCCCAGGGAATACATAATCCCGATCGCGGTCGAAGGCGGCGGTTACGTGACCCCAAGGTCGGGCAGCGTGGAACCCGAGAGCAAGACCGGCACGTCGACGAGCGCGAGCGCCAGCGCTAGCACGAACGCGTCCAGGTCGAGGTTCGCCAGGCCTCGAAGAATGAGCTCCCTGTTGTCGGACGCCAGCGAGGACGAGTCCCCGTTCTCCACGTTGCACAGGTTCGGTCGAATACCCGTCGGACAGAGTCAGAGGTCGTTCACCTCGTTTCAACTCCGTTTCGAGCATCGTTCCTACGCTTTTTCCTTTCCCGTTGCAGAGACAGCGAGGACCTTCTGCAGAGGCATATGCACCGACTGAGAAGCTCCCGGCCGTCGAGGCAGCCTCCGGAACACGCGGACAGTTTGTCGTCCGGCGAGGACGACGACGACGACGGGTTCGAGCTCCTAACAGCGGAGAATCTGTTCTCCACGCTGCTCTCCAGAGTGCGGAGCTTGACGCAGAGACTGAACGTCGACGATAACCGAAACACCGGATTCCCCAGCTCGCGGCTCTTCGGCAGATTGGGCCCGAACACGTCGCAAACGTTCTGGGGTCTGAATAAGCCGTTATCGAGGTAATTGGTCGACGTTCTTGTCCCGTTTCTCGCGGCGCCGCACGGTGGTCCCAAAACCCGGGAAACGTGGCCAAAACCCTAAATTACGAACTTTCGGCTGGGTAAGTTTTAGGTACGGGCTTTGGTTACTCTAAGTGTTTGTGTTTAAGTGGGGGTGAACAGCGAGAAGCTCGGTTTTTTTATATCTGACCAACAATCACAGTACGACACGTTCATTAGACCGTACCTTTTTAAGCTTGTGAAGCACACTGCGAATTTTAAGTGTACAGTGTATAAATTGTCTTGAAACGTTTCGATTCTAATTGTGCATTGTGCATACTGTTTTGTGGAGGAAAAGTCGCATAGTTTTTAGTGCCAAATGTTTATTGTTAAATGATAACTATGTATGCAAAAAGAGAGAGAGAGAGAGAGTAAAAGTGCAGGCATCAATTTTAAAAGAAAAGAATATCTCGAAAAGTATGAAAGACATTAAAAAAGTGTAAAACACGTGTCCAAGGCAGTATTAGTTTTTTATTTGGGTGGCGTTTTCAAGGTTATTTGAAGATGAACTTTGTTTCTTCAAATGGAAACCTATATTTTTGATTATGGGATCTTATTGTACGTAAAAAGACCAGCAATTCTTCAATTCTTTCTTCTTTGGGACCTATGAAGTGCGAATCGAATATCTACTTTATACAATACAAAGGGTAAAGTTTGCTATCCGGAGAATTAGTCTTTCCCTTCGTTCAAGTTAATATGAGGCAGCGAATTTTCTAATGTCAAGTTCAGATTCGTGATCAGCGATCCGAAAAACGTCCTAATACCAATTTTCAAGCAGAATCAATAATTTTTTAATAAATTGTAAGGTTTTGACCACGTTTTCGCGATTTGGGACCGCTGTGCGTAGTGTTCCTCTTCGAGAATTCTTTTTCGAGAATTTCTCGAGAAATTTTATAATTGATTATTTCTCATTTCTCAAGAAAAATTCCGGTATTTCTCGAGAAATTTAAATCTAGGAAAATTCTTATGGATCTCATTTATTTTATAACATATGAATCCTTAAATTCTTATTTAAAACTTTAGAAAAACTAAATACTAAATTGAGTAATGAGTTTCTTGTTATTAAAGAAGAAATATCTAAAAGAAGATACAAGATTGTTGTATATCACATAAAATATCTGCATAATCCAGAATCTCTGCGAAAAGATTTAGAAGATACATTTTTTTATTTAACACCCAAGGCAAAACAAGTTCTAAGCAGACTTTTTGGAAAATATAACAATGATGTTTACGAAAATAGTGAAAAACTTTCAGATTCGCAGACTGGAAAAACTATTACTGGAAAAACAGTTAGAATTAGAAATTGCAGATAGCCTTCAAGAATTTAGTGTCAAGAGTTTAATGGCAGAAGAAAATAAATTCGGGACTCTACCAAAGGAATTCCAAATTATTGAGTCTACTAAAAAGAGGACACCCAATCTTCAGCAACTTTTGGACGTTCTGTGTACATCCACACAAAATGAAAGAAATTTTTCTACGGCTACAGATTTTGTTACACAAAAAGAAAAAGAAGTAGATTGTCTGATTCCACATTAGACACATTATGCTTCTTAAGAAATCATTTCAAAAGAAAAGCGTAACGTTTCACTTTACAAAATTTTGGTCAAAGTTTCCCAGTAATTTTCTATATTACTAAAACTTCTCGAGAATTCTCGAGGAACTATATTCTTAATTCCCATTTCTCGAGAAATGAACAATGCTGAGAAACCAGGAACACTAATCGTGCGTCGCCGAAGTATCTCTCGCGCGAGTCTAATCGGAACGATTCGTCGCTTGTTTGCGCAAGCTACCAGACGTATGTCGAAACGAGGACCGTGACTACGTGAGTCCAATTGTTACAACAACTTTAGAACAATGTAGTGTATCCCGATTAATTTAGAAGGTAGTGCAACACATTACGATTCACTAGCCGAGCGTAATACAAACAAAACACACGCGCTTCTTTCTTCGCGTACGCGAGATCGGTTTGCTACCGGTGTCCAACATACCTCCTCTATCATCCTAATCTTCTATCCTCTACCTATGACCGTTTCAAAAAAATAAAAAACCACCAGCCGGAGACGACCCAATGACCCCTAATCGACTCCTAATCGACGATGGCATACACTAACGAGCAAAACTGAGTCTACACTATTTGAAGCAAAATAACTTTTTAAAAATTAGATGAAATGACTTGAATGTTATTGAGAAGTTAGAAGGATTAGCTTATTAGACGAGGTGTAAAAAATTTTTGAAAAGTTTGAATTGGTCGGAATCGCAAAATAAATCTGAGCCTGTATTGAAAATTTAAAAAATCTGTTTGATTCGCTTGAATAGATCATATCCATGCCGAGAATTGCATCGATATTGGTTAATTCGTTTACGAGTTATAAACGATTCAAAGTGCGATTTTAAGTCGAAAAACGTGAAAAATGGCAGTTTTTCCACTTTCAATCGTTTAAAGCTGATAAACGAATTAACCAATATGGGTGAAATTTTCGGCATGGATATAATTTATTCGAGCGAATCAAATACGTTCTTGAAATTTTCAATACAGGCTCAGACAAAAAAGCTGAAGAAACCAACTTTTACTATTTCTTTTGCGATTCCGACCAATTCGAACTTTTAAATCGTTCCGACTTGTCCGTAACATTCAAGTCGTTTGATCTACTTTTTAAAAAGTCATGTTGCTTAGTAGACTCAGTTTTGCTCGTTAGTGTGATCGACGACCGGACGAATCACGCGAGTTTGCTTTCTTTTTCGAGCACAGGCGGCTGACGGAGTCCCAGTTCCGGCATTCGCTGAGCCGCGACGGGGACGCTTTCTCGAGGAAAGATTCCGTCGACTCGACGCCCGGCAGCCCCGGCGCCACTCACGGATCGAACGCCGCCTCCGCGAGGGAGACCGTCTTCGATATCGGCAACAACACCTTGCCAAGAGGTAAGAGCAGAGTGTCGAGAAATTGTTCCGCGTACTCGACGCGAAACGTGTCTCGCGTCGAACGACCGACGACGATCGGCGTCGTCGTCGTCGTCGTCGTCGTCGTCGTCGTCGGCCCTTTGCGCTCTCGAATCGCAAAGGAGACGCCGGCATTTTTTCAAATCCGGGATAAACAGCAAAATCGTTCGTCTCGCGACTTTGCCGAAGACGATCGCGCGTCGGAATCCTCGAAAGACGAACGAACCTCGACCTCGAGGCGCAAGGGTCGTGCTTTCTGCGAGAAAGCAAAGTCGCGAGACGCTCGAGAATATCCTGGATGGTATTCGGTATGCATCTCCTAGTACCTATAGCTATTGTCGAGTCGTTGATAGACAGAGCACATCTTTTTTTTCTTTACTTTTACCGATTTGCCTCTTCTCTTTTAGTTTTCTCCCGGCCTTTTTTCGCAAAAACCCTTCCCCCCCCCCCCCCCCCCCGCCCCCCATTTTCCAGCTCCGATCTCCTCTCCCACGTTTTCATCCCGATCGCCGACGACGTGGTACTTTTTCCGACTTTTTGGATTGCCTGAACATGTTTTTTGCAACTTTTTCTACTAACCCCACTTAGAATAGTCGAAACGGTTCATGTTTGGCACAGGTGGGTAGACGTTCCTGCTAATTTCCGGTCTCGCAGCCGACATTTGCTATACGTACAGACATACTCTTCTCTTCTCTTCTCTTCCGTTCCGTTCTCGAAGAGTTTGTTCCCGTGACGGGATGTAGAGGGTGGGAGGAACACTCGCGAATCGCATGTCTTTTGCACGACGTTCCTCGCAGAAAAAAGAAAAAAACGGTACCCGCCTGCTCTGTGTACGTTCACAAGAAATTTTCAATTCGAATAACCGTGATTGTCCCGCTGCACTTCCACCACGATCCCGCGCTCGTGCGCGTCCGCGAGCCTAAACGGAATTTTTCGGCGTCGCGACGACGTTTCCCCGCCGGCGGCAAATTTCCGCGTGCCGAGGGTTTTCGCAATATTAAAATCACTCACTCAGACGTAACTCACACTTTGCCTGACATAGAACCTCTCGTAATGTATAAAAAATAATGTGAAATAATATATATAGTAGAAGGTATAAAAATAATACGCCAGTAGTAGCGAGTTGTTGCTGTTGAAGTTTTTCTACGTAATATATCACATACATATACAATAAATATTATACGCACACACACACACACACAAAAAAATATACGTATATATAAATATATATATATAGAAATGTTTATATATATGTATATATATATATATTCTCCTATTAACACGAACGAGCAGCCGTAATTCATTCGTCTTTTGTAATTGATCAAGTGTACATGTATCGTACTAAAGTTTATCGCATGACTGCGCACGTATCCATGTACGCGCACGAGCGCACGAGGAGATTTCGGTTCTATGCTATCCAACAGACAGAATCCATCTTGAATCAAGAACATTCATGCATCTACTTCACGTCTATCGTCGACTCTTCAATCAGCGATCAAAGGAACTCAAACTGTTTCCCACCGGGGATCGATGCTTTCACGGCATTATACATTCGCGATACGCACCCTCCGTTCCCGATACGCGTCTCGTAGAACGCGAGATTTCTTGTTCTTTGGTTCGCCGATTTCTCGGGATCCGAGAACGAAGATCGGCGAACGCGTTCGTCGAACGTACCGGATGTTGGTGCGGACCGGTCTTTGAAAAATCTGGTTCCCGCCGACACCGTTGAGGCTTTCATCCGCGTAAACTGGATTCCTTTCGAATTATTTCCCGAACGTTCCGCAAACGTTGCACCGGGATACCGATCATGCCAGCGGCGGAACGTTCGGATAATAATACTGAAAATAAGTACACGGCTCGCGACGGGAAGCCTGAACGGCCGAGAACTAGGGGTGTGCGAGAAACTGAAATGGCGGATCGGGTCGGGAACGCGACATTTTTTACCGGTTCGGGACGGGTACCCGAATGTTTTGGGATATTCGAAATTTTCGGGATTTTTGTACAGGGGAATCGAATGGGATTTTGTAAAGGGGGATCAAAACTTTCGGGATTTCTTAAAAGGGAATTGAAACTTTCAGCATTTTTCTAAAAGGGAATCGAATGGGATTTTGTGAAGGGAGATCAAAACTTTCGGGATTTCTTAAAAGGGAAACGAAATTTTCGGGATTTCCTAAAGGGGAATCGAAATTTACGGGATTTCCTAAAGCAGAATCGAAATTCTCGGGATTTTCTAGAGGGGTATTGAAACTTTCAGGATTTTTCTAAAAGGGAATCGAAAGGGATTTTCTAAAGGGGGATCAAAGCTTTCGGGATTTCTTAAAAGGGGATTGAAACTTTCGGGATTTCCTAAAAGGGGAATCGAAATTTTCGGGATTTTTCTAAAAGGGAATCGAAATTTGCGGGTTTCTTTATGGAGAATTGAAAATTTTGGGATTTCCTAGAGGGGTATTGAAACTTTCAGGATTTTTATAAAAGGGAGTCGAAATTTTCGGGATTTCCTAAAGGAGGACCAAAACTTTCAGGATTTTCCTAAAAGGGAATCGTAATTTACGGGATTTCCTAAAGGAGAATTGAAATTTTCGGGAGTTCTTAAAGGGGTATCGAAACTTTCAGGATTTTTCTAAAAGGGAAACGAAATTTTCGGGATTTCCTAAAGGAGAATCTAACTTTTTTGGGATTTCCTAGAGGGGAATCGAAATTTTCGGGATTTTTCTAAAAGGGAATCGAAATTTACGGGTTTCCTAAAGGAGAATTGAAATTTTCGGGAGTTCCTAAAGGGGGACCAAAACTTTCAGGATTTTCCTAAAAGGGAATCGTAATTTACGGGATTTCCTAAAGGAGGATCTAAATTTTTTGGAATTTCCTAGAGGGGTATTGAAACTTTCAGGATTTTTCTAAAAGGGAATCGAAAGGTATTTTCTAAAGGGGGATCAAAACTTTCGGGATTTCCTAAATAGGAATCGAGACTTTCATAATTTTTCTAAAAGGGATTTTCTAAAGAGGGATCAAAACTTTCAGGATTTTCCTAAAAGGTAATCGAAATTTTCGGAATCACCTACAGAAAAATCGAAACTTTCGTGAAACCCTATTCCTTCGGGAATCTCCAAATTTTCGGATACCCGACTCGCCCCGAGCATCGTGTGTGTTCCCGCTGCTTCTCGCACGCCCCCAGCGAGAACCGTACCGGTCCCGGGCCGCGAAGGCCCGTTAAAATCGTTAGCAAATGTATAATGCGTACCGTGGAAAGTGAGATGATCCCGGTGGGATCCGTTTTCTAGCACGTGTATAATTGACGGTCTTTTCTGACGGTTGTTGCAGCGACCGTGCGAGTGACTCTCCGTAGGCGGGCAGACGGTAATCCCCAGTAGACAAACCAAGTTAGGTACTATTCTACACTTTCTATCAAGCGAACGCGACACTCGATCCCGGTCGCATTCGTCGCATCCCGTCGATCGGTTGGTGTCACGTTCGACGAACTACGGTACAGGCGTTACGCGCGATTCGCCGGATCCACTGAACAGACACTCGATATCGCGGCTCGGATACCGAACATCGAACATCGCCAAAAAAAAAAAAAAAAGAAATCGAATCAAACAAAATAAAACGTCGTCGAGCCTCTTGATCGGTTCATCGTCGAGACGAGAGAGAATAAATCGATCGAATCCGGGGGAAAAGAGGGAGGAGCTCCGTCGAATCGAGCTGGAAACTTGTTTCGAGTTCATTTCCTGGACCCGCGAGAGAGTGAGAGAGAGAGAGAGAGAGAGAGTGAGAGAGAGTTTTCCCCATCCTCGCGGAACAATTTGGCTCGATTCGAATCGCGAAACGGAAATTCCTGAAGTCACCTACTTAGAGTAGAACCGGAAGAGGCGGCGGAATCGCGTCGAACCCGATGTTATCGTCTGAAAGATATATATATACTGGAAAAGAAAAGGAAAATAATAATAATAATAATGAAAAAAAAGAAGAAGAAGGAAATCAAAGAAACCGTTGCATAACAAAGAGATTTTTACACACTCGTTGGGAGATGATGGTATCTCGACAGATCGATGTATACCGCAAGGCGAAAGGAGCTAACCCTTGTTTGAGATGGCTGATATTTGTTGTGTTTTCAAGAGTTTAAATAACAGCGTTTTATTACTTCACGTTGTCTCAGCATGCTTTGATAATGCTACTATATTGTATTTAATATTGTACACTGCATTACTTTCGATTCGGGTCGCGGTCGTTTCGAGAGCAAAGACGCGACGCGTCCGTATTCTTGACGTATGTGATACTCGCGGACGCGCCGACCACCGCGGAGGCTATCGTTTCCAAAATGGGGAAAAGAGATATGTTGGTTCGACGATTTTTCGGAGAGTGAAAGCTTTTTGTCGAAAAAAGAAAAAGAAGAAAGGAAACCGGCGCGCGATTGTTCTTTGACCAGTTAAGCGTGGAATTTAGTTTTGAAAATCCCCAACAGTGCGCGGAAATAAAATCAAAAGCAACGACGTGCATAGGCGTCGAACGCAAGGCGAAATGGTCTTATTATATTTTGTGAAAAACGAGGATGAAATACATTTTTATTCAATGAAAACTTAAGAATTTATTTCTGAAAAGGTTATTCGTATTATAAACTTAAAAATTCTCAAATAATAAGAAATAAAACATTCAAAAATCGCGAAAATTCGCCGTTAAAGTCGCGGCTTATGAAATTGATTTTGGGTCACTCTTACCAACCCCTCCGAATAAAATACTTAGCAGTTTCATTGTTAATATGAAGGAAACATCCCACGAAATAATATTTTTACTGTATTTCATTGAAATTTCGAGTTTTTATAGTCAATAGTAATTCCATATTTTCCACGACGAGTATATACGTCGAACGCACCGTAAGAGAGATTGTATACACCCCAAAATATTTAGCAGTTTTATTGGTAATATAAATGAAACATCCCACCAAATAATATTCTTATCGTATTTCATTAAAATTTCGAGTTTTTACAGTCAATCGTAATTCCATATTTTCCACGACGAGTATACACGTCGAACGTACCGTAATACAGATTTTACACCCCCCTCCGAATAAAATACTTAGCAGTTCTGTTGGTAATATGAAAGAAACATCCCACCAAATAATATTCTTATTGTATTTGATTAAAATTTCGAGTTTTTATAGTCAATGGTAATTTCATATTTTTCACGACGAGTATACACGTCGAACGCGCCGTAATACAGATTTTACACCCCCTCCGTACAAAATGCTTAGCAGTTTTATTGGTAATATAAAGGAAACATCCCACCAAATAATATTCTTATTGTATTTGATTAAAATTTCGAGTTTTAATACTCAATGATAATTTTATATTTTTCACGACGAGTATACACGTCGAACGCACCGTAATACAGATTGCATACACCCCAAAATACTTAGCATTTCTTTCGGCAATATAAAGGAAGCATCCCACCAAATAATATTCTTATTCTATTTGATTAAAGTTTCGAGTTCCTATAGTCGCTAATTTTATATTTTCCACGACGAGTAAACACGTCGAACGCGCCGCAATACAGATCTTTTACCCGCTTAACTGGTTAACGATCCCGGAAACGAGCCTCCTTGGTCCAGCGCGGCGCGAGCATGATTCTCGTTCGACTCCACGGACGAGCCTAAACAACATTTTCGTACGCATACGGAAAAAGAAACCTTTTTCTCGCTGCATGCGTTCGTTCGCCGAGAATGCGAGTCGACGCGCTCGACGATTTGTCATATCGCTGGACGAACACGAGTATATACGCCGCGTATGTACGTATGTTTGTGTGTATGCGTGTATGTCCCGTTCACTCTACGTCGATGTACTCGTATTTAGATAGACTTGACGAAAGTGGTAGGACGCTTTCGGGGCAGCGACACCGATATAGCAGCTAACGGCGGGCAGCAGCAATGGCGGCGGCAGCGACAGCATCGGGAGCAGAGGCGACGGATGCAGCGGCAACGGCGGCTGAAACGGATCGCTCTGAGTCCGGTTTTTTGTGCCAGACGTCGCGACGCGCGCCGGCGACGCTTTTCCCCGTTTTCCCCGTCGCCGCGACGCGTTTCTCTTCTATACTTCCTTCTCGCGTTTCGAGCTCGGTCGTCGCCACCGATGCCAAAGCAACACGACCGTTTTCAAGGTCACGACTATTTAGCGGTGGCGGCCTCCTCGCGAGAGTCTCCATTTTGTCGGGCCAACCGGTGCTAACGGGGAAAAGGCGTACGGTGGTCCGGATCGGAACAAATAAGTGACATTTAGCCCGGAAACTATTTCTTAAATGTCCACGGAAGAAATTAGTACATTTTAATCGATATTACGGTGGTAATAAACACCGAAACTTGGACGTTTTAAGAACAGCATTTTTCTGGCCACAAAAATTGTTTCTCTTTAATGAGATATCCTGACGATCCTGTTTAATATTTTCTTTCTCGATTTTGTTTTTTTTTTTTTTTTAATTGAAGAGCAGAGTTTTGCGATGAAAAGTCTTGTTTTTTTAATAGCAATTCATGCACGTATTTTGTTGAAGAAGTAATGTTGGAGATAGTAGGAGAAATTTGTGAAATTTTCTGCATTAGTAGAGCACGTTTTTTGAATTCCACAGAATTCGGCTTTAACCCTTTTAGTGCGAAAAAGAGGTGTTTATGCGAAGATAATCAGCCGAATTTCACGATTTTATTAGGGTTTGGAAAAAGGCTCAAAAAACCAAACGAAAAGCAATATTTACATCATTTAAAAAGCAGTTTATTAGGGACGAAATAGGGAATAAAACGGTGACGCTAATTTTTCTATGTTCATTGAAAATTACATAAATAACGAAGGTATAAGTGATCATAAAGAAAAGAAGAATTAAGTTCTCTCTTTCAAAACGTAATTGCACATACGAAAAGTGATCTCTTTATCATAACTTTATACAGACCGTTTATTACAAAGTATATACTTTTCATTTCCATTATATTTTGTAACAAAATAAATAATATTGCACAACAAACATAAAGAATTACTTCGAGGTACATGGTAGGCGCCGGACGGAATTAATTATATAAGAATATAAGGTCAAGCTAAACCGAAAAACTATTTATTTTAATTCTCTCTTAATAAAATTAGACCATTTACAATTTATTATAAATTTATTTTCAGATAGAGTTCTCTCGCAATGAGAATAGTAAATTGCTACAAGGCGCGGACCGATATATCGGCTCTGGCACTAAAAGGGTTAAATGTCCATGGTAAAAATTAGTACATTTTAATCAATATTACAGTTGTAATAAATATTGAAACTTGGACGTTTTAGGAACAACATTTTTCGCCACAAAAATGGTTTCTCTTTAATGAGATGAGCCTGACGCTCCCATTTAATATTTTCTCTGGATTGTGTTTTTTTAATTGAAGAGGAGACTGTTGCTATGAAAAGTCTCGTTTTTTAACAGCAATTCATGCACGTATTCTATTAAAGAAATAATGTTGAACGTAGTAGGAAAAATTTGCGAAATTTTCTACATTAATTTATTTTTTTAATTCCACAGAATTCCGCTTTAAAACCAATTACAATGTTTACGGTACATCTTCTTTTATATAATCACACAAGAATTAGTTATCCCCTCGTTCCAGTTCACAAACTATTATTGATATCTAGTGTTGCCAATGTTCAGTCCATCCATATAGTTTTATGTTCGAATCCATCGCTCTACTCTGCAATACTTTGTAATAAATGTTTATGTTACATATTCGACTGTCACAATATATTCGACGTGTTTTTAGCATTCGGTTGAAAGAGAATCGTCTGAGCGTGCATAGTGAGATATTAGGAGCAATTTTATAATACAAAGGTCACTATCACCAATTGGGCAGCTTTCCGAGGAAGCTCAAGAAGTCCGACATAAAGATTTTAAAGCAATTAGATATAAAAATACCAGAAACTGTTAAACTTGTATATCTAACATACGGCTAAAGTCACGTACTAAGAAAATTCGAAATTCAGATCAAGAAGCTAAAGAACGAATGACTACGTACCATAAAGTATGTAATAACAAATACAAAGTAAACATTACTAAAATAACTCTTTGATTTTTCTTCCCCCATTCGTGACACAATGATAATATATCATCGAGCCCAAATTTCGTGTCGATGTCTCCTCGAATGTCACTAAACTTTCCGATCCGGACCAGCGTGCCTCGCGGCCAGCCAGCGACCTCGTGCGAAGAGTAGTAGCGCGCGCGCGAACAACAACAACAACAACAACAACAACAACAACCACCGGCACCGGAGAGGAACGCCGCGTGCGGGTGGTCGAGTTTATTTATTAATTTTCCGAGAGAGATTTTATATAAGAGAAGGCAAAAACGCGTTATACATGTATGCAGAAATAAAGGAGTGTAAATACCGAGAGGAGAAGGAGAGTATTTTGTCCGGTCGCATCATCCCCGAGTACGATCACCACCACCGCCAGCAAAAAAAAAAAAAAAAACCCGCCAACAACCCGCACAACAACCCGCCAACAACCCGTCCCGACCGAAACGGCCAGACACTTCTCGCGGAATGTGTGGAATTTGCGTAGACGGTTATCTCACTCTTTTTCCAGATAGAGTAGAGCGCGATGACGCGGACGCGCTAGCGGGACCGGAAACGGGAGCGGAATCGGAGCGGACGGCGACGGCGACGGCGACGGCGACGCCGCCCTCGCGGGTCACCAAAGACCCGCGGGAATCGTTGGAATCGTTGGAACCCGGCTTGGAGCACGGGTTCACGCCGAGCTTGGCGAAGCGGCTGAGCAGATCGTTCATCGAGCAAACCAGACGACCGTTGCCGTACGAGAAACGTTACCGATGCTCGATCGACGCGCCGATCGAGCCGACGACGCCGCCCACGATCGAGATCGACACGGTCTCCGATCGGACCGAGTACAAGGAGCATCGCGCCTCGTCGAACGCGACCGTGCGCAGGTCGAACAGCTTGCTGGAGTCGACGAGCACCGGCAGGGACGCGTCGTACCGCGCGTCCCCGACGCCGAGGCGAAGCGTCAGCCTGTTCGACGACGACTATACCGCCTACGATTACGACCACGACCTCGACGAGGCCGTCGGACGGGACCTTCGCACGTCGACCGTGCCGTTCTCGAAGAACGCCGTGAGGAAGTACAAGGAGAACGCGAGCGCGGCCGGCAAGCATCGCCGGGAGAACTTTCATTCGTACAGGACCGACAAGATCCAAGAGGAGACGAGCGTCGACGAGGCTTTCGGCTTCCCGGCGAGGTCCGAGGCCGACCAGCCGGAAAGCTACGCGACCGACACCGGCTCCGTCTCGGAGATGCCTGACGCGACCTCGAGCGTGTCGACAAAGTCGTACGACACCTCGCCGACCACCGAGTCCTCCTCGAACGCGCTCGACTACGCCTCGAGGTTCTCGTACGCCGGCAAGCCGGCGGACCAGTCGCGGAGCTTCGAGAACCGGCTGCTGGCCGCCGAGAATCTGATCAAAGAGTCGAAGCTGAGGAACCTCGGCGCGAACCGGTTCGACCCGAACCTCTGCTCCAGCTACCGGGACACCGACAAGTGCGAGAAACAGTCGTTGATCTCGATCGACGAGACCACCGCCGGCTCCTCTTCGGCGGTGGCGAAACGTCGAACCTGTATACCGAGCCTGCGTTTCAGGTCGGGCTCGTTGACCAGGGACCCGACGGGCACCGCGGATCGCCGGAAGTCGTTCGCGGACACGCGCGACCTGGGCAGCGTCGCCGCGCGGCCCTACACCCCGGAGAAGTCGCTCCTCAGCAAGTTCTTCAGGCCGTCCGGCTCGAGGGAGGTCGACTCGAAGCAGAGGGAGAAGGAGAAGCCGGAGAAGTCGAGGCAGCACCGGATATCCCGGTTCCTGCGGCCCGACTTCTTCGACACGCCCCGGGAGGAGAGCAAGTACGCGAAGGAGAAGGAGGAGCGGAAGGCGGCCGAGAACGAGAGGCGGAAGTCGCGGTTCATGAAGCGGAAGGGCGAGACCGTCGAGCAGGAGAAGCGGGACAAGGAGCTGAAGAACGAGATCAACGCGCTGAGAAAGGACAGCCAGCCGAACGCGTCGGAGGAGAAAGGAGAAAAGGACGCGTCACCGGCGACCACGACGACGACGATCGTCGAACAGGAGGACGGGAAGAAGGTCGAGAGATCGCGGAACAGCTTCTTGCACTCGCTCGAGAAGAAGCTCGAGAGACTCCGATCGAGCGAGGACGCGACCGCCGCGGCTCCGCCCGCGACGAAACTCGTCGCGAACGGCGGCGTCGCGAGCGAGTCGCGGGAACGTTCCGCTCCGCCCGGCGAGGTTCGCTCGGACGCCGAGGCGGGTTCTCTGCAGAAGGCCGTCAGCGTGGAGGATCTGACCGCGTCGAGCAAGCCGCTCGGCGGTCGGACGTCCTCGAAGAGCAAGGTTTCGTCGGTGCTGGGACTGTTCCGGAGCGGGGACGCGAAGCAGACGGCGAACACGATCGGCAGCCGCACGCAGAACGCGATCCTCGGCAGGCTGAAGAAGAGCCCGTCGAAATCCGCGAAGAGCACCGAGGTCCCGGTCCCCGCGGAGGACGCGTCCTCTTGCGCCGCGAACGGCGCCAGCAACGGCAGCAGGATACCGACGAAACTGTCCGCGAAGAGCGAGCCGAAGTCGCCGACGAAGAGGTTCGTCGCCGAGGTGAAGAAGCCCGGGCCCGAGTCGCCGAAGCGATCACCGCCGAAGGAGAAGCCGCCGATCGCGGCCAAGGAGAGAAGAGCCTCCAGCGAGAAAGAGGCGGCCAAGGTCGCGGCGAACAACGGCAAATCGACCGACAGAGAGTCGGCGGACGCGTCGAGGTCGAACGGCGAGGCGAGAAGGTCGACGGAGGACTCCGCCGAGAAGCGGGAGGAGGCTTCGAACGGCAACGGTGGCGCCGGCACCGTCGAGAAGAAGGTGCTGAAGACGCGGAAGAATCGATCGCTCGCGGAAACCGCATCGTCGACCGGCGAGAAGCCCGTGAAGAAGACGGCGGCGAAGGTCGGCGAGGCCGGCGAGGGCAACGACGCCGACGGGACCAAGAAGAAGAGGGCGACGCGGACGGTGAAGAAGCTCGCGAAGAAACCGTCCTCGGACGGCTCCGACGACAAACCGGACGACCCGGGGAAACCCGGGAAACCGCGAACGAAGAAGAAACCGGTCGCGGCAGCGGAGGCCGAGTCCGCCACGAAAGTTCCCGGAAAGTCGAAGGAGAACGGCGTCGAGACGCGGTCGAGCGTCGCCGAAGCGAAGCCTTCGTCGAAATCCGATCCGCACGACTCGGAGCGGAACGGGTCCGGGAAAACCGTCGGCAAGGGGACCACCGTTCCGGAAACGAAGCCGAGCAACGGTCAGCAGTCGAAGCCGCAGGAGTCCCAGCGGGCGAACAGGAGCAACCTGAAGCTGGACCTGTCGAAGATACCGCAACACTCGTTCCGGAACACGACGCCGAAGCGGGACTCGCCGAAGTCGGAGTCGCCGATGGTGTCCTCGCTCGGCGATTCCCCGAGGACGAGCGAGGACAAGCAGCTGGCCGAGTGTCTCTCGAAGGTGACGCACCGGGCGAGCATCGCCGGCAACAAGATCGTGATCGAGAAGCCGCTGCGCGCGAAGGACGTCGCCGAGCTGAAGAGGGAGGTGACCGAGTGCGCGAAGATGATCGAGAGCCACCACGCGGTCGAGGCGGGGAACGAGAAGGCGGGCAAGGCGCAACAGCGGAGAGCGACGCCGCCGATCCTGAAGAACGACGAGGAGAAGGGGATGATCGAGGAGAACCGAATGGAATCGACGGTCGCGAGCGAGCAACCGGTCTCTCCGGATGATCCGCCGACGATCAAGCAACCGTGGAAGGAGTCGCCGACGGATTTGACGAACGACCCGTTCTCGCCGGTCGACGAAGCGGAGAGCTTCGACTCGTGGTCGGTCAGCTCGACGGAGCTGAACCACGCGCGGCACGATCTCCGCTCGCCGACCTCCCCGTCGCACTCGTTGTACTCGAGGGCCTCGGACGGCTCGGCGGCCGAGTCGGTGATCGATCGGATCCGCCGACGGAGCTTCTACTCGAGGTTCAACGATCGACGAAGACCGTCGCTGACGGCTCCGCCGCCGGGCCTCGGGTTGTCCACCAGCGCCGCGTCCCTGCCCCGGAAGTACAGCTTCAGCGGCCACAGGGAGCATCGGGATCGCAACAAATACGGTACCGGAACCACCGGTTACGGCATTGCCGCGATCGGCAGGACCAGGCAAGGAGATCACTATCATCGGACCAGGAGCTTCGACTTGTACGCCGACGACGCGATCGGCTCGCGAAACCGGTCCCTCGAGAGGGCCAGGTATTCGGACGCGTCCTCCTCCCCGTACATCGTCGAGTCTAGATCCTCGATCGAGCAACTGCCTCCGCTCTCCTCCTCGTACGACCCCCTCAGAAGATACATCAGATCGCCGACCCTCGATCTGTCCAGTTCACGGACCAGGTATCACAGCGCGGACTTCTCGGTCGACTCGGACCTCGCGAGCTACCGGAGCCCGTACTCCGGCCTGCTGGCGGAGTCACCGGTCGAAGGTCACGCGATCGGCAGCTTCGGCTCGTCGTCGACGCTGCCGAGAAAGTACGGCAGCTCCGCGAAAGAGCCGAAGACCGTCGAGTATTACGAGGAGCTGTTGGCACCCACCGTCGGCTCCACAGATTTCTTGCAGATCAGAAACAGATCGCCGATCGCCGGCGAGTATTCCAGCAGATGCGAGAACGGCTTCTACAACGGCAGCAAGGAGCCGAGATCCAGCGGAGGCGGGTCGAAGCGGAAGCCCTACGAGGAGAACTTGGGTCCCGATATTGGGGCGCAACGAGATCAAGAAGAGGAGCGATCCGTCGAACGGGCAAGGTACCTCCGAAACAGTGGATCCGATTTCTCAAGGTTTTTCGCTTCTCGAGAAATGGGAACTGAGACTATGTTTCTCGAGAATTTGGGAAACTTGTATGATACTTATAACAATACGAGAATATTGCGTTCTGAGAATACGTTCCATTTCAAATCTGTCTAATGACAGTAAGTGAAAATGATTATGTAAGCCCGAGCACCGTAAAATCCTCGTTGTTCCGTATTTATATATAAATAGACAGTGTCTCGCGATTAGTGTTCCTCATTTCTCAACATTTTTCATTTCTCGGGAAATGAGAAATAAAAATTCTCGAGGATTTTTAATGAAATAAAAAGGATTGGGAAACTTTGACCAAACTTTTATCAAGCGAAACATTACGCTTTTCTTTTGAAATGAATTCTTAAGATTAGACAGTCTCTTCTTTTGTAGAGCGGAATATTACGCTTTTCTTTTCTGAAATGACATCTTAAGAAGCATAATGCGTCTAGTGGAGAATCAGACAATCTACTTCTTTTGTTTTTTGTAACAAAATCTGTAGCCGTAGAAAAATTTCTTTCATTTTTGTGTGGATGTTGGCTTCATCGTATACGGAACATACAACAGTTGCTGAAGATTGGGTGTCCTTTTTTCAGTGGGCTCAACAATTTGGAATTCCTTTGTTAGAGTCCCGGAATTTATTTTCTTCTGCCGCTAAACTCTTGGCACTAAATTCTTGAAGGCTATCTGCAATTTCTAATTCTAACTGTTTTTCCAGTTACCTCGTTCTGAGGATTTGAAAGTTTTTCACTATTTTCGTAAGAATCGTTATATTTTCCAAAAAGTCTGCTTAGAATTTGTTTTGCCATTTTATACATATCTGCCTTGGGTGTTAAATCAAAAAATTTATGTTCTGAATCTTTTCGCAGAGATTCTCGATTATGCAGATATTTTATGTGGGATACAACAATATTTTTCAACAACAGTTTTTCTAAAGTTGTAGATAAGAATTTAACCAGTTAACTTCGGAATTTAATTTTAAAAATCTATTAATTAACACTAGATTTACGGGACCCGTTAAAATGACGGATTCTGATATTTTTAAACTGCGAATATTGAGATTGTAAAAATGCATCCATGAGCAATTATTTACCAAATTGATTTCCTTGGATACCTATTAATAAAAAAATGACTAAAAACTTTGATCGATAAATTCAGGTAAAATAGTAATTTTTATGCTCCGTAAACCTAGTGTTACAATCAAACAATGACGAATATACACGTCGAATATACACGCAGGCCAAATGCAGCTATTATAAAAGCCAAAGCCCTTGTAAATCTAAATCAAAAAGGATTACTTTTTTATTCCATAAGAATTTAACAATTCATTAACGTTAACTGCACCGCAATATAGTTTCGGATTGACGATTGACGTCAATCACAGTTAACTGGTTAAGAGAATTTAAGAATTTATATGTTATAAAATAAATGAGATTCGTAAAAATTTTCCTAAATTTAAATTTCTCGAGAAATACTGGAATTCTTCTCGAGAAATGAGAAATAATCCGTTATAAAATTATAGGCTTATGAGTGGGACACTGTATTAGAATGATTGTTTAGTGACTATGGACGCGACATCGCGGTGGTAACGTGTTTGGATCCGGGGTGAAAGGGAGTCTGTTTGGGCTGACGTATGAAAGAAGAGTGTTTGGGTCTCGGTGACAAGAGTAAAGTGTTTAGGGGCGTCAATCGCAGGGCGTACGTGACTGTTTGGGTTTTCCGCGAATGGATGTGAAACTGATACAGAGAGAATGAGAGTGCGAGAGAGGAAGAATGAAAGGTGGTCTTGTTATAAAAGGGACCAATGCGAGGGGTGTTAGGTCAGTCAGTCGGAAGAGTGTCAGTCGGAAGAGTGTCAGTCAGTAGAGCGAGAGTCGCGAGCGAATGCGTTAAGTATGGAGTTATTAAGACAGAGTGTAAAGGACTATAGCGAAATCGATACGTCACACCTAAAGCCTCGTACAGACCTGAACATTTCGACGAACATTCCGCCGAACAGCGACCGAAACGTAAAATCTCGTCATTCGGTTCTCCAAAATTAATGTCGATTTTGCGACGCGGTCAATATTGAATGAAATGTTCAGGTCTGTACTACGAGGCTTTAGGCGTAGGAATTTAAAATTAAAAATATTAAAATATTGCTACAAAATTTCTCGAGAAGGAACACACTACTCCGAATCGAAGCGAGTCTTCTGTTTCGAATTGTAACGATTCCTCTCCGATTTCCAGAAGCAGAAGCGGTAGCACGAGCGCCAGCGTGAGCATCAGCGCGAGTGCGAGCACCAGCGACCGGCAGAACGAAGCCGGCCACCATCCGCCATTGTTCGTCGAACCGACGATCACCCGTGGCAGCGATCGCAGCTAATTCACCGGCCCCCAAGGAATCCCGTAAACGCGCGAAAATTCTAGATTCCAGTCTAGAGAACTCTCTGTCGTTGACGAAACGAAAAACGAAAAACGAATCCGGTTTCAGCCCTCCGTTCGATAACCGCTCGCTCGGACGCACGCGGTCGACGGCCGCGGAATCGTTGCGAAAAAACAAAACGCGCGACTCCGAAGAGAGAGTCGATCGATCTAGTCGAAAAAAAAACCGGTGTGTAACTTTGCCAAAGATATTTGTCTGCCGTTCAAGCTCGCGTCGCTCGTCGACTCGACTGCGAGAGGAGAGGAGAGGAGAGGAGAGGAGAGCCGCGACGCGAGTCTTCCGGAAATCTAGTCTCCGAGTTTGTTTCGTGAATGAAACTCGCGTGCAACAGTTGTTTTGTTCCTTTACTTTCGGTTTTTCTTTTCTTTTCTTTTCTTTCTTTTTTGTAATTACCGTTGTTGTCGCTATTACCACTGTCGTTGTGTTGCCTGGACCGGCGCGATACGCGACGAACGGAAACACGGCACGGAGATCGTTCGATTTTCGAGAGACACGCGGACGTGTTCCGGGAGTGCTCGGTGTTCGCGTGTCCACGACCGAAAATCGCGCGAACACACGTGTTTCTTCTTCGCGTCGCGATTTCGGCTGCAGTATTTCTAGAAACATAAGCGAAGCTGGCGGCTCCGCGGCGGCGAATCCGTTAGCGGCAGCCGCACCGCAACGCGGTGGGCTGCGTCCAGTTCCCCGAAAGGCTTGGTCCGCGCGAACGGTTTGCTCGCGATCCAGCGAGTTCCGATCAAGCGAAACTGGTTCCCGCGGGATCCAGCACGAAGTGGGACCACGCTCGCCACGAGGAGACGGATCTCTCTCTCTCCTCCCGGAAACGAGCCTGAGAACCTCCTCCGTGACCGTTCGGGTCTACGGTCTTCCGCTTGTTGTGTATGCGTTTTCTATTCATATACGGTATATCTTTAAATAAACATCCATCGATACTCGAAACCGTCCCACACGTTCGACTGCTGCTTTCTCGAACCAACTATCTTCTCTCTTTCTCTCCCCTTCCCTCCCCTCTCTCTCTTTGTACCATGGTTCCACCAATGTTCAAATGTTTCCGCGTGGCGTTTCTCGCGACACCGCGCGCGCGTCCGTCGACAAAAAATTTCCGTCACCATGATGAACCCGAACAAGCTGCGATTCCTCACCGAGAGGTACGACAAAGAGGCGAGACAGCTGCGGCTGATCGAGGAGTTCGTCGCGATCGGCCGAGCGGAGGCCCCGACCGGCAACAAGTTCTACGCGAAGCACGACGCGTTCTCCGAGTCGGAGATCCGGCAGGAGTACGTCGATCTGGTGACCAGGAGGAACATCATGGTCCCGAAGGACGTCTATCCGAGCGGCCCGCCGACGGTGAACATGCAGTACGGCTGGCATACCGATCCCTTGATACCGCTGACCGACGATCCCAGACTACGGTTCCCCAGAACCCGAACCGACTTCATAGCCACCGAGCTCGAGATCCGTTTCACCCAACGGGGAATACCGGTCGAGAAATTCACCGGAGTGCCGTTCATAGTTTAGGTTTATCGATTCGCCGTTCAATGGAGAGGAGAGGAGAGAGAGAGAGAGAGAGAAGCGTGTGTGGTCGATCCTCGGCGAAATTCAACTTGTACTCGATGTTGTGCGCTCGTCGTTACCAGGCAACGAGCGCTCGACGCTAGTCCACGTTCGAGACGAGAGGGGACAAGACAACAAGGAGGATCTTCGGCTCGCCGTTTAACGTCGAGGACACGGCCACGGACCCGTTGGACCTCGGAGGTGTATCGGCCGGTGGTGCCGTTTCCGCGGCATTCCGCGAGCGAACCAAATGCGAACGAACGAACGAGAACGCGACGATGCTGTTCGAGGAAGAACGACGGTGATCAGGCGCGTCGACGCGGCAAAATGGCAGGCAAAGGTTCCCGCGTAAAGGTGCGACTGGACCTGCACGCCGTACGTATACAATTCGTCGTGTCGTGTCGACGGTTTTTTCGTATAGGTGCCCCCGCGAGTTAGGGTAACGACGATCGACGCGGCCGCTACCACACACGCACGGATACGAGTTTCGATGTTTCAGATAACGTGTCCAGGCGTTTGGCTGTGCCCTAGCGGCAAAGTGGCGTTGCGGATAACCAGCCTCGGCTCGACCCTAGAATCTCACAGAGTATCCCCGATTTTTCCACTATTCTTTCACAGCGAGTTTAACTTTAAGAAAACGTTCACACGGCTGGCTGGTTTGACAGAACTGCAACGGAAATTGGAGCAAGAGACCATCCGCGCGGAATTGATACAATGGCTCGGCCCGTGCAACAGTGCCGTCGCGTTGGCCACCTTCGAAGCCAATTTGGCGGACGTCCTGTACCCCGTGTCCCGCTGCAAACGATTGTTGCCAGGAGTAGACGTCGACCTGCTCATGGATCCGACGAGATCGTTCCCCGTTAGTAAACGGTTCAACGGTTCCACGAGTCTCGACGAACCGACGCGGACATCTTTAGCCGAGGAAGTGTTTCCTGTTTACCTCGGATTAGTGTTCCTGATTTCCCAACAATTTTCATTTCTCGAGAATTTTTAGTAAAATAGAGAAACATTGGGAAAGTTTTACCAAACTTTTGTAAAGTGGAACGTTACGCTTTTGTTTTGGAATGACTTCTTGAGAAGCATAATGCGTCTAATGTAGAATCAGACAATCTACTTTCATTTTGTGTAGATGTTGGTTTTATCGGATGCGAAACATCCAAAAGTTGCTGAAGATTGGGTGTCCTTCTTTCAGTGGGCTCGACAATTTGGAATTCCTTTGTTAGAGTACGGAATTCATTTTCTTCTACCACTAAATTCTTCAAGGCTATCTGCAATTGCAGATCGCATTAGATGCAGCTAATTCTAACTGTTTTTCCAGTGATAGTTCCCCATTCTTTTTTCACTATTTTCGTAAGAATCGTTGTTATATTTTCCAAAAAGTCTGCTTAGAACTCGTTTTGCCATTTTATAGATATCTTCCTTGGATGTTGAATAAGAAAGTGTATCTTCTGAATCTTTTTGCAGAGATTCTGGATTGTGCAGATATTTCATAAGGGATACAACAATCTTCTCTCTTCTTTTAGATGGTTCTCCTTGAATAACAACAAGAAATTCATTACACAATTCAGTATTCAGTTCTTCTAAAGTTTTAGATAAATATTTTACCAGTTAACTGTGGAATTTAATTTTAAAAATGCCTCACGGCGCGGAATTAAAATCAAGCAATGGCGAATATACACGTCGAACGCAGGCCAAATGCGGCTATTATAAAAGCCAAAGCCCTTGTAAAGCTAAATGAGAAAGAATTCCTTTTTTATTCGATAAGAATTTAACAATTCGTTAACGTTAACTGCACCGCAATAGAGTTTCGGATTGACGAGTATACTAGTCAATCACAGTTAACTGGTTAAGAGAATTTAAGAATGAGATCCATAAGAATTTTCCTAGATTTTAATTTCTCGAGAAATACTGGAATTCTTCTCGAGAAATAATCAATTATAAAACGAATTCTCGAGGAGGAACATTACCTCGGATCGTCGAGACTCGGATTTTTCATTACCACGCGCTTCATCGTTCGATAAACCCCGCTAATCGACTGTACTGTACCCGACTGGGGACAATTCAGGGTATTATAGCGCCCAAGATCGAAATTTCGACGAGAACCGTGATAGAGGAAGTGCTGGGTGTTTTCGACGGCTGGTCGTGCGAAGTCGATTCGATAACGACCACCTGCAAGGTATACATACAGTCTGTTCCACAAGATCGTGGACGCGATATCTGTGCGCAAACAAATCTTTTCTGTAAAAAAGGAAAGTACATTCAAAGAACTAATACGCACTTGCTTAATAATATGTCCAATCACCACCATCAGCGATTATTGCTTCGCAACGTCTGGGCGTACTTTCGACCAGCCTCGCAGCGTACGAGACAGAAAGAGATCTCCATATTTCTCGAATACGGCGAACCAGCGTCCTCAATTTTCAAATACGCTTTCCCCGGAGTTTGTACTTCACGAGAGACCAAACATTTTCGATTGGATTCGCATCGGGGGACTGAGATCCGACATTGTTCCAATCACGACGAACATTTTCACGTGCCCACGCCAACCGTTTTCTCGACGCGCTTTGTTGAAAGCAACGGCTTCGAAAGTGCACTACGCCGTGCAACTTTATTTTCTTCCAACCGACGTTTAATCGTTACTGTGCCTATTTTTATGCCCTCTTTTGCGAACACCGCTCGCGCTTCACGTAAGGAGAGTGTCGGATCTTTCGGAAAAAGCTGCAGAATTGCTTTATCATCCCTTTTTGTCGCAGCTCGCTTCGAACCTCGATCAGGGAGATCGTCGACACAATTTGTCTCTTTATAACGTTGCACCCAGTTATTTACAAATTCGCGAGACTCGTGCAGATATTTCGCTGCGTTTCCAACACTCATTTCTGGCCGTTCCGGGTGCCGGCACAAGAATACTGCTTCGAATCGTTTAGCGTACGGCACTTGTCTCGGAATGACTCGAACTTCTCAGTGACAGAAATGATACTAAGAGAATCGGTTCTATTAGAGGAGACATTGTATGTTTCGACTGGCAGAATCTTTGCTGTATCGGGTATCAAATTTCACAGATATCGCGTCCACGCTCTTGTGGAGCAGATTGTATCTCTATCGGTCGTCTTTCAGCGCACGCTGTCCGCTCAGAGGAGAAGACCCACGAAAGGTATCATCAGACAAAAGAGAGTGTGTCACAGCCGAACGCATCCTGCAGCCGAGACTCATCGACCGTGAGTATCGACGCAATCGACGAAATCTTTTATCAAATTGGCGAGTATCGCCGACTTTTGTACAATAGTCAAAAGACATTTGTCCTTTGTTCTCGTTCAAGGGTGAGATACCGGTGCGCCGACGGGGACGTGAACGAGGACGAGGACAGCCATCCGATCTGCCATCAGCGTTGTCGAACGACTCGCCGATGCGAACGCATCGAATCCCTGCGAGACGTTCACGAGCAACCGGGAGACCGCCGAGTCTGCGACGCCGTCTGCGAGAACGCTCGTCTCTTCGATAAATGTCCGGTCTGCTCGATGTACAAGTGTTACTTCAACTGCGAGTGCGAGCACGACGTGGAGCATGATCGGCCGAGCGCCGGAGACAAAGAGTCCTCCGAAGAGTGGCGGTGTTGCGGCGCTGCTCAAACATTTGCGTAAGTCCCGCGAGAAGAGTTCCCGACTATTTTCGTTTTTAAATAAAGGTTTTACGTCAACTGCATGGTTATTAGCGACGAACGGGTGCAGCATTATAGCACAACTTCCTGGATTTTGGATGCCTTAATAAATTACAGTAGATCAGTAGATTCTATAGAAATTGTATTATATTTCTCTGACTTGTTCGTATCTTTTCTTTCGATTTTCGATTCCTCAATAAATTCCAGTAGATCTTTTATTTCGTCTTCGTCAAGATTCTCTGTCAGTGTTCTTCCTATTTCGTATCTTTCTCGTAACGTAGTGTATTTTCGGCAAGATAATATCAGGTGGTTAATTGATGTCGATATGTTGCATGTTTCATATATTGGTACTTCTTCACATATTAACCCTTTGTTATCAGGAACGAGTGTGTTCCCTTAGTGTGGCCTGTTTTGATTCTGGATTCTGCCTTACTTCTTTATCTTTAAAAAAGGAGTCATATAATCTTGTTCTTCCAGGAAACCCTCGAGAGTTCGGTGCCCGAGCAGAGACGCGAATAGGTACTGTTGCCTGGACAAAGATGGCGGATCAAAGTGTCGGTACGTAGTTCGACGAAGTCCCTCAGGACTAGTTCGGACACGGCGAAATAGGCGCGTTTACGTCCCCGTGAATATTTATAGTTGTTCACGAAGAGACCGCGACCGTGCGGATATACAGGAGAGAGGTCGAAGCTCTCGTAATCGCCACGGTAACATAGTGTCACGTCCATTAGTTCGTCCGCTGAAGAATAAAACGAATATTGTAAGCTATTGTTTAAACCCGGTGATGTCACGCAAATTTTCTTTTCCTTCGTGTTGTATCGAGTAGGGGTGAATCTTCCGAAGTGGTAGTTGAAATTTTTCTTTTCCGAGTTCGCACTGGTTCGTCTGGTTCTGTTTTGTCAGTTTCACCGCTTTAAAACTCACTATTGAACTTTAAACCTTCACTTTGAACTCTGAACTTTTACTAAAAGCTCTACTGAAACTGAAGAGAATCACTATGGTCGACCAACGAAACTCTATGATTCAATGAATCATCTTTGAATGGATCCAATCTTCGATTGGATCCCTTTTATAAGATGGACAGTCCATTGTTTCAATAGGATGTTGATTTAAGAGTCTCTACTTTGTAATTTAATCTTGATACTTTCTAGCTAATGTGTCGCGTCACTCCTAGCATGAAGTCAGCATCCCCTTCCTCAACTTAGGAGAATTGGACACCCTTTTTCTCCATTCTCAAGGTGTAACCGATCCCCGCTCTCTCGCAGGAAGATAAATTGGAATTGTTTTGCGCGCCACACCTAACTTCCCAGAATTTTTAACGCGTATCTTAATTCTATTTGTTTCTTCTCGCGTGACATCACCGGGTTTAAACAATAGTTTACAATATTCCTTATATTCTTGAGCGGACCACCGGACGTGACAATAGTAAAGCGCGGACAGACGAATCCGAAGAGGACAATGTGAACAAGCCTTGTCTGAACTAGGCCTTGAAGCAGTTCGGAGGAAGATCAACACGCTGAATCGCGCGTGTTAGTATTTCAGAATGTGATCGTTCGGCTGCGGCACGGGACTGTCGCGACTCGAGCCAAAGCTTCTACGGGAACTTGGAGAAATTCTACAAACAAGCAAGTGAATGTACAAGCAAGCGAAACTCCGGCCGCGGGAAACCGACGATCCCTGATCGTCGGACCAACGTCTGTCGTACCGTCTGTAACGCGTCTGTAAAAGGCAAAACCGTAAATAGGAATATGTGAACCGGGCAAAATCTGGTGGTTTATTTCACGTAAACCTGTCGTCCCAACGAATACAGAGGCGTGTGCTGAATCTTCGTGCCGCGAAAGTTCACCGATTTCGAGAGCAACGCCGGAGTCCTGAGATGTATACCTCGTGCCTGGGGCGTCCACGCTCTCAAGGTAGCGTGCTCGTTCTCGTGCGGCGTTACCGCGATCCAACCTGGACGACAGAAAACATGATCTCATCGAGTACGAGGCTCCGCGAGCATAAAACGTACGTAACGGGTCGTTGGATTACCTATACTCGATAACACGATGTCGGCGGCGGACGTCGTGTGGTTGATACCGGCGACATTGAATTCTTTCGAGCCCAATTCCGGCCAAGATTTCAATCGTTCCGGATCGTTGACGGGCACCGCGAAAGCTTTGGTGGTCAGTAATTGTTCGTAAAGCTCGTCCGCGTGTTCCGTGTAGCACATCGTTATGGGCAGATCGTTGCTCGCGAACAGCGTACACCTGTTGTCGAGAGAAGTTAATCAGTCAACTGTGGAATCGAATTTGAAAAATCCCAATGACGAATATACACGTCGAACGGAGGCCAAATGCGGCTATTATAAAAGCTAGAGCCCTGGTGAAGCTGAATGAGAAAGAATTACATTTTTATTACATTTGGCCTTAACTGTCGCGCTTACGCTGTGCCTTTTTTCTAGACATTTTACGTCTTAAATGAGTAAGTAATCGATTAAAAATGCATACCACCGTGCGGATGGTTTTGTCTCGCTCTACAGCGAAATAAATGTGCGGCAACGATTCGCGACAATGGTCGAAAGTAAGTACGGCGTACTGCGAGTTGTATTTTGTACGAGTCACGGAAGAAGAAGACGGTCATCGAGGCATTGTCGTGTTTCGAAAAACTCGGTACCGAATGTAAACGTTTCCCTCGACGAAGTCCAGTCTTCCCATGCCAGCCACGAACACGGTTTCCTTCGGTCGAAGGATGAACGTCCTCGGCGATATTGTTCGGTCAGCCACGGTCAACGACAGTTCGTCGGTGGTTAACAAATCCAACACTTGATCTCGTTGAATGGTGCCCGGCGTGTCGTAACACCAACGACTTTGCGCATATTCCGGCTTAGAATCGTCGAAACAGGGTGCCGTTTCCAGGTACTTGGCCGATTTCGCCGAGAATGGATCCTCTCCCTCCTCTCTACCGATGAACGTTCTACCGACCTGGTCTGTGGAAAAATATTCGCATCGGTTTACGTTAACGCTTCATCGACCGGAAGCCCTATTAACCCTTTGCACTCGGCGGTATTTTCATTCTAAAACTGAATATTTCTTCCGTCTTACAATATTTGGAATTTTATTCATACGGAACTGATCCGATTTGTACATATAATATTTAAATGTTTAGTGGTCTATTAAATACAGATTTTGTCTTTGAATATTTTGTGTAATTTCTTTGAAATAATGCCACAATAATGTCTAGTGCTTTAGAGTCACCACTCGAGTGCTAAGGGTTAATAAATTTCTCAATAATTATGATGTTCCAAGTGGAAGCTTAAAAATCTTCTTTTATACAATATACTCCCAAAGGAGATTACTAGATTTCTTTTATAGAGGGTGAGTTGTTGCTGTTGCTGTTAATGTTGAAGGACTCTTTTAAAAAATCCTCAGCCACGACCGCCGAGGTGAAAGTTGGACTTTCAACAATCACGGAATAATCACCGGTAGATAATGTGTTAAGAGACTATTCTTTACCTTGCAATGTAGCGTATTGAATGTTTCTGGTCTCCCTAAACTTCATATTTCTGTACGTTAGCTCTGCTTGTTTATACATTTGTTCTTGTTTAAGTCTTTGCGTACGTAACATGAGTTTCTTGGGCTGTGGGTTCAAAATAGGAAATTTCAGTAGATTCAACGTCGTTCCTGGCCAGGGCGATATCGTGGCGCGTTGCACCAGATCTACGGCTTGGATTTTACAGTAATCCGAATTGATCAGCGTGTTGAACATCGTACTCTTTCCAACGTTCGTACAGCCTACCAGATAGACGTCTCCTGAAAATTTCAATAATTTTCAAACGTATCAACTTCTGTTCCGGACCCTGATAAATTGAGATCGAAACTAAATACCTCGATGCCTCCACAGATGCTGCAACTTGTTTATGAGCTGCTCTATGCCGTAACCAGTTTTCGCGGACGCGAGTGTAGCGTGCATCACGTTCTCTCGTTTTACACCGGTTACATTGACTACAGCGTCGACTAACTGGTTCTTCACGTTATCAAAAAACGTGGGGCAATCCCTCGGAAGTAAATCGACTTTATTTCCAACCAGAATAATAGGCGTGAAAGGATGCATGACGCTTTTCAAATCAGGCCATATACTGCAGGGGAAATCCGTCAAATCGACGATTAATAGCATTGCGCATTTCTTCGTTTTGATGACTCTTAACAGTTTTGGGTAATCATCTATCGATACCTTTACATGTAAGGCGGCATTGTAAGCCTTCAAGAAATGGCATCTCTGACAAACCGTACGTTTCAAATTTTGTTCGTTGCCACCCAAGAATAATTCTGACGGTAGATAACCAGGCATCAGTGGATCTTTGCAATGGAGTAAAGCTCCGCATCCTCCGCAACTAATGGAGCTCAGCTTAGACTTTGGATTCGGGGTTCCGTAACTTTGAAATGTCTTTTCATCCGCTAAAGTATCGTCGAACTGTTCGAAATCCGTCATCCATGTCGGTGGTATCTTCCATAACTCTCCCTTCGGCAGTGAACCGTCGCGTTCGTTCTTTAGAATATCATAAAATTTTGGTGTATCGTTGCTGCCTGATTCCTTCGCCTTTAAGTATTCTTCGTACAATTTCTTGTACTTTGGGTTTAACGAGTCCGACGTACCTTCTTTTAGATTTTCCTTTGACGAATCAACGGTTTCGTAATGATCTGTCCTGGTGTGCGGCATATAGTAATTGCCAGTCGTTTCGTTTCCTGTGCCCATCTCGTTATTATTTACATCACTATCGGTCGACGCATTCTCTTTGTCTACAATTACGCTGGAAACGGGTTTCTCGTAGGCAGTATTATAGTTTGCCATTTTCTCGGACGCTAATTTCTTCCTCTGATTACGTTTGCGCTGCGCAAACCCGAGTTTAGCGGATTCGAGATCCAAGTAATCGCAGTACAACAACTTGTCTCGTAACCTTAAAACCTTAGGATCTACATTGTCGTGATCAATTTTTGGCTCGACAGCTTCTCGTTTGGCATGATAAAATTTGATGTTGCGTAAAATTTTGCGGGCATTCAGCCGTGAAGAAAGGATGCTGATCTTTGGAATGTACATGACGAAACAAGTCGAAAAATGATTCGTGAAAACGCTTTTCTATACATAACCTATTATCGATCTTAAAAAAACTTTCTTCTGTCCGTGACAAGTTCCAGCAAACAATCGCATACAAGCATCGTTGCACATTAACTGTAATTCCTTTGTAAGCAAGTATTATAACTAATTATTTCATGGAAAAGAAAACACCGACTTTCCGGTTTACACATAACCTATAAACTAAGCTTCAAAGAAAACAAGCACGAGCAGATATGACTCCAGGATTCATGCGCAGAAAGCTGAACACCGTGAACAGTTCCGGACTGTTCATACTCTACAACAAATCATAATATACACCAAAATGCAAAATAGATATGAAATTAGTGTTAAACGCTTAAGAATGCATTCAATATTTTTAGTAATCTTCGGTTTATGAAACTATTTGTTAAACATCGATTCCAACTATATTACATTTTAAATTTGCCGCGGTTCGCTACGATGATCGTACAGCGCCATTCCACGTAGCGGCAAAACGCTTAAACTGTCAGCCAATAGTTACCGATGGAGAAAACTGTTACCGATGGAGAGCACCGTTACCGACGGAGAGCACCGTTACCGACTGAGAGAAGCGTAGGTGTCGATAATAGTGCCACAAACGAGGTATAGGAGCAGACCAATCAACATATGGGATTTTATCGCTCACGATCTGAAATACCGACATCGATAACAACAACTAGATTTCTTACGCCCTCTACGCTGACGAACGATAAATGTTGCAACTAGATCCACGAGAAGCTTAGACCATATAACTATAGTAAACGGAAGGACCTCCGATTGAAGGAATACCAATTTTAGGCAATAAATATCAATTTTAAGAAAAGGAACTTTTGAAAAGTTCAGAATCAAATTTCAATTAGCAATCCAGGAAAAAAGGTGACGATGTTCATTGAATGACAAGTTAATCCGAAACAAAAACTATGTTTTTCGGTTAGTAATTCAAGGGAGCTTACCAAGAAGCTGAAGGTGGACCAGGGGAAAACTAGGAACACAATTCAATTGAGTACACAACGTTTAATAATAAGTGTTCAATTCATTATATTTCATTATATTTCGATCATTTTCGTGCGTTATGTTTTTATACGAATCTTAAAAGGCATCAATATTAAGTTTCTCAATTTCTCCAACTGTCCTGAAGTCATTTAAATGTTATAATTTTTAATAATTCAAAAAATATATTTATTTTGTAAGTGCATGTTATCTTTTTCCATTTCTTTGAAATTGAATAAAGATGAATTAACACTAGATATACGGGACCCGTCAAAATGACGGGTTCTAGATTCTTTAATTTGCAATTATTGTGATTCTGAAAATGCATTTATAGGAAATTTATTTAACACATTTATTCCTTGGAACATACATTATTTTAAAAGCTGCTGAAAATCTGTCTGAATATATTCTTGATATTTTTCTAGAATAATCAAACCTGGCCACTTTTAGCTCCCCGTAAACCTAGAGTTAATATCACCAATGAAACAAAAACGAACGATCTAACAAATAGATAAGAATTTCGTTGTCACCTGAAAATGATAGAAAAGATAGGAAAAGTGGATTCACTTCACTCACTGGGAAACAAGGTAGACATTGTGAGAGGTAAGCTAGCGCTGGCCAAGGTTAAGGTGGACGATATCCTCCATTTACATACGCACTGCATTCTAATAAAATCGAGCACCGATCTATAACATTCGGCGCTGAAAGGGAATAGTATCCTTTGATTGGCCAATTCAGTGGCCGAGCCCCGTATATAATTCGATCTTTACTTTACCGGTTTAGTATCCTTCTGTCCTCGCGTCGCGACTAGGGAAAGGTCAATATGCTACCTTTGAAGGTACGTTACGCTTCGGGGAAACAGAAACTAAACATAAGTCCTTTTTGTATGAATTTTCACGACCGAAAGAACACGACTGTTCAATTCGTTACGCAATTTGACCGGTGCCTCGTCGCACGTGAATTTAGAAATATGAAAGTTTCAATGGAGTGTTAACGTTATATGGCTCGACTGTGAATGTGAAAAGATCTCAGATCTAAAAAGTTTATTTATTTAAGTTTCTTTACGGTGTTATTCTAAAGTCCAATAAACCAATTTTCTTTTTATTAGTCGATATTGATTTGAACGTCCGATAAGGTAACAATTTACAAATATTATATTTCTGCCTCGTGTATTTTAAACATCTTTTGTGCGACGGGGTTGACTTCACTATAACGTAGTTTCGAGAAAAGAGACGAAACGAAGGACACTGTAAGCATAAAATATTTCATTGTGACACGAAGGATGCTGTTTTCATAGAAATTATTAAACGAGTCCTTAGGCTATCTTAAGTAGAACAAGAAGGGAAAATAGAACATGAGTACGATACGGGTCACGTGAGTAACACTGTGAGAGGTGATTGTGTTCTTCAAGGTCTATATATTTCACAACTTCGAGACTATTAGGTGTTCGCCTTAAATGGAATATAAGAATTTGAATTTAAAATTAAATTTAAAATTAGCAATACTCGCACAGTTTTGGAACAATTTATTTTTCGCACCGCTCGATATTCTTCGACCAAACAATTTGCCTTTTGCGAATCCTCTAACAATGCCCTACTATTACGGAAATTGCCGCAACGAAATCATGGTCAAACATATAATTCGATCTGCTTTGTTCGTACTCGAATTTCATTTCTGTATCGCGACTCACTAACTGGTAAACCGGATATCTTATATTCACCGAAGGTCAGAGTGAACATTAATCCATCAAGATTGTTTAATTTTTACTATTGACATATCGTATTTGAATCGAAGTGTTTCAAGCTGAGGCGAAAGCGAAATCAATTAACAGCTGAAAACGTGTTTGTTCAATACCTCGTGGAATTTCTAAATTCTGCAACTTGTTTACCCTAACACCGCCGCACGACGAAAAAAAAATATACTGACATGCAAATAGTGGTGCACTTTCTATTTGCGACTGTTACTCGGATCAACCAGTCCACGCCAAATGACCGAGATCAATGACTCAATCCCGATCACGAGCGCCTGTGCAAATTTACGAATTCAGTAAAAGGTCCAGTTGAAAAGAAAACAGAGCAATCGCTTCGCTTGCTTTTCGAATAAATCGAAATTCGAAGTCGTCCTGCAATGAACAGGAAATTACTTTTGCAGTGGATCCTTGAGATAATACTGTAGTTTTTGTTTAACACTAGGTTCACTTCATAAAAATAACAAGAACGTGCTACCAAAAATTTTAGCAATATTTTTAAAGTAACAGATACCCAAAGAAATAAATTTGCTAAATGATTTCTCATCTATGCATCCTTGCAATCTTAATAGTTTTAAATTAAAAATGTTAAAATGTTAATTATAGTAATAACATTTTATAGAATTTATTCAGATTTTGTAGGGTTTAGACGAGTACGTGTACTCGAATGAATACTAACAAATTTCTCGAGAAAATATTTTTATAACTATATCGTCAAAGAAAAAATGTGAAATCTGGAATTTGGATCTCGCTGAGACGGTCTTTATTTTCGGATGACAAGGATTGACTAACTCAGGGTATAACTATGGTATATTTATTGACTGGAATGATGTGTTTGCAGACTATACTGCTGTTGACACTGGTTAGTTTGCTAAACTTATCGACAGCCGCACCGGACAGCGCTGGGATCGTGGAAATGGTGAACGGATTGGCATACGGTAAGTCAGTCGGCTCACTTTCCATTAGTGCGGCTTAAGTATACTAATCTAAGTTTGTCTTGTCGATTACTGTCGCATCAACCACTCTTGAATCATCGTGAATATATCGTTTCGGTTCCGTTATGTTAAACAAGATACCTCGAGCAATCGTTTCTCGTGCAGTCATGCAACAACAGAGGACGACACCATCTTTCTGACGCGACTCCCAGCCCTTTCACTTTTCAATGTGGAGGGCAAACTTGAGTTAAACTTGAAATAACGAACACTAATTCTGTATAGTTACAGACAAGCATCTTAGTTCCAAATTTAATAAGAACAACCACGACAATATGTTACATTTTCATTTGTTCGCGAGAATGATCGAGTGAAAGAGACAGTTTGGATATTTTTCTCATATTCTACAAAGTTTCAGCTTTAATTTAAAAAAAATTTCATAGCTCTGCCTCATTCCTATCGAAAGTTCTGTGATTTTGAATCCGATTTCGTCCAAATTGCCCACTGTGCGTCGTCCCAGGCATTGAAATCTCCAACTGTCTCTTTTACTTAATCGTTCTCGCGAATTTTCTCAAGGTTAAAGAACGTTCGTACAACAATCTCCCTATTTTTCCCGTATTCTACAAAGTTCGAGCTTTAATTTAAAAAAAATTTCATCGCTCTACCTCACTCCTATCGAAAGTTCCTTCAAATTCGGAAAAATTCGCGTTCATCGCGAGAGATATTCGAATTATACGTCGAATTGTTTCCTGCTGTAATGATAAATAGATAAAAATTGACAAGGAAAGTTCTAATCGCTGGGAGGGTCTAATATTTAAGGAATGAATATTATGCAAACGATTTCGGTTTTGGTTTCACTCACCTACTGTTTCATTTCAGGTGGAATTCCATACGGAAGCATCACTGGCATGGTATCGAAGTATACTGGATTCATGAACCAGCAAATTAATAGCCTCCAGGCTCCACAATTGAACGGACTCAACGGTGTGCAACCACTGGTTCTAACGCAAAACTACGGAGCTGCTCACATTTATAATCTTCAGGGTGTCGTTGCTCCCAATGTCGTTCGCCCCCTAAGTCGAATAGGATATTAACTATCTATAAATAACTCGTAACTAATTATCAACACTGGGAGCACCGAGCCGTCTAATTTATCTATTTTCTTGTAGAAATTGCAAGAGCTTACTTATTAAGATTTCACGTAATTTTCGCTACAACACAGGCACGAGCAAAAGAAAATTGATTTAACAATTTATTAGAAAGACGCCTCGGAGAATTTAGTAAATTAAGAAAATTGGGGATAAATTATGTTGACTCGATTGGTAGCTCCAGTGTTAACCGGTGATTACGAATTGTTAATTAATGATTAATTATTGGTAGACTGCAGGAATTTATTCTGAAGAAATACTAATTCAGACTTTCTCATTTCTGTTGATTGAAACTGTACGAAATATTGTGTTTGGCAATTTTTTGAGGACACCATAGCTATATAAAGTTCCGCAGTCTACTTGTTGATTACTAAAGAACTGGTAACAGAATGTTAGATCATTAATCAACTTGAATCAAGATAAGCATGAGAAGTCCGAGGCAGTCTTCGCGTACAAGAAACTGAAAATGTTCGTTTACGAAAAAGTTTACGTTTTACACATTTATCGTAATTTATAATCCATCGAATCGGGTACTCTTGGAACGTTTGCGCATTTATAATTCCTGTACGAACCATGTATTTACTCGGTAATTTGCATTAATTACACTTCAAATTGCTTTGGAGAAATTACAAAGCGATTCGAGCTGCCTGATTTCATTTTTGTAAGTGGCATTATCGATTTCGTATTACTGCGTCTCTGACGTTAATAAAAACCTTATACACGATCAAGAAAATTAGTCTATAAATCATTGCAATCTCCGAAGATAGTCCTGATATTGTGGTCTGATCGTTCGAAGATAATACTTAATAAAGAAGAGAGTGCAAAGTGGCTTGAATATCAACATTCAAATCTCCGCAAACTGGTTTCTTGGCGGATCGTTTAACTTTGTTGCAACACGTGAACACTTACTCTTTACTAACACGAAAGGGTTATAAGTTCATTACGCTGCATACCTACATAGTGAATACAATGAATACGTTTTGACTCGTAATCAGCCCGCGATTGAGGGGTTTGGACAGTTTTGATTTTAAGATAATTACATTTGCATTCTGAAGAAGGCTCAAGAAATATTCACATTCCAATTTGAAGTATCCTACGTTCTCGCTAAAGTTGCATGAAAATGGCTTGGAATTAATTTAATTGTAGTCAAGGTCTGCCGATAAATTTTATAAAAGTTTCCTTTTTCAATCGAATTAGTCAACCGACTCGGCAAGCGAAAGAATGATAATAACGACGTTTCTACGAGTGATAGTTCATTGTAATTTGACATTAATGTACAACTTTCTACTAGGCGAATCGGGCAATTGTACTTCGAATCAGTTCAATGCGATTCCGTACCGAAACTCTTCGGAACTTGTACAATTTTCTACTTTCAAAATTATGAAATTCATCGGGTTACTTTACTCGTAGTGTACCAGCATTCTTTTATTTAACGCTAAAACGACCGAGCAATAAATGCGACTGTGCCTCAATGTGCTTCAATATGTGCTTCAATGTTCATTAAAAAATTTCCGATGAAAAGATTTTTCGAACTTCAGTGATTGTAAAAGAGAAAATTAGGAACCGGTCAAAATGACTTCCTTGGGCAATCTAGCGTTAGAAATATCTATCAATTATCGAGTTTTCTATCTGAAATAAATCAGTATACTAAACAGCAATGGTTGTCGCCTTTTTGGCAGTAGTTGATGACAGTTTTAAATAACAAAAAATTACTTGATACTCTCCAGAACGTGCATTCTTAAATGCAACAACATTTCTTTTCATCGAGCCGTACAGTCTTCGAGAAAATAATTCTGTGAAATCGCTTTCTTTCGACCTCCTGACCTCCACGATGTCACAATAAGTATTCTCGGTCACCCGACGATAACTATAAACGCTAATGTAGGTATCGTCGGGTTCGAGTCAGGTCACTCTAGTTGTCGCATTCTCGTCGCAACGCGATCCCTCCCCCGCCGGAATTATGCAAAATTTGTGAGTCTTATGTCATTTGAATTAGGGCAAAACTGTTTATGGAGAGAAAGTATAAATGACATCGAGCACGGTGCATGACTGTTAGTCGTCACGAGTCTCACGTACGATGCATTACCCGCTACACGTGAGTATACGCACGAACACTAATACGGTCCCGGTTGACAGAAAAGAGAGAGAGAGAGAGAGAGAGAGAGAGAAAAGAAAAAACGAAAAATACCGAAGAAGAGACCCTCTTTCGCAAACAACGAGGATGATATTCGTCCGGCGAGGATGCACCATGCGGCAACGGGGCCACTTTCTGTCCCCGAAACGGAAAAAATTAATTTTTCACTTGTCATTCCATGCGATTCCGCGTTGCACAACGAAACCCATCGTTGTTTGAGTAATTCGAGTAAACATCTCGCTTTTCTTGCGAGTTTCTGACTTCAACTTCGTTTGAAAACCTGAATTTACATTCTCGAGGGTCTGTGTCCGTCCGAACAATTCGTTACTCGAAGCAGTCGAACGATTAATTTAATTTTAACACTAGGCTTACGGACCACTAAAAGTGAGTATTTTACATTACTTCATGAAAATAAGAAGAACGTGTCTATCCAAGTTTTACAGTAATTTTTTAAATAATACACACCTACGGAAATAAGTTTGTCGAGTAATTCCAGGCAGATGGATCTTCGGAATCTCAATAATCGTAAATTAAAAATATTAGAACCCGTTATTTCGACGGGTACCGTAAACCTAGTGTTAAACAACAATACATTTTCAAGTGAAACGATCGATCGTTGTACAGTGAATTGACAGAAAAACCACCGAAATGATTTATCATCCGAGTGAGACAGAAGTGTTGATCGTGTAAAAGTTTGCAACATCGTCAACACCAACGATTTATTTCTGCGTGGTGCATCATCCGTTGCAACATACCAACGTATCGTTTACGCTGACAGGTCCCCGCTAATTTTGCAACAAATAATTCTCTACTGCAGTTTACGCGTTCTCCGTGAAGCACGGTTTAATTTGTTATATTCGTCGGCGACAAATTCAAACGGATTTATTACCGCGGAACGCAGCCTTGTAAATCAGACGGTTGTGATCGATACAACAATACATCGTCGAGTCGCGATTATTTATTACTCGCGAATCGTGTGTAGAACAGGTGTTCTACAAGATTTATTATACGTGTCGGGTGAACTGTTTTACGGTATGCAACACGTGAACTTTTCGACTCCATATTATATTGAAAAGCGCGCGTCCTTGCGAGAAGAAAGGATTAAACGTTACGCAATCGTGCTAATTACAATCCCAGTGTAACAATACGAGACAATACCTTGCGTTCTGAGAATACGTTCCATTTCAAATCTATCTAATAACAGTGAGTACAAATAATTATGCAAGCCCGAGCACCGTAAAATCCTCGGGGATCGTTATTCCGTATTTATATATAAATAGACATTGTCTCGCGATTAGTGTTCCTGGTTTCTCAACACTTTACATTTCTCGAGAAATGAGAAATAAACATTCTCGAGAATCTTTAATGAAATAGAACAATATTGGGAAACTTTGACCAAACTTTTATCAAGCGAAACATTACGCTTTTCTTTTGAAATGAATTCTTAAGATTAGACAGTCCCTTCTTTTAGATATTTCGTCTTTAATAACAACAAGAAACTCGTTACTCAATTCAGTATTCAGTTTTTCTAAAGTTTTAAATAAGAATTTAAGAAAATTCAAGAATTTATAGGTTATAAAATAAATGAGATTGACAAGAATTTTCCTAAATTTAAATTTCTCGAGAAATACTGGAATTTGTCTCGAGAAATGAGGAATAATCAATTATAAAATCGAGAAGTTCTCGAGAAGGAACACTAATCGCGATATTATTCTGTTGTCCTTCGGTAAAGAAACCTTATTGAAAGCGTTAATTTATGCGCGATTAATTGACTAGAATTTATCGTACCACAGCACAATCGTTAAAGAGATCTCGAAGAAGAAAAGTCTGTGGTTTCGTAATGAATTATTTACTGACGGGTTCGGTTAAAATTCCTTAGTTTTTTTCTATGCATTGCTTTTGTTAGATCACTATACCGGCCATTCACGAAGCCTGGAACGTGTGTTAGTGGTCACACGTGCTTTATTACGATCGCCGTGTACGCTGCTCGTAGAAATTAACCTCGTGAATGAACGAACCTCATGAATGAAGCGCGAAAAAATGTCCCCCTCGTTTTCTACTCGAATTAATCAGTTGCAATCGATCGGTATTGAACGTTTATGTTACATCTCCGACTATTTTACATACATGCTTCTCGGTCTGACTGCAAGAATTCGAACTAGCAAATGGCGTATCATTTGTTTAACAATATATATTCTCTCCTCACCTATTTACCATTTTTTAATCAGTCTCTGATCGTAGCTTTCAATTTTTCAAATCCGCTCGAGAAGAGAAAATTATTTAACGCGACTGCACTTCTTACAATTAATATTCTCTCCTCACCTATTTACCACGTTTTTAATCAATCTCTGATCGTAGCTTTCAATTTTTCAAATCCGCTCGAGAAGAGAAAATTATTTAACTTGACTGCACTTCTTACAATTAATATTCTCTCCTCACCTATTTACCACGTGTTTAATCAATCTCTGATCGTAGCTTTCAATTTTTCCAATCCGCTCGAGAAGAGAAAATTAATTTCAAAATGTGATTTCAATAAATCCTCCTTTGGCATGATCTGGAGAATAATACTTAAACCTGGCAGCGAAGTGCATCCACCCACGCATTCGATCGAAAGCAAAACTCCGATAGCATGTCATCAGCAATTTCTCTTTTAGTGTCACAATGGAAACGGTATGCAAAATCGAAAGTATCGACGGATGATTGTCTTTTCCTCTCGGCGACTGTCACTGGAAATGACTCTCCGATAACCGACATTCGATGATTCGCAGTTGTAGAGGCTGCAATTACGTTTCGATAAAGAAAAAAATTCTCGGATCATACACAGTCTTATTTTCTTATTTTCTTATTTTCTCAGTGTCTTATTTTCTCAGACGAGCTGCGATAAAGCGACACCGCGATTGCAAAACAATTTTCCTGCTTTCTTCGGTAACAATGGCGTTACGTAACTCGAACCAATTAGAACTCGAATCGTCGATACCGTTCCTGGAATTCCAGGAATTTCAGGAAGCGATAAAGATCGTCGCGGCGATCGATTGATTCGTCAAGCGTCACAATCTCACGGAGAACAGGTTCCATCCGAAGAAATGAGCAATATTGATTGCCTCTCTTTACAGGAATGTCGTGTTCTATGGTAAAACACGAATTCCGACAACTTTGTTGCGTTGGGTACCTCAAACAGTGACATAACCCGAGAACTGCATACGCTCGCGCACTGAAATGCATTCGGGCTCGGAAAATGCAAGAAAAGAAATCGATTGACACCAGAACTACCGTGCAATAAATGCGACTGACGTATATTGCTTTGTAACTGTGCCCATTCATGCAACTTTTATTGTAATATGTGCTTCAATGAAGAGGTGCATTAAAAAATTTCCGATGAAAACATTTTTAGAATTTCAGTAATCGTAAAAGAGAAGATTAGGAACATTTTTTAGTTCTAATTTTAATTCTATGTTACCGTTCTAAAATTCTCGATAACTTCTTCGACAAGCTTGGCAATTTTTAATGAAAAAAAATGGGACTGAACGTGACGCTTTTTTTCTGCCGAAAATAAATGGCAATGAAATACCTACGGATTGCGACGATTTCTTGCTTTGTCACCGTCTGCAAAATGTGAATGCTCACATCAAGGATTCTTAAATTGATTCGCAAAAAAGAGAGATTTACATAAAAACTCGCAGTTTGACCGCATAATTGTCGCTTCATCGTAAATCTAGTTTTTTCGTGTCCTTGGGTAAAATATTATACCACCCAACTGAAACACGATCTAAGAATTATTTTGTACGGTTAGGCAGTTCAGGATATACGACTATGATGTCATAGTGCAAGTATTTTATCCTCGGAATTGGAAATGATTGTTTTTAAGAAACAGTTGCTTAAATGTATCTCGCAAACATTTAATTATACCTTAATTCAACTTTAAGGATCTCTTTCGGAAAGTGTTTTCGTCCTTTTAATCATCCTATTATTATTAACACTATATTATTAACACTATTATTATTAACACTAGAACTGTCAAGCACTAAATGCAACTGAAATTGCATTCGTTTAGATTTGGTACCAGTTTTGTTTAAGTATCTATTTCGATAGAAAAGTTTGTTAGAAAATTTTCTCATGAAAATATATTTATAACTTCAATATTTCCAAAAGTAGAAAATTGGAGCAAGTCATTTTTACTCGTCCGGTGGTTATAGTGTTAAAAAGTGTGACCCGAAATTTGACCCATTTATTTTGAAAGTGGCCTAAGTCCATTATTTAATTATTTTTTGTTGTAATTACGTCTACAGCTTCAAGTTAGCTGTCATAAACAACATTTGCACATAAGTTTTCGCAGTCAGTTCAATAATTGAAACCATCACTTTGAAAGTGGCCTAGATCCAATCAATTATTGATAATGTCCAAAGGCAGTTTTTTTTGGCATCGTAGAAAAGTCATTAAAGAAAAATAATTTACTGTTTGTCCCCCAAGACTATTATAATATTATCAAAAAGTGCCGGAAAGGTAATAACTGTATTTTAAACGAAACGAAACAAGAGGATTTCATATGAACAACATTTTTGGAGGACGCAAAGAGATATTGAGAGATAAAACATATAAAATTTTCTATAAGAAATCAATGCACAACGCACGCACAAAATGCAGATGAACAGTAAATTGTTACGTAATTTATGTAGTTGGAAAACGTCCTGAATTGCATAAATTGTCTTTCTGAAGTGTTGTAAAGTAAATTGAGTATTGTGTTTCCAATTTGAAGCATTTCAAATTATGTCGAATGGACTCGGGCAGTTCCAAATTGTACAACCAATCTGGTTGTTAACTTTGAAAGTGGGTTAACTCCATTTCTGGTAAGGAAACACATATTATTCGCTTAATAATTTCTATTATTTTAATAGGAACTGCAAATACGAATTTATAACTACGTCTTTTAGATACGCTTAACACCTACACGTATATCTTTAATTTCATTGAAACCCTTAACCAGTTAACCGTGATCGACGAGTATACTCGTCAATCCGAAACTCTATTGCGTTGCTTTTAACGTTAATAAATCCTTAAATTCTTATCGAACAAAAAAGTAATTCTTTCTCATTTAGCTTTACAAGCGCTTTAGCTTTTATAACAGCCGCATTTGTCGTCGCTTGACTTCAATTCCGCGCCGTGAGGGATTTTTCAAATTCAATTCGATTGTCAAAATAAACTCAAATATTAATCGTAGATTTTCGAGAGTCGTTCGTCGTTTGCGTCGTGCGATTGCACCCTCGAAATTTGCACAATCCGTCGACGGCATGGCACCGTGTCGAAGACAAGTATGTCGCGTGCGCACGAAACGGTGCGTCGATCTTCGGATTTGCGCGCGCGTACGCGCGTTGCGTCACGCAATGACAAATAAAACATCGTATTATAGAAAATTGCCGGCCACGGTATCGCGGTGGCTCATTACGTGTTACGCAGTCCGAGGGGAGGCCGGGATCTTTTTCACGACACAAAGAAAAAGAAAGGCCCCCTCCTCCCCTCCTCCACCCCCGCCACTCATCCCGTTTGGCACTAACTATCGCTTTTGTTCTGCCGACAGATAACGGTGCTCTGCACGACTCTCTCGATCCTGCCAGGCGATGCGAACGCGGCCAAAACCGGAGTCAGTAAGCAGATCATTTCATCGTTCTGGGCACACCCTAATGGCCCTCCTGCTCGGCCTTGAACCACTTCTCGAAACGATAACAAATCTTCTTCCGCCAGAGTCAGAACAAGCTAGGAAAATGAAATATTCTCAGAATTTTTACGCGTTTTATGAAAGTTTGCGACCATTGTTACGCGTATGTGACCTTCTCGCAATTTAGATGGTCTAATCAATTTAATAACTTGATTGCATGGCAACCGAGAATTTTGTTTCGCATTTAGTTTGGAACCCCTCTCTTTGAGATCAATGTTGATCTTTTTATTGGACGTGATATGAACAGCTAATTTGTACTGGCTAGTAGAAAATTCGAATTTGGATAGAACGTCTTTAACACTAGATTTACATTGAGATTGTAAAGATGCGACCATGAGAAATTATTTAACAAATTGATTTCTTTGGGTATATATCATTTAAGAAAGTGACTACAGATTTTGATAGATACGTTCATGTTATTGTTATAAAGTAATGTAAAATAGTCACTTTCAGTGGTCCGTAAACCTAGTGTTAAGTCTGGGTAAAAATGGACCCAAATGGACTATTAAATTTTCTTCTATCAAATTGTTTCAATAAAAATATTGATTGGTAAAAACAAAGGAGTTATTTGAAGGTAAGCAGCGTAACAAATGGTGGTAGTGTACGTGTCAAGAAAAGTAGAACTGAAAATTGGTTGGAATCTTAAATTATTATCAAGAGAAATTGAATTCTCAATGATTCCCTCCAAGGTTGAGAATTTGTAGAAATATTCACATATCACAGTTATTGTGTCCATTGAACGAGAAAAATCGTCTTTATTTTTGTATAATAATGGTTGAAAGTTTTTCTAGCACATTCTCGTACGTCAGCATGTCTCTTTTAATTGGAGTGTCGAATGACACGCGAGAAAACACGTAAGAGAACGAAAAGCTGGCCATTTCGAGCAGCTAGATAACCTATTTCATGTCAGACGGTTTTGCATAATCTAATTATCTTCTACGAAAGATACGCGAACAAGTGAAATGTCAAGAGGATGATTAAGCGGAATTGTGCAAAATTTGTCAGTATTAAATCATGTGTGTCGGGGTGCGTGCGTTTAAGGGGAGAAAGTCTAGGTGACATCGAGTATGATGTGTACCTGTCAGCCATCATTATGGGCGAATCGTGTTGCTTGAAACCCGTTACTCACAGTCGCTAAATCGATTCTCATTGATTGAAATTAGAATGCGATGGCGGGTTACAATGGACGATACACGGTATTTTGTCTGTTTGAGTCAATGATGCTAATTTCCTCTATACTGAAGAATGCCGCATTGAATCCTGCAAGATTACTTTTTTCTGCGTGCAGTTCTCTCTTCCATACTACCACGACTCCGGAATTCTTGATATAAAACAACCGATTTAGCGCAAAAAATTTATCGATTTTTCGGGATACACCAGTTGTCGAGGATGTAGGATCGTAATAAATTCGTTTCTTTGGACACAAGCGAACGCTAATAGTAAAATATCGCCGCGCCTTGACATAAAGAGAATTTTGCAGTTAAAAACAGCTCAATATAAACAGGAGGAATATTTTTCGTCGGAAAATATATTCGCAACTATTTCAATACATGTGAAACTGAACACCTCGGTGAACTTTGAAAATTAATCTTTGCTAATTCTTGCACCGGACAAGCAGCAATACACATATAAAATCATGCAAAACTTTAACAATTTTATTTCAACAATACGTGTCAAACTCCGCTAGAATGAATGTGTGTACCTGCGGTACGTTTCTCTGTAAAGGTACCAACGCGAACCACATAATTTGCAACTGATCATGCACATCTAGATCCCAGCCGCCGCACAGTGGGCAATTTGGACAAAATCGGATTCAAAATCAAAGAGCTTTCGATAGAAATGAGGCAGAGCGATGAAATTTTTTTTAAATTAAAGCTCGAACTTTGTAGAATATGGGAAAAATAGGGGGATTTTTGTACGAACGTTTTTTTAACCTTCAGAAAATTCGCGAGAACGATTAAGTAAAAGAGACAGTTGGAGATTTCAATGCCTGGGACGACGCACAGTGGGCAATTCAAAATCACAGAACTTTCGATAGAAATGAGTTAGAGCGATGAAATTTTTTTTAAATTAAAGCAGAAACTTTGTAGAACATGAGAAAAATAGGGAGATTATTATCATCCAATAATTTCAACGAAAAAATGATTTCATTAGTTTTTGTCACAAAAATCTCTTTCTTGCAAAATCCTGAGGTCGCAGACAAATTTTGAGACCAGATTTGAAATCAGCGTGACAAAATCTATGAGAAATGATGTATAGCATGTTAAGAAAAAAATTTTTCCGCGCGTGATATCGGAAAAACCACAATTTTCTTAAAATTGTGCAAGTTCAACGAATTGTCTCAAGGTTCAAAAACGTTCGTACCACAATCTCCCTAATTTTCATTCAAGATTCCTATCGAAAGTTCCTTGATTTTGAGTCCGATTTCAAAATCATCCAACCATCAGTCCCAAGATGCAACGAACCGCTCTAAATCCAGGATTTGCATAGTAGGTCCGGAGGTGTTGACGTCGTTCGCGAAGAACATCGCGTCGGTGTTGTCGTCGACCTTGCTGGGCGAGCTGCGTGATTCCCGCGGGAACCAGACGGACCTGAAGCTGTCCGGCACCCTGAAGAAGCTGCTGGACGCGCAATCCTTCCACGACGACGCGATCGAGAACATAAACTCGAAGTTCCTGGGCAGCGCGGCGGACCGCTCGAAGAGGCTGGCGACGGAGCGTCGTCAATCTTTGGACGACGACCGGAGAGGATTCGGGAACGTGTACGGGTCGGAGGAGCCTGGTTACGGCAAGTACTATAATCCGGAATTGTACCGGTTTCCGGTGAGCCGTGGACCGGAGATTCTTCGGGGCGAGGGGATCCTCAGAGCCGCGGAGAACGCCGAAGACAGAGGCAACGCGATCGACGGCGACTATCACCGGCAATCGGGGTTCGATCGCAAGCCTGATCTCGTTCACCATCCCCTGGTCTACCCCCCGAGCCAGTACGGGCCGCACCACTTCCACGATCAGTATGATAATCGTCCGACGCCGGGAGCTTCCGATCAGCCGTCCGCGGTGGCCGGTATCGAGGACGAAGAGGTCAACGGGAGTCCTCAGTCGGCCAGAGTGCTGGACAATAGACCGTACAACCTGAATTATCACTATCGCAATCCTGATCGTCCGTATTTCAGCAATCACGAGATCCACGGACATCCCGCGAACGGAGAATCGTCGGCGTTAGGGGATGATCGAGACGGCCAGAATCCCTCGGCGTTCACGGAAGATCAGAACCAAAAGGGTGGATACATTTATCCGAGCTTCCACTACGGACCCTTCCATCACGGCTTCTACGGGCCCTACTATCACAACGGGCCGCACAACGACAGTCACCCTAACGGCGGCAACAATTCGGGCCCGCATAACCGCGGCCCTTACTACGGCGGGTACGACCCCTACTTCGGCCCTTATCCTCACTATCATAATTACAACGGGAGGCCGGATCAGGGGAACGAGAACGGGCAGAACGGCGCGCAAGCTGAGGGAGAGAACGGAAATAATCAGGGGAATAATCATGGGAACAATCATCATTACGGTTACCATGATCACGGTCCGTTTTATGGCGGACCGTACGGAAAGTATCCAGGATTTCCTGTGTTCCCGTACAAACATTTCGGTCATGGGTTCTACGATCACGTGGGACCGAAATACAAGGTCCCTTTTATCGATCCTTTCGGACCCTTCCCCTTGGTGCCCTATTATCCCTACCACGGATTCTATCCCGGTCCGTTCGGGCCTTACGGCCCGCATAATAATAACAACAATAACGACAAACCGGATGGCAACGCCGAGAAAAAACAACCGGAAGCGGCCGCCGACGCAGAAGCGATTTCCGAGGGCCAATCGAAGATCGTCGAGTCGTTGTCTTCGGATCAACACGCGTTCCCGTTTTTATTCCCCGTCAGTATCAAAAATATGAAACCGGATTGCGAAGAGTGTAGCTTAACAATCGATTCCAGGAAATAACACGAAGATGCGCGGTTTGATGGAGCCTAGACGAAAAAAGAAACTTAATGGTACCTAGAATTACCAAATCGTAGCGTTTAAGTTGAATTATTTATACTTACTATCGTGGATTCAAGTATTGCTTTTTCTCCAATAAATGGGAGTGGAAAATCGGAACGTATGGATTTAGTATACCGTTGGTGAAATAAAGGATAATTGTATTCGCAGGTATTGATTTAATGCGCGTTAAGTATGTTCAGGTGGTAAGCGAAAGGGTTTACAATGCTCTCCTGAATTTATTTCCTGGATGACCGTAAAATGGAATTCTAACCTAAAAACGAAATTCAGAAAGCACTTTTCTGCACTCAACGAAGACAAGAAAGTATAATTACTATTAATAATAAAATAATATTGAACTGTCGACTGATTGCTCTAGGACATAGTTGCCAAATTGGTATACTTACACGGGCTCGCGAAAATGTTCGATAAAATAAATTCCAGGCAATTCAATTTTTGACATTTTCTACATTTTCTACATTTTTCTACTGCAAAGTTATTTTATCTGTGTCTACGACACTTTTTATGAATTATTATACTCATGGACACTGACAGACGAGCTATTACACAAAAATATAACACGAAATATGTTAAATTTCATTAACAAAATCGAAACTGGAAATTTAGTATTTATTCCATGAATAATAATGAATTTATCTGTGCGTACGACAATTTTTACGAACTACTATACTCATGGACACTGACAGACAAGCTATTACACAAAAATATAACACGAAATATGTTAAATTTCATTAACAAAATCGAAACTGGAAATTTAGTATTTATTCCGTGAATTATTCCATAGAATAATTTAGCAATAATAATAATAAGAATAATAATATTTAATAAGAATCCTTTAGTCCTTCACCAGCACACAAGTCCTAGGACAAATTGGTTCATTCAAACATATCATGAATTTCTAAATCTGCATATGTAAAATTGTAAAAACGATTGAAACAACCTAGCATAAAAATTGAAGCACGAGCCTAACCGGTTGAAACAAAAGTTTCGGTCAGTTCGGAGGGTAGGAAACCACTGATCGGGATGATCGATGTCATCGTGCTCGATCCTCGAGTTTCTCACCGCGCTGGTAAAAAAAAAACCGTTCATTCACGAAGCGGTTATATAATTCTTTCTGCGCGCGATTATTAAAACAAATAAAAGGCTTCCCACAGTTTGACGGCTGATCCCAATCGGGCTGTCCTCGTCTGGATCAGCGGAAAAGTTAGCGAGGCAGATAAAATGGCGGCCCGTCGACGGAACGGATTAATTGGCGTTCGACGCGACGACGTTCCCCGTTGCTTCGGTATTAGTTTTCCATTCCCATCGTTATGATACACAAATAGGTTCCCATGGTTCCGGCTGGCCTTATCCAGCAATTATACGGCGCGTCGACGCCGCATGCTAACCACGGTCTGATAATGTTCGTGACCTCCGTTGCATCAACGTGCGCGCCGGCGAGGCATCAACGAGGATCATCGATCGAAAAACCCGATTGTCCTTGACGTTCACGTTCACGCTCGAGATCGGTAACGACGCAGTACAAATCGATTTATCGTTACGCCTCGAGTCCTGGTCTCCTTGAAACTCGTAACTCGCGGAAAGTCCTTCGGATTTAGTGCCGATCGATCGCAGATTCTGGGGAAATAGCGTGAAAACAGGAAAAAAAGATCACGTAACAGACAAGATTAGACACTGGTTCCGACGCAGATTAAGAGGATGACTCATCGTGGGTGTCGCCGATGTGAGAATCTGTTCTAGCCAATAAACTCTGCGAACAGCTGCTCGGCTCACGGTGTTCATGGAAATTGCTGAAGGAGTTGCTTGAAGATCCTTGAAGAGTATAGAACATGCGTTGGCATTCGATTTTTGGTGAACGATCTAGTTTTTCGATTTCTGTTAACTTTCATTAAATCCATTAGGACGCAGTAGATCTCGTTCACGAGGTTATATAATTTTTCCTTTAAATATTTACAGAAGCAAATACTCTAAGCAAAATGGGAAATTATAGCGTTGATTTGAAAGGAGAAAGCAACCAAGAAATTTGTTTTAATAACCTAATAATGGAAAAGTGTTCTAATATTTTTCTACGCTAATTTTAGACACTGGTTCCGAGTTACTTGAAAACCCTTGAAGAATATAGTACATGCGTTGACATTTGATTTTTCATGCAGGATCTAGTTTCTTGATTTCTATTAACCACCATTAAATCCATTAGGACGCAGTAGATCTCGTTCACGAGGTTATACAATTTTTCCCTTAAACATTTACAAAAGAAGCAAATACTCTAAGCAAAATGGGAAATTATAGCGTTGATTAGAAAGGAGAAAGCAACGAAGAAATTTGTTTTAATAACCTAATAATGGTTCAATAACCTAATAATGGTTTAATAATGGTTAAATAAAGTGTTCCAATATTTTTCCACGCTAATTAGTTCTTCTATCGTCTTCACAAACCTTTGAACAATGAACTATTTAATAAACGGCATTTATCGACGTTGTTTCGAAACATCTTTATTTTTCCATCAAGTTTGCTCGACGTACACATAATTCTTTGAACGGACACATTAACGACATTCATCGATAATTCTCTACCAGATTAAAACGAACAACAGCATGTCTTCCGCAACTTCAGCGATCAGATAATTGATTTGCTGAGCCACCAATGCATCACAAAATAAACTTCGAGCTCATTAAATTCCGGATACGTAAGCTTTGTTAATTCCGAGGAGTGTCCAGGAAACTTCATCGGCTCTATGTTTACTTCCACATATTACTCGAGCGAGCCTCTTAATTGTAGAAAATCCGCAACGCTCCACAAACTCGCGAATCCATAATTAATTCATTTCACGGGCACGATGTTGTTGCGTTCGGTGTTTTGTTGAATGTTTTTTTTTTGTTACCGGCGAACCGAGAGCATCGCGAATTAATGCAAACAAACGAGAAAGTTAAAGGACTCGAAGGAGCGGTGGATTTGCAAGTGGAATAACCCAGCCATTGTGAAGGAAAGCAGGCCATAATTAATGATTCACGGAGTCACGCCAGTTTCTTCCCCCATCCCCTCCCCTCCCTTGCGAGAAACGTAATAATTACTTACCGTGTGCACGACGATCAATTATCGTGTCTTCTCGCGAGTCATCGGCAGATTTCGCAGCGCTGGGCAATGCGTTGAACTTCGAACCGATTGGCATCTTTGTGTAACAATAGAGTACAATGGACGCGTATCAAGGATAATCAAACTGTCGTCGTTTCGCTGCGAAAGGCTGAACAATTTTCAGCGGTTCGTTGAACAATAATCTATTAAACGGTTCGGGTGTCGCGCGTGATCTACAATTAATCGCAAACACGTCCCCGCTGTGCTGCAATGACCTTTGTTTTTCAAATTTATGCCTTGTATGCTCTGTTTTGTAATTATGCTAGTTGATAACAAGATTCACCTGTCTTCCTTGCACCTGTTGCGTAACATTTGACTTTTCTTCTTTCTGTTTCGATCACGATACTCGCGGTGCCATCTTCCTCCGCCGGACGCCATTGAACTCTGCGTCTCTGCGCACGCATCGCCCAGTTTACGGCAATTCAACAGTCTTCCCGATTATTTTAAATAAATGATGGGTACTAATATTTTTCATTCGCGAATATTGAGATCGCAAAACACGGATCTATGTGGAATTATTTAACAAATTGATTTCTCTGGGTATATATTATTTAAAAAGTGGATACGGATTTTAATAGATATATTCATGTTATTTTTCTAAGGAAATGTAAAATAGGCATTTTCAGTGCTCCGTAAACATAGTGTTAATCGACGGTTGTTAGCCAATCATCGTCTCCCGTCTTTACCATAACTAAACCACGGATTCTGTATATTTACAGCTTGCACGGGCGCGTCAAGCAATCGCAAATCATAATGAAGGATCTCGCGGATCTTTATTATTTACTTGCAATCAGATAAAATATGAATTACCGATCACTTCCCATGGAAGAGGGATTACATTTAAATCACATAAGAGCCTGTTCTAACGAAGATGTCTAATAACTTCGTTAGAAAATATTGAATATTTATCAACGTCTTCAGCGATTTCTTGGGATCTCAGTAATCTTTGTATTATTGCCAGTATTGTCAAATACAATATACATTGTTGCGAAAATATTCGACGTGATAATGCCTCTCGTTGAATTATCTAATAATGTATCTATTGTCCGTTTACTTTACCATGTGTTGATGTATTTGGAAATTGTGTCGTTTCCATATTGTTGGCCTAGAAATGAATTGGAATAAGAGAGAATAATATTTTTAAGAATTGAACAGTGAATGTCAACGACGAACAGATACCGTAATTTAAGCGTCATAGGTTTGCGCAAACTTTCCTGTCAACTCATTCGTCTGGTGAAGGATGATGCGGCGGAAATTTGCATTCGGAAAATCTGCAGTCGATCGTTGCGCGTTGCAGCTTGCAACGCAGGCGCACAGTGCGGACAAATCGTCTGTTTTCGGCACTTCTCGTAGTTCGGTTATTAATATGGAGGAAATCTTTTACAGACAATTGTATTTACCAATATAGTTTATAATTTTAACAAAAAAAAATTTGTAGAAGAGAAAATGCATCATTAAAAATTAGAAATTTCTTTTTAAAAACTAACAAGTTTAGAACAAAATTAATAATGAGTGAAACATATGTAAAATTAACAATAATAAACTTAAACAAATTGTAATACTAGTGAATGAAATTAATAGACTCAAGATAATGCTATCCGAGCATGCTGCTGCTGCTGCTTCGCTATCCGAGTCATTCTCAGTACTTTGATTGCGACTCAAAATCATTGACTCTCGTGATCTTGCACATTTCGATCTATCCTTACATTCTTATTACTTTTTCAATAGTTATGAAACATATATTAAAAACAAATTAAAAATACATAAAAATGATTGATATATAATTATTGTAAAATTGTATTATGCATAAAAATGGTTATTATATGATTGTTATTAACAATTTCCGTCCTAATACGAATGTTTTGCAAAAGAAATGTATTTCATATCGTGATGTACACGAATATTGAAGTTTCCCAATAAATTCCCCGCTATAACTATGGCGAACAAGTGGCAAAATGTTTTACAACCAAATATGTTTACAAATGTAGACACTTCTTAAAAAGTTTATAAAATTGAGTGTCGCAAAATGTAGCAGACAAAACTATGAAATTCTTAAACTATAATACGTAATGTATCCGAATATGCATAAATCTCAGGATATATTTTGCCGTTTTTGTTTTACTTTAATTTGAAGTTTTAGATGCAATTAACAAATAAAACCACCGTTGAAAATTTCTACAAAAAATAAATCTACTTTATTGAATGTGTGAAGAAATTACACAGAATTATTATTGCACACTCATTTACAGTTAATACAACATTTCTCGATTTTTGGCACTTTAGAGAGTGCCTCCGTGGCCAAATTTTCGTTACAAAAATCTAAATTTGGTTACTGATGCATATGCAATGGTAATTAGTCGCAAAAAATTAAATTTAACAATCAAATTAATAAGTTGAAAAAAGAAAAATTATTTTTATGCATAAAAAACATTGTTGAATGATTTTTAAACGAATAATAATATGCATTTCCTAATAAAGAGTTCTGCCAAAGGAAATTTTCATGTGAGGCGTGTCGAATCGGCAATTTCCTTTGGAAATGTGCAAACATTTGTCCGAAACCATAGGAGTGTTTTGTTATGCGACATTCGTCCCACGATTAGTGCAAGAAGCACCAATTTCACGAACACCGTTATTACGCGGAATTCCCCCGTGGAATTTCCCAACGAGACGTTTCCACCATTCGCATTGTTCTTTTTCACGAGTTTCGCAGAAAGCACAGCAAGCAATTGAGAAACGTAATGAAACGGTCGAACGAACGAATTTGGATGTCAAGGCGGTGGTGCCATCCCGAAACTCGTTGCTACACTCTTCTGCGCGCGGCGCGTCTCTCTTTCATAATGACGCGTTGCATTCGCATAATTCCAGGGTAACAATGCGAAGCTTTGCTATTAGTGTTAACAGAGGAAAGCCAATACGAAGGCTGGGAAAATTGTTGTTGGGGGTCGCCGCGAGACCCCGCCTTTGTTATAAAAGAACACGGGACCAACGTTAGACGGTCAGTGGTACTCGGCGGATAGATCAGAGAAAAATTAGTGCAATTTTGCTCGAGGCACGGACGACCTAGTGTCACCTGATAGAGAATGGCTTGCCTGAAACTTGTAAGTAACGAAAACACGCTGATCAGTTCTGCCGGAGTTTCCTCGGTTCTCGGTTTCCGAAAACATTTCTTTTCACTGCCTTGGCCATATCGTTTTTTCTTTTTTTTTTATTACAGCAGTTCGATTTCTTTATTTAGTAAAAATAAATAAAATAAACAGGTAACGCGGGTGATGGAAGCTTCTTTCGGTGACCTGGCCAATGCTCAATTTTATTTTAACCCTTTGCACTCGCAGCCATTTTAAGTTTAAGACAAAACATTTCTTCCGACGAATATTTCCCTTCTGTGTATGCTTTTTCGTGGTACACATACGAAAATGGTGCAGTTCACTCGTACAGTAGTGAAATGTTTAGTAGTTTGTTAAATACGAACAAATTTGATAATGTAAAAGATATTTTGGATAACGATACAGTCGCCATTCGAGTGCTAAGGGTTAATCCTTCGAACATTGGACGAGACTTGTTGAACAAATCAATCCATTAATAATCGAACAATTTAGCTTTCCCATTACATTTTTACATCGAGGATCGAACAATTTAGATTTTCCATTACGTCATTCTATTACAAATTGAGCAATTTAGATTTACCATTACATTATTATATTACAAATTGAGCAATTCTTGCAGTGTAAGATACTTGCTTCTCTAAACTTCACACATGATTTAAGAAACAGAGATGGTGAACCTCGAAAAGAAAACAAAAATGATTTTCACACATTTTTCTGAAGTTATTTTAAATTATTTCTATAGTTATACTTCTATATTAAGATACTTAAGGTATTATTAAGATACTCTAATGCTTACTCATTGTCTAATCATGTTCTCTGGTCTAATCAGTAATTTTTCGTATTAGTAATTTCGTATCAATAATTGTTCGTACATTAGTATTCGCATACTTCGAGCATAGACTTTGAAACAATTTGCAATAAAAATCATGCAAGCGTCAGAATAGAGTTTTTGACATTCTTGTATCTGTGTATTGACATTTGACATTCCTATGAAGCGCAACATCATTGAATATGGTAGAAAATTTGGATTATTGACGCAAGAGGTATTGGTGATCAGATTTTATAGATTTATGTGCAGTTTTTTAAATTGATCTCGTTTTGTTTGTTGCACAGTACACGGTCCTGTTGTTGGCTGTCATTTTCGCTGTAGCGTCTGCGAAACCAGGATACCTGGGCGGATACGGGGGCTACGGTGGATACGGGTATCCTTACGCTTATGGTTATAGGTACCCGTTCTATGGGGGATATGGACACGGCTTCGGACACGGTTATGGTAAGAGAAAACAGCATGAGATATTTCGGACGCGACAGGACTGGCTTCAACGTCAATGAATATTTTGTATACTCCCCAAGATATAACTTAAACATTTCCCAAGTACTTCTAAACGGTCGATTATTATAAATTTGTCTTAGAGCTAGCTAGATCTGCGTTTATTGTAGTTTTCGTTACTCCAAAGAAAAGAAAAGAAAGAAAAAAAGATTGTTCTCCTCCCTGGAAGAATAAAGTAGACAAAATGTTCACCGACGTTGTCCAACAGTTGCTCACTGTAAACAAAAGATTCATCGACGTTACATTGACATGGTAATTTGCTTGTCCATTTAGGTGGCTACCACCATTACGGTTACGGTCCTGGATTCGGCCACTACGGCTATTTGTAATCGCACAGGCCACCGTTTGGATCCTACTCTGTACACGATTCGGAAAGGAGTGTCCCGTTTCACATGAGCACATAGCATAGATTCTATTGTCGTAAACATACTTTACAACGGTTGGAACCAGTGCCTCGTGTAAACGCATCCGACAATGCGTAACTTCTCTACCCCCTGCATTTACACATTATTGTTGATATTTACCAGTGAAGCAACCATAGGGATACTGAATCAATAATAAAAACAACTTTCAAGTTAATCGACCTCGATGGACTATGCGTTCTTTAATGTCATAAACGTTCGGCGAAACGACGCCGGGGAGAAGTAAAAACTTTTTAATGGACGTATCGTGTACCGCGTATTTTATTGGCGAACAACGAAACTTCGGTGAATCTTAACGACCGCAATGGTAAAGTTGCAAAAGTCTACAAAAGTACTCTACAATATGTTATTAAACTAGACTTACGCAATCGAACATTTCGTTTAGGCCTAAGTTTCCTTTCTAAAGAGTTATATTCAATTTTTGTTATTCTACTTGTACTCGTGACCGTATCGAATTATTATTGCTACGAATGACGAAGTTACGAACGATAATTCTGATTTCAATTTTTACGTATTTTCGATGTAATTGCTACGGTAAAAAATCGAGCGAAGACGTTGACGAAGACTGTTGATTTTCATTCGAAATAGAAACTTTTTAACTTCTTCTTCGGTTTACTAATTTGAACTAAGAGCCCGGTATTCGTAGATTCGCGATAAGGTAGAAGGACTACATTACCGACAAAAAATGGTTTCACGTGCCTCAAGTTTTCGTCCTTGCACGATACACGACGCTGGCAAGACTAGTGTTGTTGACATATCATGTTTTGCAGTGACCTGTGGTGGTCTGAAATTCCTCTGACACATTTAATATGCTCCTAAGTTGATCTCGAATCAAATAACTCGAGTACATCGTTGAACTGATTCGATTTGAGGGCCCGGTCTTCGTAGATTCGCGATAAGGTAGAGTGACCACGTTACCGACAAAAGTAGGCGAAAAACGGCTTTACGTGCCTCAACTTTTCGTCCTTAAATAAGAATATTTAAAATAATTAAAGGGCTCGTTCGAAAGAGGAAGGTTCAATCTAGTGCGCGCAGGTCAGGAGCTGTCGAGATTATGCGGATGTTTGGTAATATAAGCGTTCGAAGTAGGCCAAAAATTGACGACGCGCGTGCCGTTGAATCCGAGCATTTTTGTGCCATCGGATGAGTTTTCCGGATGATTTCGAGATCAGCGCGCGCTAGAAAATATCTCCAGCTACAAATTGAGCTATAATTTGACTCGATTCTGTTGCGAAATGAAGGCGAAAACTTGAAGCGCGTTTCTGGCGTCGGAATTCATAATATCGATAATACAGAGGAAAAATTGTGACAAGATGGATCTTAGGTCTGTGTGTGAAGGCTGTGAACGGAAATTATTAATTAAAAAGTCGAGTGACTACCCCGGGCCGTTTACGACAAACATTTCGGGTCAGGGAAAGAAGCAAGGAACCGCTGGGTCCTGCGAGGTGAAATAGATTGCGAAATTCAATAACCCTTTTTGACAGACGAAGTCTCGGAATTCCTTTCTGGGAACCTAGAATTGTTTACGATCCTTATTCCTCCGAGACTGTCTATTGTATTCTTATTGTCTTTACCAGATTTCGACATCCCTACCTTGTCTCTACCAGTTTCTCCAAAGGGTCGACAGTAGCCCCCAAAAGGGCATCGGATAGCTTATCCGAAGAAAATACTTTGTGCCAATTTTCAACTCTACGTATTAACATTGAGGGTAGTAATGGGGTGCCGATGAAAATCAGGTTAACCCGTAATTTCTCTTGTCCTCTTCAATTGAAAATTCTGAAAAAAATCAGGCATACGTTAGCCATTACAATACACATCTACGAATTTTTTCAGAATTTTTAGCCTCCAAACCGAATTTTAAAAAATAATACAAATTTTGTAATGCCGATTTCTTGTAGAACTTATGAGACACTAAGTCCATAATTTTATGGTTTATGGCTTATTTCTCTTTATGGCTGCTGGCATATAATTTTTTCAGATTTTTCAAAGTGGGGCACATAGTTGGAAAAATCAAAAACTGCTATTTTTTACCTTCTCCATGCCCGTGCAAGTACCATGTTCACATGACTCGTATGATTAATTTCTTAGATGGATATTATATCAAATTCTGAATAATATACACCCCAATCTTTTCAGATTTTTGTAAAGTGGGGACACATAGTTGAACAAATCAAAAACTGCTATTTTTTACCTTCTCCATGCCCGTGCAAGTATCATGTATGATGAATTTCTTAGATGAATATTATATCAAATTCTAAATAATATACACGTATTCGAAGAGTTCTTACCCTTCTGCTGCAATAGGAAATGCATTAGAAATCTTTTTAAAATCATGTTGATCGTGCGTCAGTAACAATTTCCGTGTTACAAGTAGCCATTGTTGAATCTAACCTGACAATGATCGTTGTCTCTTAGTCGTTGTGACTCACCGCGTCAGTAGATAGCACAGCTCGGGTCATACCTCGAAAGTAGTCGCGTCTTCATGATCCGTGACCTCGTCCGCATCCGTGTAAAACCCATTGCCACGTGGGTGTCGCACCTGAATTCGTCGGAATCGTTAATATCTCGTCCCACGATCTTGCTCTCATGGTTTCTAAATTCTCGAATTCTTTTTTCTTCTCTCTCTTTAGCATCGTCCCGCACACGTAACACAACCATTACTCGTTGTCCTTTCACATTATCGATATCGTTCTGTTTTGTGATCATCGTCACCTCGCATGTTTCCTTAGAACATCGCTTCTGTTTCGAATATCGATTAAAAATCACACATTCGGACGGCGTGTAAACACACCGGGACGGTACAGGCGACTTACAAATCACTAGTACAACGCTTTCGTACAGAAATCGAGGAAAATGGCGACTCGCGTCGTGTCGGAACATCAAAAGTGAAATGGAATGGACGCGACTGGTAATCAACCTTGTCGGATAATCAATTCTAATTTTGCAGTAACACCACTTAACTCGATTATCTTAGCCACCGAGAGTACAGAATATATAATTTTCTTTTATGACGCGTACAGTCACCGCGAGAAATAACTTATCGAGCACGCTGCTGTCTGGAATTATTAATGAAGATTTCGAATTACCATTCGTTGCTTAATTTTTCCAAATCTTCGTCCATTCGATTACAGCTATTCAGGCGAAGCCTAACGTGTTTTTTAGTGGCGATTTTTAAGAACATTTTCGTGGAAGCGCAATTATGATGTTGCGCGTCAGCCATGTTGGTTAGGCGCATCACAACCAGGCGTCGGAGCAGAGCATTAGCAAAATCATGCTTCTGTCCTTTTCCCGTGCAATTGGGCAACACCGCCGAGCGGTGATCCGTATGTGCAGGTGCAGAGGTCAACCACGACTTTTCAGGTCGTCCAGACTCTTACTTAGCAACAGGTAAACCGCAATCGACCGCAACGACGACTTCAACACAACCGTTTCATCTTCAGCACAATTTTCCTCCGCTCCGACCATCTTCTCCGAATTCTTAATGTCGCACTTCGTACACGCGACAGAGGTTCTTCTACATTTCAACCACAACTTCGATGATTGTTTCATCGTGACCTTCAGAATCTCGATTTTTATTGCACGTCCATAATCTCGCGAAATAAACTCCTTTTCGAACATTTTAAATTCGAAACAGCAGGCAGTAAGCAATATTCGCGTCTTATGATCGACAAGTTTTTTGGGGATATAAATAAAGCTGAAAGAGATAAAAATACTTTATCGTAGACGAATTAGCATGAACGTATAGTTTTTTCGCAGATGTTTTGTCGATGTTTAGTATTTATTTCGTGTTCTTTTACTGGCCTATTAAATCCATCTCCAATGATTCTTCTATTCTTTGTCGGGTTTTCATCGCGTTTAAAATTGTCTTTCAATTCTTCAACAACTGAAATTCTTCAATGTTTAAAATGCAGGGAAATAAATGGAACTCTTGTTATCAGATCGTTTCAATCGCAGGTGGTAAAATTGTTTATAGAGACTGTGCCGAAAGTGGCATACAGCGATTTCTCGACATATGTCGCCATGTTGTCGACATATATCGAGAATTGCACGCAGTGTTTGGTGTTTTTAAACTAGTAACACTTCTCTCCGTTACATAATTTTGTAAAATTTTCACAAAAATTGACAGCCTTGTAATTCCTAGTGCTTCTGCCTCTGTAAAAATATATTTACCAAAGAGTAAAGGATACGAAAGGATTTATTAGGACCATAACGCAGTCAGCTAATCTTAAACATCGCTTGGCAAAGTTTTGCAATTTGATTTAAGTGGATGGTAAAAAGGAGATGGTGATTAAAAGTAGGAGGCTAACGATCTATTCGGGACGATTCGTCCTTCGACCGTTTGATCCTCATTCTGAACATTCGAGGCAGAAAAGAAAAAAACGGTTACATAATCTTGTAGCCCCCGAAGACGCGTGGCTAATCTTGTAGCATATCGTATAATGTGTATTGTGAAATCATGAACGTTCGTTTACACCGCTCGGAGCCTTGATAACACTAGATAGATTTACTAATGATACACTAATTCGCCGCCATTAAAATTCCATGGCCGCCGTGTAATGCAAACGAGGACACCGAAAAATGCCTGTAAATTCCCAATTTCGGAGGTTCATAAACATTGTCGTAATTCTCTCGAAGGTGAACGACACAACCTCCGCTTGACGATCGAAGGAGGTTATCAATAAATACGCGGAGACACGGACGAAATTGCAATGTTATATTAAACCTTAACACACTTTGTTATTTGTTGACCCCAATGCTTCTTGTGCCAATGTTTCTTCCGCGAACGATTCGCTTTTTCATCCTCGCCACGAAAGAACGACGTACCCGAAGGATCTATGTAATTTATTTCTCGTAACTATTAATCTAGCGTGACTGAAAAATTGCGTCAGCCACAAGTTACAAATGTTCGTCGTGTTAACTAAACGTTCGGTTAATGGAAACGTTATTAGGCGATTATAGTACACCATTGTAAGAAAGAAATTGAAATTAGCATTAACCAATCGTGCATTCTAAATTCCTGTCCTCGATACAGCGAATGTTTAATTTGTTGGTACTTGTAAATAAATCTTCAAACAACATACTCCCATTTCTCGTTTACAAAAACATTGGCAAATTAAGCTCTGTACGTATTCTTCTTGTTACAATTGCGTTCGACGATCGTGGAACAGAAAAATAAATTTTGTAAACAACTGTGTACCCACTTATAATACTAATTAACAACAGCTGGCCAACCTTTGAGCGCCGAATTTTTCAATGGAAACACGACGATAGAGAGGAAACAATTAATCGCGAAAGGTTAACGACGATAACTGGACGGAACACGAATAGTTCGGTGGATTGTTACATAACTATACTACTGTTGCACAAATTGTTGTGGACGCTGTCCCGGTATTAGCATCAGAAACGATCTATAGATCATACGCAACACTGCCTGCGACGAGAATCTGATTAGAGAAAGGGATCTCTCCTATAAATCAGTCTGCGACGATCTATTCGTTTCCAGGAGAAATACACGTAAGAGCATCGTTTAGGCGATTCTCTATAGTGGTAGCCATGGCCTTCGGCGTAGCATTTTCGGCCACGGCTTTTGTTCGAACAACGCCGGCCGTTAGTTCAACAATATTGAGCCGGCGCAAGGAAAAGATCGAAGGTCGAAAGAACCATGATTCCGACTCTTTCCGCGGTGCTCGCGGCTGCCCCCTCATTCAAAGGAAAACTAAATACTAAGAGAAAGGTCAAACTCATGTGGAAAAGAACTTCATTCATTCGCGGAGGATGATGGCGGCCGCCGATGTCCGTATCAGCTACATCCCGAAGAATATAGTATTACAATAGTCATTGAACAAACCGAAGTCTTCGATTCATTTCTACGTTTTACAATTCACTTAACGGATTTTCGTCGAGAATTTATCTGAGCTATGCTGTTTTATAAATTGACTTCTTCACACCAGTTTTACAAATGGCTTCTAATATTCTTAACGCATTGCTGACCAAACGTTGTTGGGACAATATCATACCAAAAAAGGATATAAAAAGTTATATAAAAGATATGTATAAAGTTCTACTTGAATCCATTATGTATAAATAAAGTTTATCGAAGTTTATTTAGATTGGTTTAGTTCTACATTTAATTAGGAAATAATATCTGGTGACATTAGATAGCACCTGCGTAAAATTGCCGGTCAACAACGTTTTAATTTACAATTATTAAGATTCTAAAGATACACGCATGAGGAATTATTCGACATTTCTTTGGGTACGTGTTATTTAAAAAAATGGCCAAAAATTTGAGCAGCACATTCTTGTAATTTTTATAGTCCACTTAATGGTAGTTTGATGTTGAAAGTATTTTTATTGATACGTCTAATAATCATTTTCACTCTTTCTGATCTTTTAAAAATATTTCTTTACAAAGTATTTATTAGATTATATCTCTAAACAGACCCCAAAAAAGGTATACTTAATTTTTTCCCCTCGAGTGTTATTTCTTTCAAGTCGGAATTATTTTCTAGAAATAACAAGCCGAATGTTTAATTTGAAAAGGTTACTATTTGAATGGAATAATTAAAATTATAAGGACGTGTATGTCGAAAGCCAGTTCGCACTACTTAAGAAGTCTCACTTCGCGCTGTGAACCTCCATTTGCTTGATCGCGAGAGTCCTGTTAGTAACGTGTGATTAGTAATTGTGCAGAATGTGGCATTACGGTTCGCAATGTTTGTCATTCGTAATATTTACGAGGTAACCGATCATCATTCAGGATCATTGCTGCTATCCCAGTACCGCGATTACCAATTACTGTATAATTCGCGATACGCACGCGATAAATCTCGACCGGTCGAAATTTGATTTCACGAATAAGTTGACATTTCGAATACCCGGAGAAGACCGAATCGAACCCTACCAGCAATTTTCGAGAGGGGTATTTCGCAATTCGGAATATAAATCACGTAATTATGGCATACTTTCGATCAAGCGTGCCCAACGAATTCTTTCCTCATCCGAGAAATATTTATTTAAATTCTAAAACAGTCGTAGCCAAGGTCCAAGCTAAAATACAGGTTAGAAATGCCTGACAATTGCACGGGGGAGTTGAAACAATGGCGGACGATTGCGAAGCAAAGCGTTGACTTCGATAAAAAATTCTGAAAACGCGTAACTTGTCATTTGCGAACACGGTTTGAATGAAAAGTGGCAAATGACACGGAACATTCGTTGATTAATTAGATAAGTTCGCGGAGAATCGAAAGGAGTCGATTCTTCTTATCGATCCTGATTGGCCAAGGGTTGCGGGGAATGAAAAGGTTGAAAGCATGGTGTACGGAACCTTGATTCGAGCGTCGTGTATCTAATCGATTATTAAAGTCCAATTAAAACGTCACAATCGAGCGGTGCTTGCCGATCGATCGGACGAGTGTTCCTAGATCCTGTCAAGGTCGCGATTATGCGAAAGAGGGATGGTGTTGAACAAGCGATTACTCAAGGGAAATGGGACGGTCCATTTCAAGTGCCAATTCCGTTTAGCAATGGCCGAGCCTCCGTCGAGACGCCGCAACGAAATTGTGCTCGTAAGACACTTAAGATCACAATCTATACACCTTTAACATAAATACAATCGCAACGGTGACGTATCCGTGGCATTTGAAAAGCAATAAAAAACCCGACAGAGATTATTAAGACTTTGTTCAACCATCCGTGCGAATCGGTTCTTCGTTATTAACGGAAAATTGCAGGAACGTCCACTTTTTAATTTCGCTTTCCCCAATTTGCTTCGTTCCACGCATTCGAACGAACATATAAGTTAACGTTACATAAATTAATTACTTCAACGATGTTCAAGTCCGCCGGCGAATGTGAAACTTCACATGGAGTTGCACAAAACGCCCGGAGTCTGGTTGCAAAAACGAAAAATATCTCGGAACGAATTTTTGCTAATTAAACGGTTCTTCGATCTCGCGACGTTACGTGAATTCGTGGTGAAAATGATTAGAAACGTCTTTGTTGAAGTATCTCACAATGACGACACCCGTCAAAGATGCAGGATCGAGCGATTGCCAGATCACCGCGAGTGATGAACTCGCATAACTCAGGCTCGCAATTACCCGCGGTCGATCTTCGTGCATCATTGTGTGTCCCGCCGGTTTTTCACCGGTATGAGAATCGCGCATCGAATTAGCCTATCTTCTCCGTTTGACGCCAGACGCTGCCGATGTCTCGAAACAATGCAACGCGTTCGCGATTATGTCAGACGAATTCTAAACGGAAAAACTGAGCTCGGTTTGTTCATTTCTGTCGACACGCTCCGAGAAATTCTCCCACGTGCTCGCAACAGACGTAAAACCATACTATGATTGTATGCCGCGGAGGAATCCGACTGTTTCGTTATTTAGTTTTTTTTTTTTTGCAAACGCGTGCCTAATTGGCCAGAACGAGTCGCCTCGGATTTTGCGATTATCAGAAAGAGAAGCTGGGTAATCTGCTAATTAGCTCGCGCTTGTAGCATTAGTTTGCTTTAGTTCTGGGTCGAAAAGGTTTTAATTCGATATTTATAATTTGCAAAGTAAAAAGTAACTAAGTAAGTAGATTTCAGAATGTCGAGGAATTTCTTTTGTCCTGTTAGCTGGAGCCGTCATCGAATAATTTACGATACTTCATACTTCATATTGACCGCAGCGTGTCGCAACGTAATTAAGTTTTCACATTTACCGGCTTTACAAAAATTCCTCAGGGTCGTGTTCTGATTCGCGGACAAATCGGCGTGATATCATGGAGGCCGCGCGAGGTATCGTCGCTGTCGTTACGATTTATGGCCGCGTAATTATGGTATCGCTTCTGTGCTTCTATCGCACGGCAAACAGTGTTTATCGTCTTCGCCCCCGGGGGAGCTTGATTATCCTCAATTATTCGCGAAGCACGATCGCGGGAGGAGCATGATCGCGCGCGGAAAGAGCTTTCGATAACGATCGACGATCGCGCGAAGAACGAAGCTCCCCGGTGTCAAACGTTAGCGTAACTTAATTATGATTGTGTTTCATGCGATTACAGAATATTGCGTGTGTCCACTTTCTAGCCAGGCCTCGGCGAGGGTTTTTTTTTGAGAGTTTTGCTGTTAAATGACATAACAACAAGCCTGGTTCAGAGTGTTATCGTAACAAGATCGATGGACCCTTGATCGGCGCTAGGAACAAAGATTAGATTGATCGTGTATCGACGATTCTTCCGACGTTTGATCGATGTCTTAACACGAGAACGTGGTCACTTTTCTGACAAGCACTTTGCCGACCTGTATAATGCTTTTGATACGGACATTTGTTTATTGCACTCGCTGGTATCTGCTTCAGCGGCGTTACGCAATTCATAATGGCGAACGTCGGATTTGTTTCATTACATTCGTAATTGTGGCATTTTTATCAGAAATAACTGAGTGTTCCGTCCATAAATTGATAAAATCTGCTATTCATTTATCACTAACTCTTTTAAGGACTATATTGCTGTTATGTTCATAATGGTTCATAACTCTTTTAAGGACTATATAGTTGTTATGTTCATAATGGTAATCAGGCTAACGAAGAAAGGACAAAGTTCCTATAAAAATTTCTTGGAATTGTTCGATCGGTTAGATTGTTTCATAAAATATTTGAAAAATCATCGAATAAAAAGGTCAAGCCTGATTCGATCCTCTTCATTCCAAAATCCCAGCGGCAGGTAATTTTGGCAATTTTTTATCCTAAATAATTGAGTGTTCGTCCATAAATATATAAAATCTGCTGTTCATTTATCACTAATTCTTTTAGAGACTATATATTGTCACGTTCTTATGTTCAAAATGGTGTACAGGCTAACGAAGAAAGCATAAAGTTTCTCTAAAAATTTCTTTGAATTGTTCGATCGTTTAGACTGTTTCATAAAATATTTGAAAAATCATCGAATAAAAATGTCAAGCTAATCGGCCAGGTGCAGGCGGCAGTTAATTGTTACTTTTTCATCCTAAATAATTGAATGTACGTCCATAAATATATAAAATCTGCTATTCATTCATCACGAACTCTTCTAAGGACTATATATTGGCACGTTGTTATGTTAATAATGGTATCCATGCTCACGAAGAAAGTACAAAGTTCCTCTAAAGATTTCTTCGAATTGTTCGATCGCTTAGACTGTTTCATAAAATATTTGAA
>CM052132.1:1621278-1634112 GCA_028454255.1 Halictus ligatus
TCAGCAGTCGTCATTTATGCTTTATAATTTTCCACACGATTTTTATCTGCTGGAAGTATGGATCCTGAAATTGTGAACGTATCGTTTCCACAATTCTAGACATTGTTATTAAATTTTCGGAGTTTTGATGTTGCTCTATCTCGGAGATTCCACAAAAATCGGTGAATGCATTCCTATAGATCTCGATTACGATCATTTATACGTTATTAGACATCGTCGCTCACGCTTTCCGTTACAGTTGAAGTTCGCTGGCACGCTGAATGACTTAATGGCACCTGTACGAGTTCATTGTTTAAATGGTGTTACGATGTAATGCATGTAATGAGAGGCTGAGCATGGGAGTCCCTTGTTCGAAGTAATCGGGGTAAAAGATCAATAGCGAGCTCTTAATTGCACAACCATTGATCTTCTCCATCGACACCGCCCTTCAAACGAAACACCGCAGAACCGGTATTTTGCAACTGCTACTGGACAATCCAGAAATTAAATTGTCGTATCGAACATTGACTTTTACTTTCTGTATCTGAACCGTGTAAAATCTGTTTCGAGAGTGTCCGACGAATTATAAAAAACAAATTCCGAGAAAACAACGAATAATAAACAAGCACTGGTATTATTAAAAGATTACATATTGCACAATTAATTTCAAACGTCGGGTCACGAATAAGAAATTAAATGTACACTCACGGCGGAGAGAATAAAGTGTTAATTTAATTGTAGAAAGGGAAACGCGAAGAGTGATAGAAGATTGATGCACTTATGGCATGCGCAAATCGGTAAAGTAGGAATAAACGTCTGTACTCAGTTGAAATTAATAGCATTTGTATTTCGACCGTATGTTCCAGTCGGCTAAGCAAACTATTCTGATTTTCTCCATGAAAACAGGAATTCGCAAGAAAAGACTGGCAGTTTATAACATAATAATTACGTATGGCGACCGCGCTATTGTTAGTGTCACCGAGGACTCGAATCGACGAACATTAATAGGATAATAAACTAAGAAACCGGTGACGCGGAGGAATGTACCTAACATAACCGTCGAATTCACTTTTACCCGTGCGTTACACACGGTGTACGCTAATCGCTATTAACGCTTCTATGGTTCCTCTGGCGTTTCGCAAGAATAGTAAAATCATCCGAGAATCGAAACGTCGTGTCGGCTGCACGCCGAGGGGCCTGGATCGTCCGATGATTCGCGTCATTAATGACGCACAAAAATCCACGGCGATTATCATCGAGCGAGGACCGAAAGACGTTTCGAAAGTCGCGCGTCGGTTTGCCAATCGATCGATCTACAACGACGAAATGATGAATTAATCGATCCTCGCAGCGAGAAAGATTGAACACGCCATTAGAGAACAACGACTCGGTGACCCTTTCTCCCATCATTCATTGTGTTCCTTCTCGAGAAATTTTGTAATTGATTATTTTGTTTTTGATTTTATTATTTTTGTAATTTTGTTTTGATCCTCATTTCTCGAGAAATTTAAATCTAGGATAAATTCTTATGAATCTCATTTATTTTATAACGTGTAAATTCTTAAATTCTCTTTAATTCTTCATCCACACAAAATGAAAGAAATTTTTCTTCGGCTACAGATTTTGTTAGAAAAAAGAAAGAAGTAGATTGTTTGATTGTACATTAGACGCATTATGCTTCTTATGAAGTCATTTCAAAAGAAAAGCGTAATGTTTCACTTTATAAAAGTTTGGTAAAAGTTTTCCGATACTTTTTTATTTTATTAAACATTCTTGAGAATTTTCGAGAAATTTAAATCTAGAATAAATTCTTATGAATCTCAATTATTTTATAAGATGTAAATTCTTAAATTCTTTTAAATTCTTCATTCACACAAAATGGAAGAAATTTTTCTTCGGCTACAGATTTTGTTACAAAAAAGAAAGAAGTAAATTGTCTGATTCTATATTAGATGCATTATGCTTCTTCAGAAGTCATTTTAAAACAAAACCGTAATGTTTCACTTTATAATTGTATTTATAATTTTATTGTATTAAACATTCTTGAGAATTTTCGAGAAATATAGTCTTATTTCTAATTTCTCGAGAAAAATTCCAGTATTTCTCGAGAAGTTTAAATCTAGGATAAATTCTTATGAATCTCATTTATTTGATAACGTGTAAATTCTTAAATTCTCTGAAATTCTTCATACACACAAAATGAAAGAAATTTTTCTTCGGCTACAGATTTTGTTACAAAAAAGAAAGAAGTAATCTTCTTTCTCGAGAAATGAAAAATATTGAGAAATCAGGAACACAAATCAATTCTTTTTTCCCCCCTCCGTATCGTCACGATCTTGTCTTCGGTAACTAATCTGTCGGGGCTGACATTTATGACCGATGATGAACAATGGCCGGCTGGAAGTAATCAGGTGAACTTTCAGCGAATTGACATTTGCAGGCAAATGAGCGAAGATTCGAATGTCCAGGACTCCTCTCTCCATCTCTTTCTTCCTTCATTTTTCTTATTTCTTGTGTTTTTCCATTCTTCGCTTGGGAACAGCCGCTTATCCAGCGAATCAGATTGCTTAGGGTCATCCTGTGACATTCGTCACGGAAGGCTTTCTATCGCCGTGCCGCGACTTAGTCGGGCCAACCACTCTCGTCTGAGCATCTGTTAATTGTACTCATCAGCGAAGCTTACTTAGCACAAATGTTCCACGCGGACGTTCCGTCGTCAGATCCCAACGGAGATTTCGCGTTTCATCCGGCGTTAATTGTTAATTAGTCCTGTAGATGCAATTTTCTGGAAACCGAGCGAGTCGCTCGAACGCTCAAGGCTCCAGTTCATCAACGAGCGCGGGGATCGTTAGGCTCGTATTTCCATAAATTCATTTTACACGGCGCTCGATCCAACCCGACATCTTTCGTCATCCGCAGATCGACCGTTTCGAGGATTGACGGGACAATGCTCGTCGCTGGCTGACTTTTATTAACAATGCCCGAGATATTTGCTCCGAAATACAAAAATATTCCCTCCATCTTGCTGTCCGTTTCGCTTCTTGTCAATACTGACACCTCTTAGGAAATTGAATCCCGTTGTACCAACGGAGGTTCATTTTCCATTATTAGGTCTGTCGAGCAACTACTTCAACCTAGCTCTCACGTTTAATGCCTAGCGTTGATTAATTTAGATTTATTATACTATTCTTCATAGACGGTACTGCGCCTACAGCCAGTTTATTGAATTCTTCTTTGAAATTTTATTCTCTCTCAATATTTTCTTAATTGTACAATTGTGGAGGTCGAAACAAATTTACATTTTAGAATTATATGCAATAATTATAGAATAATATGCAATAATTATTTGCACTTACGTTCGTAAAGGTTAACCATTTAATAAGTGGACTGCGGATTTTATTCATTTATGACAAGTGTGAAAATGTGAAATATGAAGACATTCGAAGAATGCGAGAAGATTGCTACACCATTTTAGAATTACTGAGAATTATGGAAGGAGAAATCTCGATCAAAGAGAAGATCCTCGTGCTAGCAGAGGATGTCAATAATAATGGGAAGCAATAATAGTAATTATAATGGAAATAGGTAACACTTTTGAATCTATTCTAGTGTCCAATAACCCAATTGTTTTTGGAGCAGTAGGCAATGTAAAATTATTTGATTAATATACATAAGATTATTTCTCATTTCTCGAGAAAAATTCTAGTATTTCTTGGGAAATTTAAATCTAGGATGAATTCTTATGAATCTCAATTATTTTGTAACGTGTAAATTCTTAAATTCTTCATACACACAAAATGAAAGAAATTTTTCTTCGGCTGCAGATTTTGTTACAGTAGACAATGTAAAATTAACTTTACAGTCTTCGATCGCCCCAGTTGCCTCGTCACTTTGGCGAAGCCCTGGTTAATTCGACGCCGAGATTGTCGTTTGATTAATAAGAATAGTGTCGGCAGGGCAGGGAATAGAAGACGAAGGTCAATGATAGTTCATCGCCGATGGAGCAATTGACATCCGCCGCAAACAACTTTCTGTTTTCTGCGAGTCTTCTCGTTTCGCCTCTGCGCTACCATCCCGCTCTTTTATAACCGACTATAGTGTCTCCGTAAGGTTTAATGGCTTCGTATATTCACTTGTCCGTATTCCCTCGTATGCCGTAATACAGCCTTGATGAGAAGGATATACGTCTAGCGTCTGAATTCCGCGCGTGCTTTCCTTCGAGCATCACCTCGGAGGTTTCAATTAAATCTGCTGCCGGTGGACATTTTGTTTCGTTCGACGGACACGTCACCGTTGCCCCACATTGTCAGAAAATTTCAGAAATGCTTAATYGGGTGCCTCAGATCGATTCTTAATCCGAATAAACTCGGACACGTTTCATTTTTCGGGGGTGACACGCCATTTCTTTCAATTCTAAAAAGCAGTGCTGCCGGTGGACATTTTGTTTCGTTCGACGGGCACGTCACCGTTGCCCCACATTGTCAGAAAATTTCAGAAATGCTTAATCGGGTGCCTCAGATCGATTCTTAATCCGAACAAACTCGGACACGTTTCACTTTTCGGGGGTGACACGCCATTTCTTTCAATTCTAAAAAGCAGTGCTGCCGGTGGACATTTTGTTTCGTTCGACGGACACGTCACCGTTGCCCCACATTGTCAGAAAATTTCAGAAATGCTTAATCGGGTGCCTCAGATCATTTCTTTCAATTCTAAAAAGCTATGAAAGTCGAAGAGTCAGAAATCTGTTTAACTTAAAAAGATCTTGACCCGAAGAATTTTCTTGCCCAATTATAAATTGAAAAGTCACGTCCGATGAATTAATTCACAGCGCTTGCTCGTGCAGGAAAATTAGGCGCACTTCTCCGTTATTCGAAACTCTCCCCTCCTCTGCGTATTTTCCGAAAATTTCTCCGTCTTCAGTTCTCAACAATGCGTTTCTTCGACTGTCATTCGCATTCGATTTGAATACGCTTTCTAATTACTGGTTTGCGTCTCTGAAACTTTCTGCAAAAATAGATAAACAATCCTGCGATCGTAAGTTCACTATTATTACTCGGTTACATGCTAGAGCCTTTGTCGATATAAAAATGGAAGAATTCATGTCGTAAAATATTTTCGTGTTACATCTTTCAGCAGAACGCAACTTTCAGTTTTCCCGTGCACCGTCCATTTTATTGGCCGTTCGTCTATACGTTCGCGTCACGCTGAAAATGATTCGCGACAGGACGGCGGTAAAGTCGGATTATGTCCTTTCGAAGTTGGCATGCATCGAAATATCGCATGACAGCACGAACGGTTTTGCAACGCGAGCGTAAACCATCCAGCAGATCTGCAAACCGACGTCGAATCACCTCTCACGGTTCCATTAGCCGTGACTTCACTATTGCGAATTTGCAAAACTTGCGTACGTTCGACAAGCCAAAAAAAAAAAAAGGAAAAAATGCTAAATTAGAATTCCGATTACCGACTGTAGAGCGATGATTTCATGGCAAATGACACGGCGATCGCCTGGCTGATCCACGAGCTCATTAAGAGCCCGAGTCATCTCGATTACGTCACGTCACGCCGCGTCTTGATCGAATTGACCAATAAATTTCGAGATGATTCGTGCCCGAACGAGAATGGCGGATGCTCGAGTACACTTTTCACCGATTACCTTTAACTTGTCGCCGTCAACACTTTCGTTCCGGTCGCAACATCTTTTACGCAATAGTTATAATATTATTCGAACTTTAACCTTTCCCCGAAAAGGATTCATCGGGAATTTTGATCAACATTTCGTTCAACGACCACGCACGTGTAATTCGATTCGTGCTATTACGTCATCGAATGCTGCATTGGAATAATAACTAAATTTTTAATACCTAAGCAAAATCTATTAATGTCCGACGCTTTTGGATTTATAATTTATAGAGCTTGTTAAATTCATCTTGCTGCGATTTACGGAAAGACATTACGAGTAGTTAGATCGTTATTTGTATCATCACATTTGTGTAAAATATATTATATCGAACAGAATTTAGCAACAATATTTTCTCGAATTTTATTCAATTCAAGAATAGCATCATTTACTTGAGTTGTAGGAGTAATTGACACCCGTGTCGGCTCCTAATCATCACTCACTGCAAGATGAATCTTTAATAATCCAGCACCATTAAAAAACAATTGACCTCTTCTTCTCGGTCTCCAGCGGATAACGTTGCAAGACCCAGGTTTGCAACAAACACACAGGATTTGCCGTGAAAACAAACAGCTTGAAATGCCAGTTAGCGACGAAATGGAAAAAGTTCAATTCAATTAAAAGCATTGACCCCTCGACCATGTTTATACAATCTTTTAATAGCACGCCGAGAAGACAGCAGTTATTTTTATGCCCGTTCATCGATAGAGTCTCGCCGCAGGTTAACCGTCCCTGAATATCATTTGCATCCTCGTCAGAGCTATCGCAACCGAGAGCATCCGGTCTTTTTTTACGCTAATTAACAATAGAACTACCGAGCAATAAATGCGACTGACGTACATCGCTTTGTAACAGTGACAAGGCTGTGCCCATTCATACAACTTTTATTGTAATGTGTGCTTCAATGAAGAGACCCATTAAAAGATGGACACGTTTTTACAATTTCAGCAATTGTAAAAGAAAAAGTTAGGAACCAGCCATTTTGACTGGTCCGGACCGTAGATTTGCGATAAGGTAGAGCGACTACATTACCGACAAAAAGTGGTTTCACGTGCCTCAAGTTTTCGTCCGTGCACGATACTTGACGCTAGCAAGACCAGTGTTGTTGACATATATCGAGAATTGACTTTGTATTATGCTCTGCAGTGATCTGTGGTGGTCTGAAGTTCCTCTGACACATTTAATATTCTCCTAAGTCGATCTCGAATCGAATAACTCGAGTGCATTGTTCAATTGATTCGATTTGAGGGCCCGGTCTTCGTAGATTCGCGATAAGGTAGAGTAACCACGTTACCGACAAAAGTAGAGTCTCTACCAGTTTCTCCAAAAGGTCGAAAGTGCCCCCGAAAAGGGCATCGGATAGCTTATCCGAAGAAAATACTTTGTGCCAATTTTCAACCCTATGTGTTAACATTGGGGGTGGTAATGGGGTGCCGATGAAAATCAGGTTACCCCGCAATTTCTCTGGTCCTCTTCAATTGAAAATTCTGAAAAAAATCAGGCATACGTTAGCCATTACAATACACATCTACGAATTTTTTCAGAATTTTTAGCTTCCAAACCGAATTTTAAAAAATAATACAAATTTTGTAATGCCGATTTCTTGTAGAACTTACGGGACACTAAGTTCATAATTTTACGGTTTTAAATTGGCACATAGTTGAAAAAATCAAAAACTGCTATTTTTTACCTTCTCCATGCCCGTGCAAGTACCATGTTCACATGACTCGTATGATTAATTTCTTAGATGGATATTATTTGCCAATTTTCATCCCTATGTGTCAACATTAATTTCTCTAGTAATTTCTCTTGTCCTGTTCAATTGAAAATTCTGAAAAAATCAGGCATCGGATAGCTTATCCGAGGAAAATACTTCCTGCCAATTTTCAACCCTGACCGATAACGGTCCCCTTTTTTCATCGGCCTCGGTTTCACGGTGGTTAGACGTTGTTACGCGGGTGAAGCGTTCAGGACACGGACGAGATAACTCGCCTGAGGACTTTCTCCTGTGTCGTGCTTCTTTTCGCGCATCGCGATCTGTGACAGAAGCCTGGCTCGCTTAATTCGACAGCACGCCTCGCGAGAAATTTTCTGCAGCTGCGCGAAACGCGGGCCTTTCATCATTCTCGAAAACTGTCCTATTATTTCAGCACGATTTTCCGTCGCACGAGACGCGACGGGAGAGCACAAGAACGACCGTGCAGACATTTAACGGACTTTCGGTCCGTGGAACGCTACAATGCTGCGGAATCATTTGTTAAACCCGGGTTCTTTGAAAGCGGTACGCGTATTCACTCTTCCACAGACTCGAAGTCTGCGAAACAGTGAAACCGTGCAGAGTCATTTGTTCGAATCAATTTTCTCGAAACAATCGAACCATTGTGTGCATTCTCTCGCGTAGCTTTTATTTCGGGATAAAAGGATGATTACGAGTAGAAAATCCACGGTCTACCGGATAAATATTAGTCGTCGATCCCTCTCGTATTTTCATTCTACAACTAAATTTTCCCTCAATACTTACAATACTTATAATATTTTCATTTTATTCATACGAAATTTTACTACGTTATTATTCATTTATTTTATTCATTTTATTCATCAGATTTCCACATATAGTACTTAAATGTTTAGTAATCTATCGAATACGAAGTTTGTAACGGAACAAATATTTTGTAATATTTATTGTAACTTCTTTGAAATAAGGCCACAATAAGTTCTAGTGGCCAGAGTCGCCACTCGAGTGCTAAGGGTTAACGAATTTCATGGATTTCGCATTTATGGCTTATAAAATCGTTCGGAGAAGGAATAAACGTCCATCGGCTACAAAATGGACAACAGTGCTATAGACATTCCTCCAGGTATCCGACACATTATTTTCAAAATAAATTTCACACTTTAATATTCATCTCGCGAACGCGGAAACCCCGGGAAGTTTATAAATATCAGTTGACTTTCGCGTTGTATAATATCGACGGGAATTAAATGGACTATTTCGACATCGTGTTCGTGTCCGCGATGCGTCACAATGATGCGTTCCCAAGCATCGATGAAAGACGCTGCTGTTTACAAGTCGCATGAATTCCATATACGTCGAAATGGTAAACGATTGGAAACTCGTCGCGTGAGACCAGAATGAGAAGCAGTCGTTCAATTTACCTTTGTTAATGAACGTTAATTGATATCTGCATGTGGCCGACTTCTGCTACAACGCCGCGGAAAATGATTTTCCTTCGCCAAATGTTCGCGTTACGACAAACCCTAATTGACGCGGCTCGTGGTTTAACAAGCACGCGGGCATTAGCGGGCCACGAAGCGAGATAATTAGAAAGCCGAAGACGCAGCTTCTCGCACTTTATTAGTAGCAAATACGCGACCCGCGGCTCTCCATTATGCAAGACAACATTTTTTTTCTCTCTCTGGCACAGTTAACCGTTTCGCCGTTCACCCATTAAACCAGCCTCGCGGCTGACAAATCGGTCGATGCCGAAGCGAAACAACAAATCTTTTTTTCTCAATCAATTTCACTTCCGCTAGCGGAGTTAAAATATTTTAATTTAATTCCCTCGGGTTCTAATGTTTTAAATTTACGGTTATCGAGATTGTGAAGGTTTGTTCGTGATCCGTCCACTCGGAATTGCTCAGCAAATTTATTTCTTTGGGTATAGATTGTTTTAAGAATGGCTGAAAACTCGAATAGACACGTTCTTTTTATTTTTACGAAGTAACGTGAAATACTCCAAGCTGAAAGATCAATGAAAAGCTGCGGACGCGAGTAATCGTCCTAAATGGAAGACGCTCGATTGCTCAAACCTTTTGGCGGCTCGACATTTTTGCCGTTCGACGGTGTTAACAGTAGCAACAAGGTATTCGGAATGGCGGATGGCTCTCGGTTGCGACAGAATTTTGCACCTCGAGCCTCGCGAATTGCTCGCCCGTAGAAAACTGTTGTAACATTCGTTTCTCGGTGTGACCGGAGGCCACGGTTCTTCGCGCACACTGTTACCGCTTTCTCTAGGTGTAAATAAATGCTCGTCAAAATGATCAATTGTTTGCATTATCCGTACGGACTCCCCGAGTTGGCCTGGCGATCCTCAAATTTACGATCGCGTTACGTATGGAGACGTTTCCATTCGATTAGTAGTTCTAATCTCTTTTCTGAGAACGAAAAAAATCCCAACAGACCCCTTGTTTATAGAAGGGATGATTGTGCTTCTGCTGGACGCAAAATGTCACGAAGCATGATTCAGCAACAGCGCCGTACGATTTCCTGATACGGAAATCTTGGAAACATTCCCTTCTGGAATGTTTTGAACTATCTAGTCTCTGATAGGGGAAACATCCTAGCCAACCCTTCGTTTTACCCCTTTAAACAAAGATCCAGTCTCTGATAGGAAATATCCTTGCTAACCCTTCGTTTTACCCCTTTAAACAAAGATCCAGCTGCGAACCTTAAACTCACCTGAAACGACAAGAATTGAGTATGCGACCGTAGAATAAAACAGATACATTTCTCTATCATTTTTAGGTTATGTAAACCCTTTCATTTTCATTTCATACACGGCTGTGCACGCTAACATTACATTATGTAGTAGGTGGCTTATAAACTAGGATTGAGACAATATAATGAACTTTTTCGAATACAATGTTAACACTAAAGATATAAACAATGAGACTTAAGAAACGAATGTATGAAAAATAAGAAAGGGTCCGCACAGAAAGGAATCTATTGTGTAGGGTGGAAAGACAAATCGTAACCTTATGGAACAATCGTTTCAACAATTGTAATAAATTAAATTCGTAATAAATTCGTGATCAATCGTAATAAATTCTGCAATTATACACTCATTACATTCATTCGAGACACAGACAACTACGCATGTAACTATTTCAATTCATAATATATTTGTTTTGTTCGCTAACTCGCGTAATCTACAACCCCTAATTATCGCCTAATATCCTAATCTTATAAGTGAACGTAATACAAACATAATACAATCTCACCGCTCGGATTGTGTCGATTAAATAATATACAAGTTACGAGATTTACTAATCTCGAATTAAAATCAACAAAGATTACTATTGAAACCATATTCCTGGGTTAACAACCCTCTAGCCGGCCTCTCGCGTAACAATTGCCAAAGCAATTACGTTCGAAAATACTAGGAAAGAAACATTGAAATTAGAAATTCTTTTTCTTGATTTACCGTCGGAAATGCGATTTCGTTAATGTTAGAGGTCCGCGTGCTGTCGGAAAAGTTTCCGACGAAAGCAACGATCCGTTTATTTTGATAGCGATCGCGGCAGCGTTCATTGTACTACCGTGGTACAACTGTTTGTCATGAGCGACATGGTAACCTTATAGTAGCCTCGATAGAACCAGTCCTGCGGTAACTAGACACTTCCTATCTACTGTCCTCTTCTTTCGCGCTGTACGACAATTGAATTCTCGAAATAAGAAGCTGCATACTCTGTGTGTACCGATCGGTAATCCGTTTTCGCTATCACTCGAAGCGCAGTCTAATTGAAATTTGGAGCACTGGCTTCGTGTTTTCAGATCGTATATAAAATGTATATACTAATGTATATACTACATGAAACGTCACTTAAATTTTACCACCTAAATCTGACCAAGAATAGGAGATACACATATGCATATTAACACGTTGAATGCCATGAATAATGTGGGTGACGGAATTATTTGTGCAGGTTTGGAAATGAATTTGAAATCACTAAACTATATGTATGCATAAATTAGAAATTTTAGCTGAAGATGCAGAATGGAACTCTGCATAAAGTGGACAATGGGCATCAATATTGCATCTGTACAAAATTACTTATAAATGATTACCTACCATCTTTCTCTGCGAAGATGCAAACAAGGATTGTTTTCCATTTAACTTCGACGATTTTGAACATAAATTGTCGAACGAGTTTCTAGAATTGGGTATAGAAATCATTCGCTCTAAAACATTTTTCTTCCGAGCAATTAGTCCACCTGGAAAATTCTATTCTTTCGATAAATTTTTGCTTTCAACAATGTTTTCTATTCCACGTCTTTTCAATGCCACGTCACCGATATGTGGCTGACGGAATTATTTGTGCAGGTTTTGAAATGAATTTTTACGCTGATGTAATCATTGCACCGGTTTGGGGTCTAATGCAGGGGTAGAATGCAAGAAAGTTGGAGGACTGCTCGGTATCATAAATTTAATTTTTTGCAATTTTTATTTCATTAAATAAGTTACTTCGATTGTATGGAATTTTCCAGGTTTCTAGTTTATCAGTCAAAATGTTAAATGACAATTGCAGGTACATTCTTCGTATTGTTGCTCTAATAATTTTATCACCTACTCTATTTATGCATGTTTTCATAACATTGTAAGGTGAAGTTTAATTGTAATAGTCAATGGATTCATTTTAATCCTGCAGTGAGCGACAACTGTCATTCATTGCGATTTTAGCAATGAAACTACTAATGTTCTTTCCAACCTTAATACAACCCTTTTCTGAAAGTCTTTTAAACTTCTGAAGAATTTCGAAATTAAAAGGGACATCAATATTTCAGCATTATTAAGAATTTTTCGAAGGATAACAATTTGTTAAACGTGCGACTGTGTTGTCGGAGTTAACTATTGATTTTATCCGATGTTTAGCAATCTATTAAATACAGATTTCGTAATGTAACAAATATATTTAATAATATTTATTGTAATATCTTGGAAATAATGCCAGTACAATTTCTAGTGGTGCTTCAGAGTCGCCACTCGAGTGCAAAGGCAATCTGAAGGCTCGAGTGCAATCTATTAAATACAAATTTTGTAATGTAACAAATATATTTTGTGATATTTATTGTAATATCTTTGAAATAATGCGACAAAAATTTCTAGTGGTGCTTCAGAGTCGCCACTTGAGTGCAAAGGCAATCTAAAGGCTCGAGTGCAATCTATTAAATACAAATTTTGTAATGTAACAAATATATTTTGTGATATTTATTGTAATATCTTTGAAATAATGCCAGAACAATTTCTAGTGGTGCTTCAGAGTCGCCACTCGAGTGCAAAGGCAATCTGAAGGCTCGAGTGCAATCTATTAAATACAAATTTCGTAATGTGACAAATATATTTAATAATATTTATTGTAATATCTTTGAAATAATGCCAGAACAATTTCTAGTG
>CM052132.1:1634212-1652551 GCA_028454255.1 Halictus ligatus
CCAACACAACCACCAACCAGACCTCCTACACGGCCAACGCAACCACCGAGGACTCCGCCCACCAGACCTCCAAGACCCCCGACGCAACCCAACACCTACCTACCACCCGATCAGCATACAACCAGACCAACTTACGGCACCACAACGCCCAGGCCCTCTTACGGGACCACCCCAGCAACAAGGCCGTCTTATGGAACCACTCCTTCCTACGGTACAACGCCCTCTTACAGGCCCACCACCCGACCCACAACGTCATACCAAACAACAAGACCTACCCACGGTACACCCCCTCATCCTCCGACGCGGGTCCCAACGACTTACCTGCCACCAGATTCTTCAAGAACAACCTCCTCGTATGTCACTACCCCCCGAGTCACATACCCAACCACACACAGGCCAACCGTGACCTACGGCACCACTCCCAGGCCAACTTACACCACCGCTAGACCAACTGTCACCTACGCCACCACCCCTAGACAAACTGTCACCTACGGCACCACACCAAGGACAACTTACACCACTCCTAGATCAACCCCCACGACTCACATCACCAAAGGACCGTCCTCCTACCTGCCGCCGGTCACCGGCGACAAACCCAGCACCCGTCCCGACCCGTACCTTCCACCCTCGAGTCCGACACCACCGCGGGTCACTGTGACCCCGCCGCCGCCGCCCACGCCCATCTACACCATCACGCCGACGTCGACCGAGTACACACCGCCGCCAACCGGCAGCCCAGCGCCACCGCCGACTCTTCCGCCAACCACGAAGAGACCCATCGGCTACTTCTACCCGGTGCCGGAGAACCCGCTCGAGTTGCCGCCGTTCGTCCGATGATGGCCGGTCCACGAGAACGAACCGACAGTCGCGAGCCGCGATACCACTCTTTTTGTAATTTTTATACATACAGACACACATGTAAAATAAGAGCTATTTATGGATCACAGGATAGGAGACGCAGGATACACATAATTGTCAGTTACTTGTATCAAGTGCGCCGTGTCCAGGTCGCGTGGTGACGCTGCGACGATTGTAAAGAAAGCGAATAAAAATTTCCCGGACAATCGCTGCGACAACCGTTCGATGGTTTCTTTTTGATCGGTGTCGTACGCTGTTCTCGTTCGATTCCATTGTGTATGACCGGCACGGTTAAATAAAGTTTGTACAAAATGTAAATGTCTCGTGGTCGTTGCTCCCCGCCGGTGAAACACCGTAAAAGTTAGAAAGGGAAGATGATGCCTGGCCTGCGGATCGGCAGATTTCTAATTTCGCGCCGGTTTCAACAATGTCACATATTATTGCTCGATAATGGCGTTCCCGCGAAAGGAGTGAAAGCCTTTCCTTTCTCGATTTCGGATCACTCTTGATCCTTTCCGAGAAGCGCCGGAGATTCGCCAGAGGGCCCCGAGAGTCACCTTTCCGCCCACGAGATCCTACTCGACGCTCATGAATATTAATGATTATGAAATACGGTTTTGCATAAAATAGCACTCCTGGACGACGCCGCGTCCTTCGGACGTCGAGCGTCTACCTTGAATGCACTTTCACGATGAGATAGAAGTCCTTTGACGGCGGCCGATCGTTCAAGTTTAACCCTTAACGTTTAATTGCGAATATATAATAATATACATAATGATATTAAGGTCGTTTAGAACGATCTTTATTCACCTAGGAGGTAATATAATTTTGATTACAATGTTTATAATAATCGGTCGCGCGTCGGTGGTGCCTGAGATGCACACTTGGGGCGTTAAGGCATTTGGCCTTGACTGTCACGCTGTGTTACGCTGTGCCTTTTTTTCTAGACATTTTACGTCTTAGATAAGTAAGTAATCAATTGAAAATGCATACCACCGTGTTTGCACGTGTCTTTGCTACGTCATGAGCCTTTTTTTTCGATACGAACACTAAATCTCTCGAAATTAAGAAAATCTCTCTGTAGTATATCAACTTGCAAGGGTCAACATCTTGACAAATTGACGCTTCAATGTTGCAATGACCAGTTTAAAAGTGGTCACTTGTGTTTCCTAAAAGTCCAATCTACGTCTGTATGGAGCCCAAATCGCGAATTTCTACCTAATCGTGGAGTAATTTGTAATATTCGGCAGAAAACTCGCTTTCCGAGGCAAGCATGACGTCACAAGATGGCTGCCGCAGAGAGATTTGCACAGAACATTTCATTGCACAGAACATTTGCCTGTGATCAAACCGGAGTTCTTATCCTTTATTGCTCGGAGTTATTTTAACTAGAAAACTAAACATTTATACCGACCACGTAATACCTCGTGCAATATTTCAATGTTTAGTAATAATGTAATATTGAAGTAATTTGAAGTAAGTAAGTTAAAGTAATATTGAATAATGGTACGACAGTGAATTCTCGTTACGAGTCACTTGCGCGGTTCCGGCGACTGGCTCTTAAACGAAATCTGAGGTTCTCGCCGAGCGTCGCATTTGACATACACATGGAAATCTAAGAGTCACATCCGTCTGTAAGTCATAAGCCTGTGATTAGTAACCGATAGTGACAAGAAGACTGAGAAAATCTTTTTCTCCGATAAAATGTTGCACGGAGTAATGTTGGTGGAGTGATTTGTAATATTCGCGCAGAAAACTCGCTTTCCGAAGCAAGTATGGCGTGACAAGATGGCTGCCGCAGAGAGATTCTCTTAATCTCGAGAGATGTAGTATTCCTTTCGAAAAAATGGCTCTGGACAGACGTAGCAAAGTCGGGGGTATGCATTTTTAATCGATTACTTACTTACTTATATTTTTAATAATATGTTACTAGCGTAACATAGCGTGACAGTCAAGGCCAAACGGCGGCCGGCCCCCTTGACGTTACCTTTCGCGGAGTGAGATCGTAGAGATCGTTTTGGATCCTGGTAAACAGAAGAAAGGGATGGTGCATCCGGCGAGGAAATCGCTCTGACACGATGACATTGACATTCACTTCTCGATCCTCATGGCGTAGCAAGTAGCCCATAACCCGGCTCCTACTACCATAACGAGCCTCCCCCACGTACAAAGAAGTTTTCTAGCCTCGTGATAGAATCACCAGTGAAAACTCCGTAGCGCGAAATGAGAGCTCGTTAGTTGCACATGGAGCTTCGGAAGAATACGGCGCACCTGCGAAAAACAGAGGCCGCAAAACGATTTCTTCGTTCGTTCGAAAATCGATTGAATCGATCGGCTAACGCACCATGATCGATTTCCGGTGAACCGGTGCTCCTCGTAAAATCGAATCTGTCCGTGGGGATTCGCAGGACATTTTGCCAGTCCGTTCGATGTTAATCGGCAACGGATTTCCCACTATTTTCCGAGTAGTTGTTCGAGTGCACGGTCGAACGGTTCGAGTACTTTAGACATCGCCAATGAATGGTTACGGAGGATACCAGTCGAGGGATTCCGCGAAAGGACATGCTTGAAACGGAACGAAGAACTGCGATTAGTATATCACAGCTCGGACTCTATTCTGATCACAGTGATCGAGATACTAGGAGCCGTTACGGTATCATCACGAGGAAATTCGCGATCGGAGTTATGGTGGTGGTTGCAGTGGTACTGGTGAGTATGCGCGCCGAGATTATGCAAGCTTAATTGAATACGATCGGCGAATCACGGGAATTATTGTCATTAGATTGTCTATTATGGAAATCTTAAATTGTTGTTATAGTATGCAGACTTTCTCTCTTTTCTTGGAGAGTCTTGCAAAGACACTTTTGAATATTATTCTAGCGACGCTCGTCGGAATTGGACAATGTTTAAACGATTTTATTTACAACATTTAAACGATTTTATACAATACTTTTATACACCACGAAAGATTTGTTACAATATTTAAACGACCTCCATAATTCTTCATAGAAATAGAATAACTATTTCATGGTACAGGACAAATTCGTTCGCTAAATGTACCAATATCATCTTAACTATTAAATCACCATCAACAACTAACAATAGACAGTTCTGATAGACACACTTTCTAGTTTACATTATTATATAATTATCCCATTGAGTAAAAAGTTCAAGTCAAAATTGTAACGACCAAATCTGTCAATTGACACAGTGCTGACCATTGGTCACGAGTTAACTCGTGTTTTCATGACCAAACGTTGTTGGGACAATATCATACCAAAAAAGGATATAAAAAGTTATATAAAAGATATGTCTAAAGTTTTATTTGAATGCATTATGTATGAATAAAGTTTATTGAAGTTTATTTAGATTGATTTAGGTCTACATTTAATTAGGAAATAACATCTGATGACATTAGATGTCAATAACATTAGGTGTTAATAACAAAGGTAGTTCAATAAATGAATAAGAGAAGATTCGTTGAACCAACCAATCAGAAGTTCGTACACTTTCGCTTAATGTTTGCAAAACGCTGGCCTATAAATCCCGCTATTTGCAATAACGGGGATCAGTTTCTGGGATTACGGGTATTACGCAATCTATTGATCTCGGAAATCATGGTATCGCATTCTTCCCGCTGCTACACCCATCCGGTTCAACGACTTCCTCGGCGTGACGAAAGATCATTATCCGTCGCTCATTAACAGTTCACTGCGTCGGATCGTGTCTAAACGTTATCCGGTGTTCGTATGTTTGCACGATTTAACGCGCGCTCATCAGGGCTCGATAAATCCTTAATTAACGCAGGATGACGTAAATAGAAATTCCCCGTGTAATTAATGATTAATGGAAACGCCGCCGACAGAGGGTAATTCAATCAGGGCAACGCGAAGCGAATTTTTAATTGCTCGAAAGTTGATCTAGAAAACCGTATCGCTGAATTCGTTGGATCCCTATGGAACTGATACAGATCATTAAACGGAATACCATGAAAATTTGCGTGTCACTATAAGAGACTCGGTACAAACATTAGTAACAACAATTAACGCGTTGACTACAGTTTTGAAATGAAGTTTTACGTTAATATATTCAGTGTACCAAACTTAATCAAGATCTGTAAAATGTGAGTAAGTTGCAGGACTACTCGGTATCATACATTTAATTTTTTTCAATTTTTATTTCATTAAATAACACTCTGATTTTATGAAATTTTTGTGGATTCTCTGGTTGGATCACTGATAAATAAAATCAACATTTACTGTCGACTCGGTAGTCGATTTAATTCACAGCGGAGGGTCGCGAAGAATGGTGCACAAAATGGGAGATAAGTTGCACGTTTGCGGTGCAATTATCGCACGGAGAATGTGAAACCAGATAAACGGCGATAGTCGGTTCGACAATGGCGATGATTTCGTTAAAAAGTAAAGCTCCCGGTCCCTTTGTGTCTTAACGAGGCGCCATTCCGGAGAACAATGGGCACAATTACATCTCGCCGAGTTTTCTCCCATGATTAATGTAACAGGCACACCGCGGCGATGTTAAAAATCACAATTTCACCGCAAATCTCCGCATAACCCTTCCATGCATGGCGAGCCAAGCGTCAAAAGACGATTTCTGCGTGCTTCACATATAGGGCGTTAACTGTGTTTTGACACGAATTATGCTTTGAAACGACTGTGACGTCGATCCCATTAGAAACCGGCAAACAAACGAAAACGAAGCGAAAATGTTCGCAGAATTTTCATAAATCTGCAGTCACGATTATTCACACTTTCCGACACAACGCGGACTCGCAAAGTAATTGTAAAATAACTACAACTTTTCAACCAACTGAAATAGCTCTTGAAATAAAAATTGTCTGCATCAATTACACGTGTTACGTCCCAGGAGGGGAGGACTATAATTTTTAAGGGGACAAGACGCATAATAGTTGGAAAAAGAAGATACTTTTCAAGTTAGAAGTGAGGTTAGGGTAAGAGGGTGAGCATGGAAAAGAAGATACTTTTCAAGATAGAAGTAAGGTTAGGTATTGTGCGTCTTATTCCCTTAAAAATTATAATCCGCCCCTCCTGGGACGTAACACAATTTATCCATCCTCACCCGCTTACCCTAACCTTACTTTTATCGGATGGACAGTCCATTGTTTCAATAGGATGTTGATTTAAGAGTCTCTACTTTGTAATTTAATCCTCCATTCTTCTTGATAGTTTCTAGCTAATGTGTCGTCGCTCCTACCATGAAGTCTGCATCCTTTCTTGGAACTTAGTATATATCTAACATAGAAATTTTAACGCCTATCTTAATCTTATTTATTCTTCTCTCCTCGCGTGGCATCATTGGGTTTGAACAATAGTTCATAATAATTCTTTATTTGAAGTTTTATTTGTCTTATTCATAAGCGGTCTGGAAGGGAAGTTGCATAAAAATTGATTTCTTCTCGCAACAATTTTAATAGGTTGTAAACAGTGTACCGGTGATATTGAACACATAAAATCCGCAAAATAAAGATAAATCGTTCAAGATAAATTGAACATTTATAACATTAACACTAGATTCACGGGACCCGTAAAAATTACGGATTCTAATATTTTTAAATTGCGAATATTGAGATTGTAAAAATACATCCATGAGCAATTACATAACAAACTGATTTCTTTGGGTGTATATTATTTAAAAAATGGCTACAAACTTTGATCGATACATTCATGTTATTTTAATAAAGTAAAGCAAAATAGTCATTGTCAGTGTTCCGTAAATCTAGTTGTTAATTAGTGACATAAGTGTTGTTTTATGTGTTAAAACTCTGTCTCCGACAGCAGCAGATTTTCTAACAGCTGTAAAAATGAGTTGTGGCCGTAACGTGTAGGCGCTTTAATTAGGGAAAGCATATTAATATTATTCTAATGTGCTCAGCGTTCCAGCACATGCAAATTTTGCAATGTTCCCATGTTGCTCCGTCGCGGAAATAATTGACCCAGATGGACGGTTCGTGATTTTCAAATTGCAGGTCGGGATATTTTTGTACGACTTCGCATCGGCCACAGCCGCGAACAGCAAAGTCAACCAGGAGTCGAAGCATATGCACATATTGCAGCACCCCTTGAAGAAACCGGCGAGCGGGCACGTCGCGAGGAAGTTCTTCAACTCGTCGGAGACAAACGATTCGACGCGCGATCCTGTTTACATTCAGGATCGATCGGACGATGGGAACGCCGGGAACGTTTATCCTTACTTCGCCGCGGATAATAACAAGGTGTCCGACGCGGAGCTGAGGTCGCAGAATCTGAACAACTATAAATTACGTAGAAGAGTGTTGAAGTCCGTGGAAAGGAACGGCGAGGAGTCACCGGCGGAGGGCAAACAGTTGTTTGACAATCATGCTGCTGTTTATCGCGTGCGACAAAGGTATGACGAGCTGTTCGCAATCTTCTCCCGATCTCCAAACGACTCTGCAATTCATGAATCAACGAAATCGTTGCAACATCCCACGCGCTACTCAAATGGCAGGAAATTAATTAAATTAATGCGCACGAAAGATGTTTCGATCATTGCAAATATTTTTCACAAAATCAGAAAGAACGCGTGAAAGCGTGTTTACATAATATTCATAAATCAAGTTCGTGTCTTTATTCGTGGAATTTAATAAAATTTCTCCGGTGTACGCTGCACGCTGATAATTAAGGGAAATTAATTTAGATCCAGTATTTTGTATGTGTTGCGCGTTCGGTCGCGTAATATGTAGAAAAGAAGGATTATTAATAAGAATTGTTTCGCGCATTTGTGACTTTAGATCACTCTGGGACTGGTTCGTCGAGAAATATTAATATTTTTCATTGGAGACGAATCGTGGATCTCTTCGCGCGCCTCCATTAATACATATTAATACGCGCGAACCGTGACGCATCGTGGACGCGAACGATGTTGAAATAATCCATTCGATTCCCGTCGATATTATACAACGCAAAAGTCAACTGATATTTATAAACTTCCCGGGGTTTCCGCGTTCGCGAAATGAATATTAAAGTGGGAAGTTTATTTTGAAAATAATATCTCGGATCTCCGAGGAATACCTATCTCACTGTTGTCCATTTTGTAGCCGCCAGACGTTTATTCTTTCTCCGAAAGCAATAAACTTATAACAATAAGCCATAACTAAGCATCGGAACAAAATAAAATAAGCCTCCGAACTTATAAAAATAAGTCAATAAATGTCAAATCCATAAAATTTGTTAACCCTTAGCACTCTGAAGCACCACTAGATTTATTATTGTGGCGTTACTTCCAAGAAATTACAAAAAACATTACAAAATATTTGTTACATTACAAAATTTGTGTTTAATGGAAGACTGAACGTTTAAATACTAAATGTGGAAATCAGTTTCGTATGAATAAAATGAAAATGTTCTTTGACGGAAGGAAAATTTAGTTTCAGAATGAAAACAGCGCCGTTTAAAATATCTGTACTCCTTTGCATCAGAAATGAACCGTGAACGTTAATTAATATTTACGCAGACCCAGGCACCCGGGTTCGATGGATGACGATGAAACCTCCGAAGAGAGTCGACCAACTCCGTTCCACTGGGAACTGAAGTCGAACCAACCAACACCTTTCAAACGGCTGAGATATCCCCAACTGACTCAGTACAGATATCCGTATACGTCCAGGAGCATCCAAGACATCATTAAATACCTGACGAACGACGCCGAGCTGCCGAACAGAGGCATCAAGTTCACCGGAGTTTATGTGAATCCAAAAAAATACGACATGGCGTCCGACATGGGCGAGATGATGACGAACAGCGACAGGTCGGAGGAAGATGACAGTTACTCGAACGAGGATCCGTTTTATCAGTACAAACCGAAACATCCGGGGGATGTCAATCTGTTGGCTACGTCCAACGTTAGGTCTGTATAATAACGTTCATACTTGTGTCGGATCGTCACAGAGGTTTCGAACGTTGCAGGAATTGTTTAAATATATCTAGCAGTACTCATAGGGTGGTTGAAGATAATCCATAATTGATTTGATAGATTTTATTGTATCATTAGCAAGGTTTGAAGTGAAGCTTTTGGATAATGCTGAAGAAGAATCTTGAACTTCTCTGAGAATTCGGTATCTAATGTAATAAAAATAAATAATAAAAATAAATCAATGAATAATCATGACCGTATTAGAGACATCTCATCGCGCATTTTGTATAGAGAAAATGAAAAATTAATTTTGCTCAAGATGTAGTTTAACTACCGAGCAATAAATGCGACTGACGTATATTGTTTTGTAACAGCGACAAGACAACTTTTATTGTAATATGTGCTCTAATGAAGAGGTTCATTAAACAATTTCCGCTGAAAACATTTCTACAATTTCAGTAATTGTAAAAGAAAAAATTAGTAACCAGACTTTATCACATAACAAACATTCAAGAATTTATTGGAATTGTTATGAAACAGTGAAGCTCGTTTCTAAACTAACAATTGGTGAATCGTAGAATCCAAATGTACAATTTCTTTTCTGTGCTTTTTGCTGGAAAATTAAATTTCAGTGCGAAAATGGCAAGGAGCCAAAAACAAATTATTCCCGTTTACTAAAATCATTTTCCTTGCTAGAAACATGTTCTAATGGAACAGTTAATGTTCCTTCTCGAGAATTTCTTGAGAAATTTTATAATTGATTATTTCTCATTTCTCGAGTAAACTTCCAGTATTTCTCGAGAAATTTAAATTCAGGAAAATTTGTATGAATCTCATTTATTTTATAACATATAAATTCTTAAATTCTCTTAAATTCTTCATCCACACAAAATGAAAGAAATTTTTCTTCGGCTACAGATTTTGTTAGAAAAAAAAAAGAAGTAGATTGTTTGATTCTACATTAGACGCATTATGCTTCTTAAGAAATTATTTCAAAACAAAAGCGTAACGTTTCACTTTATAAAAGTTTGTTAAAACTTTCCCACAATGCAGGAATATAGTCTTCTCTCTCATTTCTCTCGAAACGAAAAATGTTGAGAAATCAGGAACACTGGGAATCGTTAATTAAAAGTTGGCGGACCAATTCCAGGTTCGTTCCAACGGGCTTGCAGAGGTACAACACGTACTACGATGGTTATGGCAGGCCCGTGAACTATGTGGCGCAGCCAGTGACAGCGGTAGAGTCGCAATACGAAAATACGGCTGCCTATAGTCTGCCGAAGCGACGCAAGCCGAAGCCGTTCAGCGTGATGCTGGACATTTACCCGATCACTGACATTATAGATCAGAACAAGAAGAACACCAGACCGAAACAGGTCCCAGCGGACGATTACGACATCAGGCGACCGATTCAGCCTAACAGAGGGCCGAAGTTCTATGCCCCGATCCCGCAGCCGGTCCTACCATTGCCTAACCAGCCAATCACCGACGAGGAGGAGAGGCAGCAGATGATATTCCATTTGAATCTGTACCCGAAAAGGAAGAACAAAATGACCAGGTAACCGGGCAAATTTATTTTGACAACTATTAGCCAAGGTTCCTAGAGTTGTTACATTATCATATGAATTCTTACATTACAATCTTCATGCTGCTACCCGAGATTGCCTATGATGCTTAACACCAGGTTTACGGAGAATTAAAAGCGAGTATTTTACGTTACTTTATAAAAATAAGAAGAATGTGTTTATCCAAGTTTTCAGGCACTTTTTAAATAATATATACCTAATAAGTTTGTTGAGTAGTTCCACAATAGTAAATTACAAATATTAGAACCCGCCATTTTGACGGGTCCCGTGAGCCTAGTGTTAACAACATTACAGTTCCACAATTTATTTTCATGCAACGAACGCAACTTAATTCCTAATTATTCAGATAAGGTAGAAATCTGTTAAAACGTTTCCAGTTGCAAAGAAGAATATACATACAATTTTATGAGCAAATTGAAAGTAGGTATAAATTTTGCACCCCAATTGCAATTCTTATTAGTTTCAGTAGATCGAAAATGGCAGTATTTTGAAATCCGTCCGATGCACGTATTGTCCTTCATTTTATCGTTAACTTTTTTAAATTCCCAGTCTAATCGCGAGTCGAGGTTGTCGCTGAATTATCAAACAAGCTATCGTAAGCTAGCTTGTAAGCTAGCCAGTTTATAAACAGCTGGATAAACTTTCAGAATAGATTCCCGATGTCCGAAGAATACGCATTGATCGAAACAGGCGTCTGTTATGTCTGTACATTATTCAGAATCGATTTATAAAGTCCCGAAGCTTTCGATCGCGCCGAAGACAGTCTCCTCCGCCGAGTAGAAATAAAATATGATCACCGTATTATCTACAATGTAAACGGTAATCGTTCGACGAACACAGAATTCCTTTTACTTCCAGCGAATTGTTAACGATAAACTAGCTCTGACGAGCGAGGTTACGAAACCGATCATAAGCGGCAACGGGTTAAACAAACACGGACAACGCCGATCTACGTGTAGCCGTGGATGCTCCTACTTACATTAAATTACATAAAATTATCGTGGAATGTAAATTATTCTGCAGAGGATATATCCACGGGTCTCCAAGTCTGGAGGTTATGCAAAAACGCTGAAAATTATGCAAATCCGCCACCCACGCTATCCGAAGGATGCGCCTCCCCTAGTTTCGAGTTGCGCAACTGGATTTATTCCCGATTCGGAAATCGGCGAGCTCTCGTCGCGTGTCAGCCTGTAAATCGTGGCGTCGTTTACAATGGCCGGGACGATAGATTTATCTGCAAAATCAACCAGGAAGATCGACAAAGACTTTCACCCGAACGGGACCCGCGAGCGCGCACGATCGCTGTCGATCCGATAAGAAAAGAAATCAGAAAATCGAACGAGACCGGCGTTCCTGCGCTCGTTAACGACGACCACGTGAAATGTCACCGACTAAATTCGTACGAGGCCTCGGAAAAAGGTCCACCGTAAATTGTTTAAATGACCGGGTTGCGTCACGGGACGCATACCTGCCTGATCCGCCACCGTGGAGAACGCCGTTCCGCGTTACACGGGAATTATGCGTCGTAAAGAACGGAAAAATGGCGGAGACGCGACCCCAAAGTCGCCGATAATAACGGAACCTCGCGCGGAGAAGTATCTTTGTTTCGGAAAACGCTGATGACGCTACTGTCTCAAAAACGTTGTTGTAGATTAGTTTATGGAATAATAAAAACATTAATTTTTCGGCGCCACTAAAAATTGCCGTGTAACTAAGTCTCCTTTCGTTACGATAAATTGCTCAAAATTCGAACTAGTATTGATCAGTTTCATCATTAATCGTAGTTCACCACGATTAGTTTATGGAACACAGAATAATAAAAACATTACTTTCGACCTTCTCCAATGGCGGACTCCGAGGCGCCACTAAAAATTGCCGTGTAACTAAGTTTCCTTTCGTTACTATAAATTGCTCAAAATTGGAACTAGTATTGTTCAGTTTAATTATTAATCGTAGTTCGCCACGATTAGTTTACGGAACACAGAATAATAAAAACATTACTTTCGACCTTCTCGAATGGCGGACTCCGAGGCGCCACTAAAAATTGCCGTGAAAACAATCGAACCACTATTCGCGTTACTAAGTTGTCTTTCGTTACGATGAATTGCTCAAAATTCGAACTAGTATTGATCAGTTTAATTAATAATCGTAGCTCGCCACGAGTTCGACTCGTTACCGTAAGGCCAGCGCCATATGCAAATTTACACGCGCCATAAACGCATAAAAATGTCATCTTGGTAATTGCTACATAGAAGAAAAAGTAAAAGAAAAAAGACTGTCTACCGCTTTATGGCTAGTTTATGGTTTTTATTCGATTACGTATGCTCGAGCATTCCTGGCCTTTTCACCGGCGACGTAATAAAATTATCGAGCCATCGATAAATCGTTAATATTTATAAGATGCTCTTTACGCCGAGGAAAAAGTCGAAAAGATTTTAAAAAGTAGGAGAGAGAATATATTCGGACAATTGCGCAAAATTTAGAAGACGAATTCGCTCGCCGAGAGTTAGGTTATAGCGACGAGAGACTTATAGCGACGGGACTTTGGGAATGATTGCGATAATGTGATGCGAATATGCTACTTCGATTTCGGAGACGCACCCTAATGATTTCTTAAGAAAGGTCATGCACTCCGCGACAAAAAGATAGCAAATTATCTAATTTTGATAATTCTCGCAAATATAATCGAATAACAACAGTTCCCGTATTGTGTATAATTGTTCAGTTAGCAATAAGTTGTATCTGTTCATGGTAAACACTCGTTTTCCGTTTATAGGTTGAACTATAAACCGAAAACGTAAACAGTAGTGCCGACTGCTGCGTCAAAATGATAGCACAAAGTCAAAATTGTTTATTTTCAGTCAGCGTCAAGGCGCCATTCTGTTCACATCGGCGAGCAGTTAAGAGTGTTCGTGTTCCGGTGTTAAAATATTGCGAAATTTTCAACAATGGCTCGCGGTAAAAGATCGACTGGTCTTGAAATATTAACAATACACAATTTACGTAAAGACAATCGTTCTATCAGTAAAATTTTGGCCAGGTGTCCACATTTAAATATTATAGAAAATCGCTGAACCCATTTAGCCCATTTTTAATTTAATTTCGAACTCTTAACGAATATAAAAATCTGCATTGAACGAAACTGGGCAGCGTTAAATTTGTTAAAAAATTATATAAATCTATGCCAAAACGTTCAGTGGCAATTATAGAAACAACATATTAAAACATGATTTTCTTTTATACATATTCTTATATTTTAGCTATTTTAACTTTGTGCTATCATTTTGACGCACCGATTTGATGTTACACATTCTCCAAGAATAAAATTGTTTCTTCGCGTGATAAATGCGTTGAAACATATTGAGGTAATTGGTTGTTCTTATTACGCGGTGCACAGGTCACAAACAACGTGATGTACCACTCGAAAAGCTAAATACCATTTGTCTCTATAATGTGCTATCTTTTTTACATTACATTCGGATGAGATGCGGCTCCCGGGATTGATAAAGTGATGTAATCGGCGTGTAACTTTCGTTTTCCAGGCACGACATAATTCACCGGTCGCAATCAATGGACACGGAGGACCGACAGCAGTTTGTGGACAAAGTGTGGACACCTTTAGAGACGATCGCTAAACACCTGGCCGTCGAGCGATCGAAGTTTATGGAGAACGATAGTCCGGTCGGGTTCGCCTCGTCGCGTTATCAAGAGACTGTCCTCGACGGTAAGGACGAGAAGAAAAAGGACTCGTCGGGGATTAACGGTGACGATCTTAAGAGACCGGCCACGGTGCCGCCAAACCATAAATCGAGCGTCGAGGAGGACTATGCCAGCACTGAGAAATACGAGTACGAGGCGTTGAGAATCGTTGCTACCACCACTACGGAAAGCGAGAACGAGGATATTACCACCGTATTGCCTGAGACGACCACCCTAAACGAGACTAGGCGCGACGACGCTGCGAAGGACCTCGACACCATCGAGGGATTCAAACGATTCGCCGAGACCGTGTCCAAAACCTGAAATCAAAGTGATCTTTCGAAAAAGCTGCACCTGAAAAGACTGAATCTCGAGATTAAGATATTTATTTCAAATGCTTTTCCTAACTGTCCTCAGAAATAGTTGCACTGGGGCTTTACACATTTTTGATTTACAGATTAATTCGTATAAATTTAATTTCCTATAAATTTAAGCATATTCTGCATTATTCTTTCTTATAAAGATGCTTCTTCTAATGCAAAAAGAAAGTAAGAATATTAACACTTTGACTGCCAATACAGAAACCTCAAAAATTCCCTAAAATCAAAGTAAGTTATCTAATAAAATAAAAATTTAAAAAATTAAACGTATGATATTGAGTCCTCAGAAATAATTGCACTGGGGCTTTACACATTTTTGATTTACAGATTCAATCTTATAAATTTAATTTCTTATAAATTTAAGCACATTCTGCCTTATTCTTTCTTATAAAGATGCTTCTTCTAATACAAAAAGAAAATAAGAATATTAACACTTTGACTGCCAATACAGAAACCTCAAAAATTCCATAAAATCAAAGTAAGTTATCTAATAAAATAAAAATTTTAAAAATTAAACGTATGGTATTGAGTAGTCCGCCATCTCTCTCGCATTTTACAGACCCTAATCAAATTTCCCGCAATGAATATATTAACGTAAAGATTCATATTAAAATCTAGAAAAATAATTCCGTCACCCACATGGCAGTCAACGTGTTAAAGTAGTACATATTAACAGAACAAAATGGGTGAATTTTCATTTCGAGGAACGTGTGAGGGTTAAACAATAATATCTGTGCTAAAATAAAAGTGATTCTTCAATCCTGAGAAACGCGATTCGATCTTGAAGACGCAAAAGAATATAAATAACTTTTTCCGAGGTATTCCAAAATAATCTGTTCTCAATATTCTTGGGCTTGAGAAGTGCTTTTCTTTCTAGGATTAACGAATGATGTAATCGTGCGGAATAAAAGCAGAAACGAAATTTGAATGGAATGTATCTGGAGGGATGTATCGCTCGTCCTTGCTGTATCGAACGGTCAATCTTAATTACCGATAAATGATGATTATTATAGAAATTCACCGAAGGTCTCTTCTATTTCTCAGTTCACTGTTCCACGAGATCGAATTATCTACGGTGCTCCACCTCGCCTTGACATTTTCGTCGAGGGCGTTTAGAATCTCTCAAGATCTCGGCTCGTGCAATCCGTAAGATATTCGACGATCAAGAGATTGCTTAATAGGCCACGAGACCGTGGAAAAAAAAATCGGCATTCATCCGTTTGTACACTGTTAGAACCGTGTGGAAAGTAAATAAATAATACGGCGAAAGTTGCTTTGCAGTTCAGCATCGATTATCGAAAATTGACGTGTTGAAACCAACACGAGAACAATATCCCGATTGTCAACATTTCTATTACCAGGCTTGTTAACTTTTAAGCGAACCATCAAAATAGACTAGAAAATATATTAGTCATTCATTCCTATTATTTCTTTTCACTGAACTTCTTGTGTTCGATGGAAATCAATTTTGTATTGAAAGTATTGAAATCAAGTATTCAGATCACAGTTAAATGATCATTAACTGATCACAGTTAACCCTTTGCACTCGAAGCCATTTTAACTCGAAAACGAAACATTTTTTCCCACCTAGAATATTTCCCTTCTATATACATATGTTTTACATGCTATACATACAATGGTGCAATTTACTCGTACAGTACTGAAATATTTAGTAATTTTTTAAATGCAAACTAATTTAGTGCTGTGAAAAATATTTTGAATAACGAGACAGGAATTTTTAGTGGCCATTCGAGTGCCAAGGGTTAAACATTTTGCGAATAAACTGAGTTAAATATTTTCGCTCTTTAATATAGAATCTCATAAGTGCAAATTTGAGATTGAACACTATTGTACTCGATTGTATGCTTCGTAAGAACTAGAATAAAACGAGTTCAACGGTGAATATCATTGGGTATAAATCTCTGTTAAAGATCAAATAGCAGGAGTTGTAAAAGGTAAGAAATCGTTCGTCGTTTTACAAAGAAATGTACAGATTTATTTCGCCCTTAGATGCTAAGTATATTACAAGAAAACGCCCGCATTTACTACGTTACGTCGCGATCGATATTAATAACATTCGAGTACGGTCTAAGAAATATACAATTCGCGCGAGCTGATACGCTTAACCTAAGAAATCCCGTCGCGTGTCGCACGTGTCGCCGTATTTTGGCACGAACATTGCAACCTTACGTTATAGCACCATTCGTCGACTTCGTCGCACGATTCTCGCGACACGACACTGTTCAATTCTCATTCTCGAACAGCTATAATACATTTCATGGACGTAATTACGATCCTCTCGTCTTCACTGACTCGCAATTAACAGCTCCTATCGAACGCGCGAAAATACGAATCTCCGTTCTTTCCTAACAGTAAATCTCACCGGTTTCAATGGCATAGTCTTTCCGATTCCATTCGTAGGATCTTTACAAGCATAGCAGCTGTGAATACCGAAAATCCCCGAAATCATGACAATTTAAAATAACCATCCAGCATGTCTAGAAGCCGGTTAAATAAACGATAAAAATCGTCGCGTTCATATGTCGTTGTACTTTTCATTGATTTCCACGTGGTCGCAGTACTCCATTCAGACCGATAAATAAACGACAGCACTGAGATCAATCATTCTCAACGTTTCTCCGATAATATTCAACTAATGCACCGGTTTGTGAAACTTCTACTAGATTCTCCCCTAGAAAAATAGGAGAAACTGCATAAAACAGCGATCCAAAGTTCCATGCAGTTGAACACAAATATTTTTCAGAATTTCCCAAATCGCAGCCTGAGGTAAGCGTCTTTCTTCATGTTCTAGATTCAAGTGTGCTCGGGTGGTAGAGAGTTGTGTCCGCGCCCCACTCGTACGGACTTTCATGAGGACCCAGAGAAACCATGGTTCCTGGCCCGAGTGTAGTATGGGACGTGGCGCTGACCATTCCGGGACCGGAAGAAACATAGCTCAATGGCGGACGGGGCTGGTCTCGTAACCTTGCGTGCTTCACTTGACGTTTGTACCTGCAAACAAAACGAAGAAGCGTTCAAGAAACGTCTAGGAAACATTATAATAATAATTCTATAAAGACGGGTTACTCTAGGCAAACAGGAATCAATTTTCATTAAACGTTCCTGGAAGAAGGTCTGGCTGCGTCTTCTGAAGCTACTTCAAGTTTTAAAGAGTTCTTATTAATTCTAAACGTTCTTTGAAGAAGGCCTGGCCTGGGTCTTCTGAAGCTACTTCAAGTTTTAAAGAGTTCTTATTAATTCTAAACGTTCTTTGAAGAAGACTTGGGTCTTCTAAAGCTACTTAAAAGTGTAAAGGGTTCTAAACAATTCTAAACATTGCTCAAAAAAGGCCTGTCTTGGATCTTCTGAAGCTATTTCAAGCTATAAAGAGTTCTCAAGAATTCCAAACGCTCCTTGAAGAAGGTCTTCTATTAGGTCTTCTGAAGCTACTTCAAGCTGTAAAGAATTTTCAAGAATTCAAAAACATTCTTTGAAGAAGGCCTGGCTGGGTTTTCTGCAGCTACTTCAAGCTGTAAAGAATTCTCAAGAATCCTAAATATTCCTTGAAGAAGGCCTGGCTTGGGTCTTCTGAAACTACTTGAAAGTGTAAAGGGTTCTCAACAATTCTAATCATTGCTTAAAAAAGGCCTGCCTTGGATCTTCTGAAGCTATTTCAAGCTGTAAAGAGTTCTCAAGAATTCCAAACGCTCCTTGAAGAAGGTCTCTATTAGGTCTTCTGAAGCTACTTCAAGCTGTAAAGAATTTTCAAGAATTCAAAAACATTCTTTGAAGAAGGCCTGGCTTGGGTCTTCTGAAGCTACTTCAAGCTGTAAAGAATTCTCAAGAATTCTAAATATTCCTTGAAGGCTTGAAGAAGGCCTGGCTTGGGTCTTCTGAAGCTACTT
>CM052132.1:1652651-1715115 GCA_028454255.1 Halictus ligatus
CCATCCTCACCCTCTTATCCTAACCTCACTTCTATCTTGAAAAGTATTTTCCTTTTCTAACTATTGTGCGTCTTATCCCCTTAAAAATTATAGTTCTCCCCTCCTAGGACGTAACACGTGTAATTGATGCAGACAATTTTTATTTTAAGAGCTATTTCAGTTGGCTGAAAAGTTGTATTTAGTTTACAATTACTTTGCGAAGTGTTGCGAGTCCGCGTTGTGTGAAAGTATGAATAATTGTGATTGCTGACATATGAAAATTCTGCGAAAATTCTCTTCCTTTTCTAACTATTATTTCTACCGCTGGGGACTACTTACTGAACACTATCTTTCACGCAAGCGTAACCGGAAGTGCTGGAAAATTAAACGAATCGCGTTGCTCACCGTTCGCTTCGCCCTCGTCGATGATTTCGTAGTTGATCACCCCGCCGTTGCCTTCGTCAGGGTCGGTCGCGGTGATATTGACAACGCTGACACGCGCCGGAGCGTTTTCCGGTATCACGGCGGTATAGAACTCTTGCTCGAACGTCGGGGCGTTGTCGTTCACATCGAGAACGTCTATTGTCACCAAGGCTCTGGTGCTCCTTTGCTCTGCACCGCCTTGCGGCATGTCGGAAGCGACCACGTAGAAACGCAGCACCGATTGTTTCTCTCTGTCGAGTGTCGTGTTGGCAGCGATCTATTAAGATTCATCGATGTCAGATGCGTGCGAGTATAAATTGTGAGTATTATGTTTGACAACGTCAAGGACAACTCCTCAAGGACAACGTCTGTCCATCATCAAAAGAAACTTTGGGAGAACGTAGTTATTAGATACTTTTTAGTATTAGACACTTCTTTTTAGCGACTATCTATCTAGCTCTAGGAAACAGACAATTTAATGAATGTGCTATGGTAACATTTGTGACACATTTAACACTAGGTTTAAGGAGCATTAGAAGTGACTATTTTGCACTACTTTATAAAAATAACAAGAACGTGCCGCCCACAATTTTAGCAATATTTTTTAGATAATATATATACCTAACGAAATAAATTTGAAAAATAATTTCTTACGTATGCATTCTTAGAATCTGAATAATATTAAATTAAAAATACTAGAACCCGCCATTTTGACGGGTTCCGTGAACCTAGTGTCAAAGCAGAGATCAACAGTTGAGAATTTCTCAATAAGCTGTTTAAAGGCAACGATAATTTCGTCCATTGTTCAAGAAAATTCTTAGAATCAATGCAACAACTTCTTCTGAAATTATAGAAAAGAAAGTTCTTGAGTTTCTCTCGAAAAGTTAATACTTTTGTCAATTTGTAACGGTTAAAATGTTATGGAATTTTCGATCATTTTGACGGGTCCCTTAAACCTAGTGTTAAAGCAGAGATCAACAGTTGGGAGTTGCTCAATAAACTGTTTAAAGCCACGATAATTTCGTCCATTATTCAAGAAAATTCTTAGAATCAATGCAACAACTTCTTCTGAAATTGTATAAAACAAAATTCTTGAGTTTCTCTTCAAAAGTTAATATTTTTGTCAATTTGTAACGGTTAAAATGTTATGGAATTTTCAGTCGTCGTTCCTGAAGGGTCGAGCTTGCACATAATCGTTCACCTGGATATTTCCGCTGATCGGGTCCACTTCGAACAAGTTGGCGTTCTCGCCGGTGATCGAGTACCTGACTTCACCGTATCCTCTTTTAATTTCTTGCTCGGTCGCGGAACTATCCATGTCCGTCGCTTTAACGTTCAACACGATCTTCGACGGTTTGGCGGACTCGAGGACAGAGATCTTGTAGTCCTTTTGCGCGAAGATCGGGCTGTTGTCGTTGCTGTCGTGCACTTCGACGATCACGTTCGCCTCGGACATCTTTCGCGTTATCTCGTAGTCCCTGGCTAGAGCTCGCACCTTGAAGCGGATGAACTGAAAACAACGGACCGATCAAGTCCTCTGCTTCGAAATATTCTCCGATCGCAGAAATCTCAAGGTTACCTTCTGATTGAGCGTCTCGTAGTCCAACCTCTTGCTGAGAACAACGTTCCCGCTTTGGACACCAACGTTGACGTACCCTTCGTCGTCGTCGTCCCTCACCAGCTCGAATCTCTGGACAGGATACCCGGTGGTAGGCTCCTTGGCCGACAACATCAACAACGTCGTTCCAAGCGGTTGTTCCTCCGGCACGGAGATCCTGATCGTCGGATTATTCGGCGACCAGCCGGGATTCGAGAAGGTCGGATTGTCGTCGCTGTAAGCTTGAATGTAAACGGTCACCTCGACCTTCGTGATCTGCTTCTTGGTGTTGACCACGGCGTTCAGATCCTGCGCTTGAACCGTCAGAATGATCACGGCCGCCACCTGGTAATCCAACACACGGTTCACCGTTATCAGCCCGGTCGTGGCGTTGATACGGAACGCAGTTTTGTAGTCGTAGGACGCTGTGTTCTTCAGGGCCACGCCCGTTTTGTCGACGGCCCTGACCGGCTCCACCAACGAGTACTCCAAATAGGCGTCCGAGTCGGGATCGGTCGCTGCTACCCTCAGCACCGGCTCGCCTGTTTTTGAAAAATTCAAGAATTTATTGGAACTGTTATCAAACGGTGAAGCTCGTTTCTAAAATTAACAATTAGTTGATCGTAGAATTAAATTGTACAATTTCTTTTCTGTTGATTTTAGTAAACGGGAATTATTTGCTAGAAACGTGTTCTAATGGAAGGTTAATGTTCCTTCTCGAGAAATTTTATAACTGTAATTTATAAAAACCCAGTATTTTATTGTAATTTTTAAATTGTAATTTCTTTTATTGTTTTTTATAATTTTATAATTTCTCGTTTCTCGAGAAAAATTCCAGTATTTCTCGAGAAATTTAAATTTAGGAAAATTTGTATGAATCTCGTTTATTTTAGAACATATAAATTCTTAAATTCTCTTAAATTCTTAATTAAAACTTTAGAAAAACCCAATACTTAATTGAGCAATGAGTTTCTTGTTGTTATTAAAGGAGAAATATCTAAAAGAAGAGACAAGATTGTTGTATCCCTTATGAAGTATCTGCATAATCCAGAATCTCTGCAAAAAGATTCAGAAGATACATTGTTTAGAATTTGTTTTGCCATTTTATACATATCTGCCTTGGATGTTAAATAAAAAAATGTATCTAACTTGTTGAAAATATAACAAATAGAAAATAGTGAAAAACTTTCAGATTCTCAGATAGAGGAAATATCACTGGAAAAACAGTTAGAATTAGAAATTGCAGATAGCCTTCAAGAATTTAGGAATTTAGGAAGAAAGGAATTCCAAATTTTTTAGTCCACTGAAAAGAGGAGACCCAATCTTAAGCAACTTTTGGATGTTCTGTATACGATAAAGCCAACATCCACACAAAATGAAAGAAATTTTCTACGGCTACAGATTTTGTTACAAAAAGAAAAAAGAAGTAGATTGTCTGATTCTATGTTAGACGCATTATGCTTCTTAAGAAGTCATTTAAAAACAAAAGCGTAATGTTTTACTTTATACAAGTTTGGTCAAAGTTTCCCAATATATTTTTATTCTATTAAAAATTCTCGAGAGTTCTCAGTATTTCTCGAGAAATTTAAATCTAGGAAAATGCTTATGAATCTCATTCATTTTACAACATATAAATTCTTAAATTCTCTTAACTTATTATTCAAAACTTTACAAAAACTGAATACTAAATCGAGCAATGAGTTTCTTGTTGTTATTAAAGAAGAAATATCTAAAAGAAGAGACAAGTATCCCTTATAAAATATCTGCATAATCCAGAATCTCTGCAAAAAGATTCAGAAGATACCTTTTTTTTATTTAACATCCAAGGCATCTATGTATAAAATGGCAAAACAAATTCTAAACAGACTTTTTGGAAAATATAACAATATTAAACAAAACAAACAAAACTGAATACTGAATTGAGTAATGAGTTTCTTGTTGTTATTAAAGAAGAAATATCTAAAAGAAGAGACTGTCTGATCAATATTAAATATCTAAAAGAATCGTCCGATCCTACATTAGACGCATTATGCTGCTCATAAAGTCATTTCAAAACAAAAGCGTAACGATCCACTTCACAAAAGTTCGGCCAAACTTTCCCAATACAGAAATATAGTCTTCCTTCTCATTTCTCTCAAAACGAAAAATGTTGAGAAACCAGGGACACCGGCTACGCGTATCATCAATGACAATCAAGTTACCAAGCTAGCTATTGGAGAAGAGTCTCACCAATGCCAGCCCTCTCGGACACGTAAACGAGATACGTGGATTCGTTGAACATCGGCGGTTTATTGTTCACGTCGACCATGTTCACCGTGACGGTGGTGGTCGCGGTTTCCCTGACAGGCGTGCCAGAGTCGACCGCGTAAACGATCACTTCGTATTTCTCGCCGCCGGTTTCCAGATCGAGACGAGCATCTGGAGACACAGTAATGACACCAGAGCTAAAACCATAGAAGTCGTCACAACAACGATCTCGAAACGAACCGCAAAACATTCTAATCTTTGCAGAAGCAGTTCCCTCGTTACCTGGAGTTTATGAGAAAATTGTCTTTGGCGCCGGAAGCGATGTGATACTGCAACAAATTGTCCCTTCCGTCGGGATCGTTGGCCACCACTCTGATCACTTCCGTTCCGGGCGAAGCGTTCTCCAGGAGCCTCGCTCGATAACTGTTCGGCCCCGGTAAATTCGATTTGTAGTTCCCGCGGAATATCGGCTTCTGATTCCCGGGCACGCCGACCCTGACCAGAAGCTCCGCCTCGGAGAACAATGGCGGCCGTCCGGCGTCCGTCGCACGGATCGCTAGCTCGTAGATCCCTCTCTCGGTGTCCCCGGAACGAACCGGCTTCGACATCGTGACCTCGCCCGAGTCCGGATTGATCTGCCGAAAGAATTCTTTGAACTCTTCAATAAATTCTTCGATAAAGGCTATAGCCGGGTTTGGGGGTCAAATCAATTTGCGCCCATCGATAGCCTACCAAAAAAGATACCTTTCAGCCAAGTTTCAGCCCCATAGCTCATCCGTAAGGGTAGTTATAGCGGAAAAACGAAAATTCAGTTTTTGGCCCATTTTCCCCATTTAATGACAATTTAAAATTCTGAAAAAAATCTGACACGTGTCGGACACCAAACCACATACTTTGAGTCGCTTTCAGATTTTTCGGTTGCAAACTCTGCCTGTAAAAATCGAAAAAATGCAGATTTCATATGGAAGTTCAAGAGCGACTAGATAAAAATTAATTTAGCAATAAGATATTGTCCTAAGTATTATGCTCGATTTTTTTCAAATCCCTGCGATTGGTGCGTCATAGTAGGAAAAAATAAAAACCACTTTTTGTCGGCGTTTTTTCCGTGAAAAACTAAGTTATAATTATCGTAAAAATATATTATGTAATATTAAACATCCTTAAGTTCGGAGAAACATCGTGCAGACTTTAAAAATTGCGTAGTACAAAAAAAAAACAATTATACTATGCACGATAGGTAGGCTATCGATTTGACCCCCAAACCCGGCTACAGCCTTTCAACTTCGATTGAAATTGACGCTGAACCGATTCGACCGATTTCTCCGAATACCTTGAAGACGTCGTTCGTGATGCTGTTGTGCGAGCTGACGGAATATGTCACCTTCCCGTTGCCCTGCGCGGGACCGTCGGCGTCCGTCGCTCTGACGAACAACTGCGGATCGAAGCTGGTCGCGCCCTCGCGAACGGTCCTCGAGAATTTCGTCTGCTCGAAGACGGGCTTGTTGTCGTTCACGTCCTCCACGTCGATCGTGACGATCGCGACCGCGACCCTTCCGCCGCCATCTCTCGCCTCTATCGTCAGCATGTACATACTGTCCGTCTCGTAATCGAGAGTTCCGGCGACGAATATCCCGCCGTTTTTCCGGTCGGTTTGGAATTCGTCCGCTCGGAAACCGTGGAGCGTGTAGGTCAACTCGCCGAAAGAACCGCTGTCCGCGTCCTTGGCGAACACGTCGCCCAGCTTCGTGCCTATCTTCGCGTCCTCCGAGACCGAGAACACGTAGTTCATCTTGGAGAACCTCGGGCTGTGGTCGTTCGCGTCCATCAGACGTATGTGGACTCGGCACGAGGCTACCTGGAAGTCGAAGCGATTTAGAAAGAACGAGTCGAAAAACTGTCAGGGTGTACAGGTTCGGTGAGACGTTTTGACTGAATCTCAAGGACGCGTTCGACCAGGAACTTAGGTTTATTCACTCCGAGTTTACAGCGTTGCGCTATGTTGTTACTCGACGCGAATCTCTGGTGTCTCTCTGTCTAACTATTTAGCTAACTTTTTAGCTATTCCCCGAATCGTTCTGATCGGCTGGCACCGAATTGGCCGCTGTAGCCAATCGGGTACTTCTTCGGGGACTCCTGGAGACCTTAATTAATTAACGCAATTTCGGAAATGCAGCGGCCTACTTGCTTAGCTTCCCGGTCCCTTCGGAAACTCCTTCGTAAATAATAATTTCTTTTATTGTTTTTTATAATTTTATAATTTCTCGTTTCTCGAGAACAATTCCAGTATTTCTCGAGAAATTTAAATTTAGGAAAATTTGTATGAATCCCATTTATTTTGTAACATATAAATTCTTAAATTCTCTTAAATTCTTATTTAAAACTTTAGAAAAACCCAATACTGAATTGAGCAATGAGTTTCTTGTTGTTATTAAAGAAGAAATATCTAGAAAAAGAGACAAGATTGTTGTATCCCTTATGAAATATCTGCATAATCCAGAATCTCTGCAAAAAGATTCAGAAGATACATTGTTTAGAATTTGTTTTGCCATTTTATACATATCTGCCTTGGATGATAAATAAAAAAATGTATCTAACTTGTTGAAAATATAACAATGATTCTTATGAAAATAGTGAAAAACTTTCAGATTCTCAGATAGAGGAAATATCACTGGAAAAAATAGTTAGAATTAGAAATTGCAGATGGCCTTCAAGAATTTAGGAATTTAGGAAGAAAGGAATTCCAAATTTTTTAGTCCACTGAAAAGAGGACACCCAATCTTCAGCAACTTTTGGATGTTCTGTATATAATAAAGCCAACACCCACACAAAATGAAAGAAATTTTTCTACGGCTACAGATTTTGTTACAAAAAGAAAAAAGAAGTAGATTGTCTGATTCTATATTAGACGCATTATGCTTCTTAAGAAGTCGTTTCAAAACAAAAGCGTAATGTTTTACTTTATACAAGTTTGGTCAAAGTTTCCCAATATATTTTTATTCTATTAAAAATTCTCGAGAGTTCTCAGTATTTCTCGGGAAATTTAAATCTAGGAAAATGCTTATGAATCTCATTTATTTTATAACATATAAATTCTTAAATTCTCTTAACTTATTATTCAAAACTTTACAAAAACTGAATACTGAATCGAGCAATGAGTTTTTTGTTGTTATTAAAGAAGAAATATCTAAAAGAAGAGACTATCTGATGAATATTAAATATCTACAAGAATCGTCTGAGTTGCAGCGTTGCGCTATGTTGTTACTCGACGCGACTCTCTGGTGTCTCCCTGTCTAACTATTTAGCTAACTTTTTAGCTATTCCCCGAATCGTCCTGATCGGCTGGCACCGAATTGGCCGCTGTAGCCAATCAAGTACTTCTTCGGGGACTCCTGGAGACCTTAATTAATTAACGCAATTTCGGAAATGCAGCGGCCTACTTGCTTAGCTTCCGGGTCCCTTCGGAAACTCCTTCGGAGCTGTTGAGACCGATGGTCATAATCTAATGGCCAATGCGTGCCATAACGAAAACTGCTGAGACGACCAACTAAGGTGACTAACGACTAAGGACTCTCTCGAGAAAAACTGTGGGAGAACGGGTGCCATAAACTCGCTCGACCATTTGCCCGCCAAATGTTGCTAAACATTTGATTTACCACTTTGCTCGCGACGAGCGCGACCACTTCGAACTCGAGCTCCCTCTTCGCAGGATCCTCCACGTCGTAGTCCAAGGCCTCGACGTCCTTCGCCTTGATGACAACCGGCACTCTGCCTTGGGCCTGCTTCGGGCTGACCACGAAGACCTCGCTGATTCCAGGATATCCCGGCACGTCACGCAAGGATAACGTGTACTTCGCGTTCTCGCCGACGTCGCCGTCGCTCACGATCATATTCAGACCTGCAAATCAAATGTCGCTATGGAAATTATGATATGTGCCCAGAATTATGAAACCGGTCTAAGTCGTATATTTCTTGTTTCGAGATATTCAATGAATTGCATTTGAATAAATTAAGAAATACTTTCACATTACGCGACATTTTAATTTATCATTTTATTAGTCTTGATCGATGGAAATTTATTATGAATATGAAATTTTGTGTGAATTTCGTACGAAAATTTTTAAAGTTTGAACCGACTTGGACCATTTTCAAAATTCACTGAATGTCCTACGATTGACTTAAAGCAATAAAGAACTATGAGTTTTATTTGAAACGATAACTTTAATGAAATAATTTATCATTAAATCATTAAGGTGGACACCACTGAAAATATGTACATATATCAAATAAAATTTAAATTAAATGTTGACTAACAACTAACACTGAGAATGTAACAATTAATATATCGAGCCAATGATTGACGATCTGCGACGAATATGTATAACATTCAACGATGTATAACATTCAATCCTTATCACTGATGGATAGACTGCGGATCTTTATGGGAAATTCCACATGGGACCTATAGGTTAATAAATTACGCGACCTTTCAAGCTGCGGTTCAATAATAGTTCACTAAACGACACTACAATACTTCAATATTAAAATATTCAATATTACAATAATTCACCTGGCAACGGAGTGTTCACCCCAATGTCCTCAGAGATCATCACTTCGAACGATTTCTCGTTGAAGACAGGCACAAGATCGTCGACGTCCGTGACGACGATGGTAATAATAGAGGTCGCGGTGTCCGCTGGTATCTCGTTGTTGATGAGCTCCGTGGCTTTCACCTCGAAGCTGTAAATCCCGCCGTTCTGCAAAATCTTCGGGTCCTCTCTGTCCAGGGAGATGTTCGCAGTGACGAGCTTGCCGACGGTGATGTCGCCCTCGCGCGACACTTGTAGATCGAAGTGTCCTGCGACGTCCTCTTCGAGGGTGAGCAGCAAGGCTCTCGGCTCCCCCGTGTCACCATCGCGAGCTCTCACTGTTAGGATCGTCTGACCAGGCGGCGTGTTCTCCGGAAGCGCTGCGCTGTACGGCGCGTTCAGGAACACGGGTGGTTGATCCTGAAAACGACATTTTTCCGACTGTTATGCTTCTTGTTTCGACTCGAACAACTTCATGAAGACTTCGCCGAACAATCGATATTAAACAGCCCGCATTGTGCATTCATCCAGACTTCGATTTTGATCCAGGCCGATTTTGAGTGAATACAGTCTTTTCTCGATATATGTCGCAAATACCTGCACGATTAAAGTCGCAGAGCTATCCCCACTACCGCGGGGTATGAGGGGCCACGAAGCTCGAGAGTTAGGCGAAATAGAAAGAATTTCCTGGACGATATATGTCACTGGCAAGAAGCGTCTTGCTGACATATATCGAGTAATAGTATGTTCTTTACTATGTATTATTACATCAGAGAATGATTAGAATAATCTCAGTTCTAAGTTATGTGATTTTGCTTTGGAGTTTTATTTTTTCAAAGAAGGAGATCGCGAAGTCGTTAATTATTAATTTTTCCATCGATTTTTCACCATTTCTGTTTTGCACCACGGAACGAGTTGAGTTGCGACAAATTCGAGACAAAGTCATATTAACCCTTAGGTGAAGGGTCCTGGGTTCATTTTGACCCAGAATTACAAACGGTCCGTAAATGACAATAAAAATTGGACTTTTGTACTAATCTTTTTCTTATCGAATAAGAATGTAATTCTTTCTCATTTTGTCTTAGTTGTTCGACGTGTATATTCGTCGTTGCTTGATTTCAATTCGCGCCCCTTGAGGGATTTTTAAAATTAACCCCTTCCCGTACTTTGCGAATCCTCTGTGCAACACTGAATCTCTCGAAATTAAGAGAATCTCTGCGGCAGCCATCTTGTGACGTCATACTTGCCTCGGAAAGCGAGTTTTCTGCCGAATACTACAAATTACTCCACGATTAGGTAGAAAATTGGGATTTTGGCTCCATACGGACGTAGATTGGACTTTCAGGAAACACAAGTGATCACTTTTAAACTGCTCGTTGCAATATTGAAACGGCAGCCATCTTGTGACGTCATGCTTGCCTCGGAAAGCGAGTTTTCTGCCGAATACTACAAATTACTCCACGATTAGGCAGAAATTCGCAATTTCGGCTCCATACGGACGTAGATTGGACTTTTAGGAATCACAAGTGACCACTTTTAAACTGCTCATTGCAATATTTAAGCGTCAATTTGTCAAGATTTTGACCCTTGCAAGTTCATATACGTATATTGCTATTAATCTCGAGAGATTTGGCGTTCCTCTCGAGAAAAAGGCAAAGACATGTGCAAACACGGTGGTATGCATATTTAATTGATCGCTTACTTATTTAAGACGTGAAATGTCCAGAAAAATAGGCACGGCGTGACGTAGCGTGACAGTCAAGGCCAAATGCCGGCCCCCTCAAGCTCCGCAGTTAACCGGTTAACGTAACGAATCGAATACGTGAGAATTCGAATGGAAATGTCCACGGTCGGCGTAAAATCGGTCGCATAACAGTTACTTAACGAGGGATTTCACGGACATTAATAAGGTTAGAGGAAACGCGCAGAGATGCGCTTCACCGTACCCGGGGTGAAAGTAACGCTCGTGTCGGAAACGGAGCCACTAGGTAACGCGGTATTTTCCGGCCGGCTTTAGCATATGCCATCTTGTTAACCGATACTGACCGATCAGGATGGATGTACAGTTACCTCGGCTACGGTCGAGACCCACTTCTTACCTGTACATCGAGAACGTCGACGGCCACGGTTGCTCTAGCTTGCAGCACCTTCGTCACGTCGCTGGCACCGTCCATAGCCAGCAGATTGATCAGGTATGAATTTCTGCGCTCGTAATCGAGCGGCTTCACCAGCGTAATCAGCACGTCGTACTTCCCCTCCGCCAGCTGAACCATGCGCAATCAAATTTCCAAATACAATAGAAAATGCGACTTCAACCCTTCGCACTCGAAGCCATTTTAGCTCTAAAACGAAACATGTCTTCCGACCTAGAATATTTCCCTTCTATATATATATCTTTTCATACTATACATTGTACGAAAATGGTGCAATCTACTCGTAGAGTACTGAAAGGTTTAGTAATTTGTTAGATACAAACAAATTTAATAATGTAGAAGGTATTTTGAGTAACGATACAGCCATTTTTAGTGGCGCCTTACAATCGCCATTCGAGTGCTAAGGGCTAACACTTTGATCACTACAATATTTTTGGGCCACCCTGTATTATCGTACCGATCTTTTACGATTCCTGCTGGACCGAACACAAGTATTAGAATTATTACAATATTTAGATGCGAAGCTCGTAATTTGTTTCCCAAAAATTAAATTATTCGAACACTTTGACCGCCGAACTGGAAATCTCAAAAGTTCCATAAAATCGAAGCAAGTTGTTTAATGAAATAAAAATTGAAAACAATTGAATGTACAAGTTTGGTCCTAATCAAGTTTGGCACAATGAATATATCAACGTGAAAATTAATTTTCAAACCTGCACAAATAATTCCGTCACCCACATGGGTGACGTGGCATTCAACGTCTCGACTAGAAATTTTTTCGTCACCGAATCTACCACAAATTTCAAGATAATCCGAAAGATGACCTTTATCAAGGATGACCTAAGACTTGATATACTATTTTTTGTTTGTTTTTGAATGAGACAGAGGTGATCGAATTTGTTGCTCACGTTCGATCCATAAAGCGACCAAAAAGATAGTACAGTGAACTCTCGATATATGTCAACAACACTACTCTAATTCTATTGCGGTGCGGTGGAGGTTAACGAGTTGTTAACTTCTTATCGAACAAAAATGTAATTCTTTCTCATTTTGCTTTACTTTTTTCGTCAAATTAATAACAGCGGCACTTGACATGACGTCATTGCTTGATTTTAATTCCGCGATGGATTTTTAAAACTAAACTCCGCACTGAACTGGTTAAGCTAAATTAATTCAGTATACTCTCGTACAAATTGATTTCAAATAAAACCCTTGCAAGAAACTTCTATAAACAATTGTTTCTATAAACAATTCTATAAAATCGTCAATTTACTTCTCCAAGTGACAGCACAATGAATTCTCGATATATGTCGCCAACACGGGTCTCGCCAGTGCCGTGTATCGTGCAGGAGACACACCCGAGATAATTCCGCGACGCTTAACATCCAGACCTTGGCGACATATACAGAGAAATCACTGTACTTCAAGTTTTAAGGGACGATAGTAACAAATATCTTCGATATTCGAATCTGTGGTAGATTCCGGTGGGACAAAAATTTCTTTGCAGACGTTTCGCGGAAAATGGCGCGTTACCTTTTCCGTGGAAACGTTGAAGACGTTGCAGACGTCATCGTCCCGCGACGCCGAGACACATTCCACGTGAACATCCGCGTTTACGCCACCGTCGAGATCGGTGATAGTGATCGTGCCAGGAGGAACTAACAGGCCACCCACGTGCGCGCTTTCCGGCACCCTGGCCGCATAAGGCCTGCCATGATAGACCGGCGGATTATCGTTTTCATCCAGCACGGCGATCTCACGACGAAGGGACACGGTGTTGGGCTCCGATCCAGCGATCCCTTCGTCTGGAAAAAAGTAATCGCCAATTACCACGACCGATCGAATCGATCCTCTCGAATCGTTCCCTCTTCAAGCGTGTACCGCTCGTTAACAATTTTACGTATCATAAAATCGGAACGAACCGCACTCCTCTCGTCTTTTAAACGACATTAAACACGGAACATGATTTTTACGATACCTAACGAACAGTCTGCAGACTTCGTTCCATCATAGTTGTGCTATCAGAATTGTACAATAGAGGAACGAGTCTAAATTGTGGACGAATGTTTTTAACACTTTGATTGTCGAACTAGAAATATCGGAAATTACATACGATCGAAGTAAGTTATTCTATGAAATAAAAATTGAAAAGAATTTAATGTATGATGTTGAGTAGTCCTCAAACTTTCTTGCATTTTATAGATTCTAATAAAATTTGGTACGATGAATATATTAATGTAAAAATTCATTTTAAAACCTGAACAAATGAAAAGCAGCCTTTTTCAACGATACATGGTTGGAACGTTTCTAAATTAATTTCGGAAGATCGATATTTACAAACAGATCTATTCACAAATTAGATGAGACAATAATCTTAAAAATGAGTGAATACAGTTTCAATTTTATTTGAAATTCGTAGAATGAGGTACACGTCTAGCACAGGTATCTTTTCAGCAGTTGTACGAAAGTTTGTACAAGTACAGCTGACATAATCGAGTGGCCAACGTACCGTTTTCGACTATACAAATTCTGGTTGTACCGTTTCTATATTAATTTCGGAAAATCGATATTTACAAACAGATCTATTCAGAAATTAGATGCGACAATAATCTTAAAAACGAGCGAATACAGTTTCAATTTTATTTTAAATTTCTAGAATGAGGTACACGTCTAGCATAAGTATCTTTTTAGCAGTTGTACGAAAGTTTGTACAAGTACAGCTGACATAATCGAGTGGCCAACGTAGCACGACCGCGCGTTCAGCAATCATGCGTGTATAGAATTCGTCTATTGGCCTAGATATCGGCGATTGCACATTAATATTCCAGCGTAACAGTGTAACGGGACACCAAATAAAAGCAGCATAGTTACCCGTTATGCTGATGATGACTTCGATCAGGTCTTGCGTCTCCCTGTCTAGCGGCTTTCTCAGAACGACGACGCCGGTGTCCCGATTCACGGTGAAATACTCGCCGCTGATGGAGTAGTGCAGCCTAGAATCCTCAGGGTCCTCTCCTTGAAGCGTGTAGACAGGTGCGCCAGGAGGCGTGCTCTCCGACACCGCCAACCTGGCCATGTCGCCGCCTTGCACGAAATGCGGTGCTCGGTTGATCACCTGACCCCATGACGAAGACCATGTGAAGAGCGTAAACAGCAGAATCGTCCGCATCGTCACCTAGCAAAATCAAATTGTTCTAAACTTATGGATTTTTTTACATTAAATCGACTTAACACCAGGGATTCTCTTGCAAAAGGTTGGAGCAATTTCCTTTTCGAGTTCAAGGTCGAAACGCACACCGAAAATTTATTAATTCAATATTAATACGAAAATTTATCAATTCAAAATTCGAATCAATCTATTAATTTAATTGATATATTGGGAAGCTACATCTCGGTCCGATAAGTCTTCTTAAAAATCGCATAACATTGTCAATATTGGACTATACTACTTGAGTTTTTGTTTGAGAAGTTAGAACAATTGGATCACTGCATAAAGTGAAAGAAATCTTTTACAAAAATTGCAATTGGTCGAAAGTGCAGAGAAAATACTGGAAGTTGTATTTTGCAACTTTTTTCTTACGTTGCAATGAGCTGCAGATGTTCCAAAATGATCGTATAAGGACGAAATTCCTTGAGAAGAAATTCCTTGAAAATTCTGCGATTTTCGTCCTTAAGTTTTCATCGTTAGAATTGATGAATCATTAAATAATGCTTTCCATGTAAAGATTAGGATAAAACGCGGCACCGCACGGTTACGTTTCGTCGCCATTGTCACACTGTGAACCAGAGATGGGAATTTTTGTCACAATTAAGATAAGACTGTCCCCACCATAGCCCCCACTCCCATAACCATAACCTCCAAAGAGAGGTTGGTGGGAGAAGCAAATGTTTGATTTGTTTATTCGATATATGTCCAAAACACGGGTCTAGTCACGGACATATATCGGCCAGGAAGTGATATTCTTTGATCCACGCGACGTTACACTCCGAGAATCGTGCATTATTGGCAATTTATGCTTTTATGTTTTTAATCAGAACGATATTATGAAATCCAAACACGACATCATTTGGACTGTCTTTAATGAGATTGTTATTTTTATCGTAACATTGCGTATCAGTGAAACTTGTTCAATTACACTCGAATTTGACCTCATTTTCATCCGGAAAATCCCCTCCATTCGCTCGTCAAAATTTTATGAGGATTTATTGAAAAATCTAAAAGTTTAAACCTTCTTCCATGTCGCCGGCAAAAGTTATTCGAAGATTTATTCGAAGCCTTCGAATAAAAGATACAGATAAAAGACGAAAAAATTATTCGAATTTCGAATAAATCCGTTTCGAATGAAAAAAATGATCTTTATTCGTCGGATAAATTCTCGTCGAATAACATTATTTATTCGATACTCGTCGAACAAAGATAAAGTGTCTTTTATTCGAATCGTTATTTAAATGATTTTTTATCTAAATAATGCCCAACTCTGTCGTAGAATAATAAAACGGACATACTGTACACTTTCCTTTTTTTTCGTTTTACAAGCCGTTACAATTCCATAGTCGCGTCACTTAGACAAACTAATTTGCCGGATTCTAGAGCTAATTTAATTTGCTAACCGAACCGCAAAAAAGTTGCAAAATACAACTTTCAATTGCAATTTTAATCGAACATTTTTCTCGCGTTATGTAGTGACCCAATCGTTCTAGCTTCTCAAACAAATTCAAGTAGTATAGTCCAATATTGACAAATGTATGCGATATTTAAGAGCGTACGAATACTTATGGGACTGACTGTATTCCGGTATTCCAATTCATCTCTAAAAACAAAATAATGTTTCTTCTAGTCATATTAAAAATGCTCCTAGGTTGTGCAAAACAAAATTTACTAAAATAAGCGTATATTTTGAAACGTCACTAGGCGTGCCGTAAAGGATAAATTATTTATTAAACTGTGCACGCGGGTGAACAATAAAACAAGCACACGGGGCGTCTGACAGGTACTTCGTCAAAATGTGCAACCAGTTGTTTAAACGATGTCGCATTAACGGCAGAGGTATGCTGCGCGCATGCTCTTCTCCATTCAAGCGTTCGTTGAAATGCCCTCTTCGCCCGATTAAAAATTATAATGCGGCGCATTTACGCTCGCACGCATGCACGGTGCCGGTTACTATCATCGACACACAGCCATTGCATCGAGGAACGATTACGACACTCGGAAACTAAAAATGGAGGCGGCGCGCGCAAGTGGCCACCGGTACACTGACCCCCCGGCAACTTTCATTAGGGCAAATTGGAGCAGAGCAATTAAGAAAAAGTTTTATTTATCAAACCGCGCTCTCCCTTGCGTGACAAACCGCCGCTTCCTATACGAGAGAGAGAGCTCCGTCACGATTCCGTTCACTTCCGGTCATCGAAACCGGCGTGTCTTGAACGCGAATTGTATTATACTGCATCGGAGGGCATCGGACGTTAGGATGAATAGCCGGCACGATAACGTAACACGTGGAATTATCGACTGGGAACGAAATGACCTTTCGCGGGTTGCATGGTGCGCGATCTTTTAAATAAAAGCGCAAGCGTAATCGTTCGTTGGCCAACGAGGAATCTTTCTCTCTCTCTCTCTCTCTGCCGCTGTCCCGAACTTCTCAACAGAATTCTACAAAACTTCAGACATTTTTCAACTCTTACACGAAGTTACACAAAGAATGTCAAGAAACAAGAATTTTCATTTCACCCTTCGACTGCGAAATCCGTATATTTGCGATTAAGGTAAAATAAATGGACTATAAAAATCTAGAAGCGAAATTCCGATGCTGTGTTGTGTTTAACAATGTCAGTTTTATTACTCTCACTGCAGAAATGATTTATTGGAGAATTACCTCAGCTACCCACAACGATTGATATGCGAATTTTGACTAATAAAATGCTTATGGTTTTACGCCGGAAGTGTATTAAAAAACATTATGGGAAGAATGAAATCCAACAGGTATCCAACAGGTCCGTCGAGTTATTATTTTTATTCAATTCGAATATCGTTTTTATTCAGCCCTGATACATGCTAGTAAAATGAAATTTACGATCGCTTACCGTTGTCCTAACGTTGCCTGTTCGAACGTGAATCTTCCTGCTCGTTATTCGATCGTAAACTACGTTTTTGCGTTCTACTCGCATTAAAGCGTCGAACGTATAAGATCGAAATAAACATGTGTTTTGATAATTCGAGTTATTGTACTTTCAAGAAAGTACAATATTTTTGGCCCACCCCGTATTATCGTGCCGATCTTCCTACGGGACCGAACACAAATATTAGAATTATTACAATATTTAGATACGAAGCTCGTGATTTATTTCCCAAAAATTAAATTATTCGAGCACTTTGACCGCCGAACTGGAAATCTCAAAAGTTCCATAAAATCAAAGCAAGTTGTTTAATGGAATAAAAATTGAAAACAATTACATGTACGGTACCGAGTGGTCCTCCAACATTCTTGCCTAATTCTTGTCCTAATCAAGTTTAGTACAATGAATATATCAACGTGAAAATTAATTTTCAAACCTGCGCAAATAATTCCGTCACCCACATGGATGACGTGGCATTCAACGTCTCCACTAAAAATTATTTCAGAAATAAAAATTGTTAAATGTTGAGTAGTCCTCCAACATTCTCGCACTTTACAGTTCCTAATCTGGTGGAACGAATATATTAACGTAAAAATTCTGGACAAATAATTCCGCCACCTGGGTGACATGGCAGTCAACGCGTTGCTAGTGCTAACAAATTATATTTGCAAGCAAATTGCGAGATTCTGTGATCACGTGTGACGGTTAAAGCGAACAATAGAAACGGAATATTGTTCGTTACTTAATCACCCTTTTTATCCAATGAATCGTGATAAATGTTGGCTGCGGTCGATGTCGTCGATTTTAAAACAAGAAGAGGACGCGGCATAGCGATACGAGACGCGAAGAGACCGCTATAATAAGCGGCCGCAGGTTGCGCGGACACGGGATCGACGCTCGCGGCTGACAGAAAAATGCAAGTTGCAAACCGCAGACGAGTGGGCCGGGAGGAAATGGCTAAACTCTGCGGAGGATGCAACGGTCTATCGAAGCCACCGGGCACCACCCATATAAAACGACTCGGGCCGAGCCGCGTTCTTTTCCCCGACGCGAAAAGAAAAACCGCTCGAGGCGAGCCGATGCAACGCGGTGCAACGCGGTGCAACGCGGTGCAACGCGCTGCGCCGTCTGAATGACTTCCACCGTGCGGTCAGTGAAAAGCCGTTAGAAATCAGATTCCATTTCAGGAGTTCGCGGAACTCTTCTCGAGACCCGTAAATTGAATTGTCCTGTTAGGCGTCCAACTGCTATTTATCTCCGCCCTCTTTCTTTTAGACGCGCTCTTACACAAAGAAAGTTGCCGCCCGCTTCTTGCTCGCCGAGCCGAGCTGCGCGTCTTGCACCTCGAAACGTGGAAAGTTGCTTAATTGAGCCGCCATTTGTCAGATCAACTCCGCGAAACACGAAACTAGAGGAAATCCTGCGAAACTAGAGGATTTTTCTGCAACGTTTGAAACGGTGAGAATGAAAATTTCTTGAATAAACTTCTTCTTACATACGGAAAAAGTGCCGGGAAGAAAGTACACGATCGTTTTTAGTTGTCAAGTGAATATCAACAATTTTTCGTTGACATGTAATGCTCCTTTAATTTTGCATAGCAGTGTAGTTTGAAGAAGCAGGAAGATTAAAATAAGCAAAGAACATCTATTATAATTAGACTGCGATCTTTATGCAAAATAAAAAATTTTTTGCATTGATTGGAAGACATAAGAGCGAAATAAAAGTTTCTTTCTTCTTTTAATTACTTTATTAATTTAAAACCGATGCTGGCTTTGAATCTTCTTAATATATCCACTGCTTTAATTTGTGTTTACCGATTTTTGTCATAAATGCATAAAATCCGTAATTATAATTATTAACCCTTAGCACTCGAATGGCGAATGTGAGGCGCTACTAAAAATGGCTGTATCATTATTCAAAATATTATTTATATTATTAAATCTGTCTGTATTTAATAAATTACTAAACATTTAAAATTGCACCATTTTCGTGTGTACAGTATCAAGAAATATGTATAATAAGTTTATCCTTTCGTTCTTTAATTTATCTCGAGGAAATAATAACCAAACTGAGTTTCACTGTAAACACAAGATGAAAATTTTATTCGCTATTTACAACAGTTGTATAAATTATTTACATTACATTGCGTTACATTCCTACCTGTAAACGCAAGAAACGACATTAAAAGCTATTATCCACAATCCTAATCAATTATATTTTGTAATACACGTGGCTTTTCTCTCTTTCAACTACTCTTATCAGCTGTGTCAGTCCGCCATCTTCTTCTACAGACATGCGCAATACGTATCTAATTCAAAATGAGTTTTAAAAGGAGTACGATAAAATAACCTTTATCGTATTTCTTTTACATACGTATAGAAGAGAAATATTCTAGGTCGGAAGACATGTTTCGTTTCAGAGTTAAAATGGCTTCCAGTGCGAAGGGTTGAACAGAGAAATAACTTTCTATTTGTGGTTTCCGTTTCTCGCGATTGAGGTAGAAAATATTTATTTACAATTACATCGGTGGTACAGCGATTACCACAGTTCGTTATCGTTTCGACGCAGAATACACGACGAGATTTTATAATTCTAATTGTGTTGCATGCACGTTTGTTTTATTAGGCGCCGGTTGGCGCGGTTGCTAACGAGAAACAAGGCTCAAAAGTAATTTCAAGATCAAGTCGTGAAACTTCACGGGCCAATGGGCAACGTGCATTAGCGTTACGCAGATCTGTTACAATCGCGCGCCGGTAACTTTCTAGTAGAGCCTCCGGACGGATTCCGAGCACAAAACTCTTGCACAACAGGCATCGGCTCGAGATAAACGCAGAACGCGTTCCTACCGCCGCCATAACTCTCACTCGAGACAGCCGTTCGTACGGAATCAGAGCCACTCGACCGATCACATTTTCCAGCTATAGTTGAACCAACCAGTAACAATATTCAGACCGTGTTACCTCAGAATGCAGTTCGGTATTTGGAGCAAATCGCGAGATACGTTAACCGATCGATCGTTGATCGACGATCGTTCGATGCCCGGCTCGAAATTGAAAGGTTCATTTAATTAACGCGCGCGCGATCCATTCATTTCTGACTTATCTTCCACCATTGGTTCGGAATCATTTTATTCACTCAAATATTTAATTTCTCTGATTCTAGGCATTTAGTTGCGACTCGTACACTCTGCTAGATTCAAGAATTTATTTATTTATGGCAGGGACAAGTAGATCAGTGGCAAAGACAGTAGAAATATTCAAAGAATTTAACAATGCGAATCAAATATTTAATTTCTCTGAATGTAAGCATTTAGTTGTGACTCGTACACTCTGCTAGATTCAAGAATTTATTTATTTATGGCAGGGACAAGTAGATCAGTGGCAAAGCAGCAAAAACATTCAAAGAATTAAAAAATGTTACTTCATCGATTTGTATCGAGCGTACAAATTAATTCGTGGTTCTGGCAGTTAATCGACTGGAACTATAGTGTGGATTCGAATCATTTGTAATATTAGGTAGTTCAGGAACGATCGTCGGAGAGCGCTTTCTACGGAATTCGGAAGCGTTTAGTATGCATTTGCATGGGGTTGTGGACAATGTTGAAACGACGCGTGAGAACTGATCATTCTGTTGAAAGGAAGGAACGATTACCGGGGACAACTCTCCCGGCGGTTTCTTCGTGTTTTTGCGCATACCGCTAGCCGACTTCCGTGTTCCGTAGGCTGTTATCAAGTATTGTCTTCGGGAAAGTTAATTATTAAGCAAGCGACATCGGTGGGTACGCTAACGGGCTGTCGTTGCAGTGGAGGCTCCACGTGGCTGCAAAAATATTCGATCACTGTTACGCACTCGAGGAAGAATAAATTTCCGCTGTCTAAATCTTTCTGAGCACGCGACGGTGAAACGGCTCGGAATGTAACCGGTTCGAAATCAATAAATAAAATCAATCCTTAAGGGGCCGGTCTTCGTAGATTCGCGATAAGGTAGAGCGACCACGTTACCGTCAAAAAATGGTTTCACGTGCCTCAAGTTTTCGTCCTTGCGATCGAGAATTGACTGTATTATGTTCTGCAGTGATCTGTGGTGGTCAGAAGCTCCTCTGACACATTTAATATTCTCCTAAGTCGATCTCGAATCAAATAACTCGAGTACATCGTTGAATTGATTCGATTTGAGGGCCCGGTCTCCGTAGATTCGCGATAAGGTAGAGCGACCACGTTACCGACTAAAGTAGGCGAAAAATGGTTCCACGTGCCTCAACTTTTCGTCCTTAAATAAGAATATTTTGTCGCTGGTAAAGGGCTCGTTCGAAAGAAGAAGGTTCAATCTAGTGCGCGCAGGTCAGGAGCTGCCGAGATTATGCGAATATTTGGTAATATAAGCTTTCGAAGTAGGCCAAAAATTGACGATGCGCGCGCCGTGGAATCCGAGCATTTTTCTGCAATTGGATGAGTTTTCTGGATGATGTCGAGACCAGCGCGCGCTAGAAAATATCTCCAGCCACAAATTGAGCTATAATTTGTCTTGATTTGTTTATTTCATCTGTTAATGATTTTGATACGTCAATATTGATATGGATGTAATACTGGTGCTCCCGATTTACTTGACAATGACGATCATTGGAGCCATTGTAAGGCTAATCGTTGGTGCATAATTCTTGGTACCTTGCACTTAATCAGTTGAATAATTTTAACTGTTATTTAGAATAGCTTTCCAACGAGTTTATTGACCTTGCCATGAGCCACGATTAAATTCCTAGAATTAGTGTATATCCACACTTACAGCTCAACAAATTTATTTATATTACATCCAGATTTTACAATTTTCTGCAAGAATGGAGGACAAAGAACCAATATTCAGATCGAAATGTTCAACATGTGACTCATTTAATATTACAAAGGAACGGATTAGTTGAACTTGTTAATTTATTCCACTTTTCACATTTGCGTTGAACACATCAGTCCACTAAGCTCGTTCAACTAAACATTTCGACTAACAAAGAAGCCAACAACGTGGAACAATCGGTAGAAAATTTTCACTGCGTTCCTCTCACGTTGTTATTTCATACAATAGTTCGCTAAACAGAGTAATTAAACTCGAAAAAATTGCATTTTATATTTCATTTTACTCGGTCGATCGCCCAGGAACAAAGCATACGATGCTTTCTACATTCCGTGGAATAATGTTTCATCAGGGTGCCGCGTTGCACAACAACGATGCTCGTTTGTTTACTTTCGTGAACTTTTGCGGTTTCACTATCCCCGGTTGCGCGCAACGGTGTTCGGAATATTCACGGGAAAAATTCGAGGAGCCTCGATGTCGGCGATAAGCGGGGCGATGAGAAGTTTTAGTAAATATTTATCGGCGCGCGGCTAATCTGCGGCAATAATTAGGCTCGCGCGGTGCGAGCGTGATTCCTGCCTGGGGGGCGCGCAACGCGGAAAACCACGCAGCGTTAAAATCCATGACGAGCAGCATGCTTGCGCCGTGTACGGATGCGCACACACGCGCGCGCGCGAGATATACCTCGAGCAGAGGTGGCAATTACCAGCAACCGAGTGTAAAATGATACAGCGGGATCGAGCGACGGATTCATCGCCGTTCTTCCGTACCAGGAAGAAATCCCTCGAAAGATTTCCCTCGAGGAAGATCCCGGATATAATCAACCCCCTCGGTCGGAATCACAATGGACGTTGCCACCCGGACGAACAATTAACACATTGTTGACCGGCAATTTTACGCAGGAGCTGTCTAACGTCACCAGACATTATTTCGTAATTAAATGTAGAACTAAAACAATCTAAATAAACTTCAGCATCCAGCGTCATAACCGTTATCTTCGTTTTCAGAGTCACTCTCAATAATTACGGTTTTTCGTCGTTTCGTTGGTCTGAATCACTAACACAGACGTCGCTTGGACAGTCGGACAAATTATCTTCACAAAATTCTTCTTCAAAAAGTTCGCAAAATGGGCCATTTCGAAAAATTTAAGAATAACGATTTATACGTCGCGTCCTAACTGGAAGAATGTAAAACAACTTGATCTTACCACGTTTGCTTATAATCTGAGAGTTTCTCGATAATACATTTACAGTTCGAATTGTAAATTTAACGAAGACAAATGGTAAACAGTAACCACAATTCGAAGGTATAATGCTTCGTCGATTACATTAGGTTATCGAAAGACGTCATATGACGTTCAACAATGCGTTAAGAAACAAAGATTCCTAAAGATTCGTCTCGATAACCGGGATACTCTCTTTCGCAGACAGAAGATGGTTGGCAAAAATACCAATTTACTCGCGAGCGTAATGGCGAGCGCGATTTATCGTCCGAGGCTTCGACTGCTCGAGTTTCGGCGCGTACGAGTCGCGATAATTGAAAAGATGCTCCTGATTGCGTGTCCTCCACGGAGCCTGGTCTTGTGTGTGTGTGTGTGACGCACACGTGGTCGTTACTTTCAATCAATTTCAACCGGCAAAATTGACCGGGCCCCATTAGGCTTAAGGAGAAAAGTAGGCTTTCGGTCTTTAATGAACCGCATCCTCGTCTGGCATCGTTTAATCCGTTGAGGAAATTATTTTATTTGTTACGCGAACCGCCGGTCTCGTGTCATTAACTCGCCGGCACGATTTCTTCGCGGGTACCCTTCTCGCTTCGACGCTTGTGTTCCGAGACCGAGTATTTGATTCGAGCGATTTGGTTATTCGGGTCGAAGTTGTTTAGAAAACACACCCGAAACAGCTGACCGGGATTGTTTTGAACGGCTGTCCCATCCGTAAATAGACGCGGCGGCAGTTAGCTCCAATCAGGCTCGAGACGGTCCGGAAATTGAATGATGAACACAGATATAGTTGAAACCGCATCTGGAATCCTCCACCGCGAACGTATCGACGACTGCCGGACGATGCGCGTTGCAACACGCGAAAATGAAATCACTCTGCTATGGATTACGCTCTCTAACGAGAAAAGCCGCCCCGCTGGCAGAGGGTAATATTAATGGTTCGCGTAGATTGCGGAAGGGAAGTCCGAATCCAACGCGATTATTATTTTATTGGAGTTTTAGTAGCGTTACCGATAAATTCACAAGTGTACGCAGTTATGAATCGAACTTGTTTCCACCAGATTTTATGAAGCCAATGTTTGGATATGTACCTTCCTATTAGAGGGACCCATAAGTAATCAATTATTTTGAAATGTAAAACAATCTTTGTAGTAAATTCAGGTTTCCATTGTTGAATTTCATCATTATCAAGGACAGTTTGCCATCATTTCTGCAAATTTCTATCACCCTTTTATAGAAATCCAGGGTTTGTGAAGCAAAATAAAAGCTATGTATTAGAGGGACCCATAACTAATCAATTATTTTGAAATCTATTCGGAATTATTAGGTCATGGTGAAATAATTCTTGTTGTACACAGATTTAAGTCTATGATTCTTTTATTTAAGAGGAAAGTATATCCTTTGGAAGGTGGAATATGATCCTCGGAAGGTACGGACGCCGCCATTTTATTGCGGGGTTGTAAAAAGAAAATTATACTTTCTAGAATATTTTAAACACAGGCCGTTTTACGAATACGTGTTTCCTCTTCAACGATAGGTACAGAACCAAAGGCAAAGCAAATTCTTTTCAACTAATACAATTAATTACGGGTACCACTAATATATGGAACGTAATATTACGACAGCAAATTACAATGTCGCGGAATTATCCCCACTACCGCGAGGTAAACCCCGCGAGGTAAACCCCGCGAGGGGTCACGAAGCTCGAAAGACCTCGGACGCCGAAGAGTGTAAACATAACACGGCTCGGGAATGTCTCCTGACCGATACATGACGCTGGCGAGAGAGACCCGCGTTGTTGACATACATCGAGAATTCGCTGTATATTCACTTTTCTGCAGCGTTGCTCGAGCAATAAGCAAGGTCCCGTTAAAGGCGTTTCGTTTGTTTATTATGTTTTCGCCGCGTCGCGCCACGGAATTAATTTCTGTGCTATCTAGATAGAAAGCTGTTTCTTCTCGCGCGAGCGTGTTTATCGCGAGGCGTTCGTTCCCGTGGAAAAAAAAATCGCTGAGGCACTGTGCGACAGAATTCGCTGAGGTAACACGTGTGGCAAAATGTGTCACGGGATAATGCATATTCGCGTCGCGAGCGCACGGTCAGACGTACCTCAATGGTACCATCAATTTCAATGCCTCGGTGTGATCACTGTGGTCATTATTCTGCGATCGTATCCAAAGAATTGCTTACGTATAATGGTGACAATATTTTTACATCAAATCGAGTTGTTTATGTGCTTTTAGTGACTCTGAGCGAGTTCTGCGTATCTGAATTGATCACACTTCGACACATTTTCAAAAAAGATATTTATAAAATTGGCGTAATTTACGTTTTTTTACTACCATATCGATTTAATACCAGGGATCGAGTTGCACAAGGTTGGAGCAATTTGCCTTCCGAGTTGAAGGTTGAAACACAAACAGAAAAGCAATTTATTAATTTAATTGATAAATTGGAAGGGTACAGTGATTCCTACTAATGTTCGGACGCTCTTAAAAATCGCATACATTTGTCAATATTGGACTGTACTACTTGAATTTTTTTGAGAAGTTAGAACAATTGTTTCGCCGGATAACGTGAGAAAAATGTGAAATTAAAACTGCAATTGGTCGAAATTGCACAGGAAGTGCTAAAAGTTGTATTTTGCAATATTTTATGCGGGCTTATATGAACAATTTAAAAAGTACGCTTTGTACATTTTCATCAATTATACATATTCTGAACAGTTCATCAAAATCGAGCAACGTTGCAATCGTATACATTTGTCAATATTGGACTGTACTACTTGAATTTTTTTGAGAAGTTAGAACAATTGTTTCGCCGGATAACGTGAGAAAAATGTGAAATTAAAACTGCAATTGGTCGAAATTACAGAGGAAGTGCTGAAAGTTGTATTTTCAAACATGTTATGCGGGCTTAGATAAACAATTTAAAAAGTACGCTTTGTACATCTGTATCAATTATACATATACTGAACAGTTCATCAAAATCGAGCAACGTTGCAATGAACTGTTAATAAATTACTAAACACTTCAGTACTGTACGAGTAAATTGCACCGTCTTCGTATGTATAACATTAAAAATATATATATATATATGGAAGAGAAATATTCTAGGTCGGAAGAAATACTACTTGAATTTTTTTGAGAAGTTAGAACAATTGTTCCGCCAGATAAAGTGAGAAAAATGTGAAATTAAAACTGTAATTGGTCGAAATTGCAGAGGAAGTGCTAAAAGTTGTATTTTGCAATATGTTATGCGGGCTTATATGAACAATTTAAAAAGTACGCTTTGTACATCTTCATCAACTATACATATTCTGAATATTTCATCAGAATCGAGCGACGTTGCAATGAACTGTTAATAAATTACTAAACACTTCAGTACTGTACGAGTAAATTGCACCGTCTTCGTATGTATAACATTAAAAAAATATATATATATGGAAGAGAAATATTCTAGGTCGGAAGAAATACTACTTGAATTTTTTTGAGAAGTTAGAACAATTGTTCCGCCAGATAAAGTGAGAAAAATGTGAAATTAAAACTGCAATTGGTCGAAATTGCAGAGGAAGTGCTGAAAGTTGTATTTTGCAATATGTTATGCGGGCTTATATGAACAATTTAAAAAGTACGCTTTGTACATCTTCATCAATTATACATATTCTGAACAGTTCATTAAAATCGAGCAACGTTGCAATGAACTGTTAATAAATTACTAAATACTTCATTATTGTACGAGTAAATTGCACCGTTTTCGTATGTATAAAATTAAAAATATATATATATATATATATATATATATATATATATATATGGGAGAGAAATATTCTAGGTCGGAAGAAATGTTTCGTTTTAGAATTAAAACAGCTTCGAGATATATGGAAAAGAAATGTTCTAGGTCGGAAGAAATGTTTCGTTTTAGGGTTAAAACAGCTTCGAGTGCAAAGAGTAGAAGCGTCCGAAAATTAGTGATAGTCGCTGTACATTCATTTTGAAAAAATGAAAAAGCGAAAGACGATCTCCAGGACCTCCGACGTTGACACAATTACGCCTGTCCAAAGAATTCGCTCTCAGCCACAAGAATTCCAGCAGAGGTTCGTGTTCTTCGAAACGAACGGTAACCAGGAAGTACGTCGTCGGAGAGGTTCTAAGGTGAATGATACATCTTCGAGAGATGTTATCGCGAGACGCGCGACGTCCTGTCCTCGAAGGAAGTCGAGGAGCCGGTTGCAAAAAATGGCGGGCGAAGAAGAAGAGCGCAAACGCGTGGCAGAGGACGCTGGTTTTCTTAGTCATTCATCCTGGTATCACCTGGTCACACAGTGTCAGGATTCCAGGCGCGTAACGTAATGGCGTTCGGTCGTTTGGTAGGATGGTACGGGGGGAGGGAGTGAGAGAGAGAGAGAGAGAGAGGGGTACCATAACGGTTTTTTCTTTTCTTGCTGCCCCCCTTCTCCGTTTTCTGGGCTTCTCTCTGTTTCACCGCCTTTCCCGGCGATTAACGAGTCTAGGACGCCGGGTCCTCGCGCGCGAGCCATCGCCGCGGGAACAGTTAGCCGCTCGCGTACTCTTTTCCTTTCGAAGAGGAAATCGGTCCCGCGGACCCGCGAGGAGGTTCTACGCCACTGGCAGACACCGGCGAACAGCCGCGCGTGAAATTTCATAGAGGCCTCGTCTCTCGAGACCGCCCGCGGCTGTCAATCCTCGATTACCAGCGGATTTATTTATCTCCTCAACGAGCGGACCCCGTAAACTTCGCCATCCCCGAGCGGAAGCTCTTCGCTAATCTATTATCGGAGGCTGACTTCGGTTATCTGGGATTAGCTGCGCCATTGTTTAACCGTCGACCGGTCAAATTTTTTGTTGTGCACTCTCGCAGGAGTTTGTCGGGTACGGGGCTGGATGTCCCATGATTGACCCTTTGCACTCGAAGCTATTTCAACTCGAAAACGCCTAGAATAGTGCACCCATTTCTTCCCACCTAGAATATTGCACTTCTACATATTTTTTTGTTCATGCTATACATACGAAAATAGTGCAATTCACTTGTACAATACCGAAACGTTTAGGAATTTATTAAATATAAATTTAATAATGTAAAAAATAGTTTCAATAACGATACAGCAATTTTGCGTGGTGCCTAACAGTCGCCATTAGAGTGCTAAGGGTCCACACGTTGCCGGCCATGTCACTCGTATGTGGGTGACGAAATTATTTTTCCAGGTTTTAAAATCAATTTTTAGGTTAATATATATTCATTCCGCCAAATTTAATTAGGATCTGTAAATTGCAAGAAAGTTTGAGGACTACTCAATATCATACATTTAATTTTTTTCAATTTTTATTTTATCAAACAACTCTTTGGTTTCATAAATTCTTCATAGGCTTCCATAAATTTTATGGAATTTTTGAGGTTAGAGGTTTAGAGGTTGACTAGTTTGGCAGTCAGTGTTAATAGACTTTTCTTTGCGCGGAGGAAATTGCAGAAAAATTTTCAAAAAGCCGAAAATAGTACAGAACTATATAATCATCATTCATCAGTTGTGGTTATGGTCATATCAGTTATGGTTACACCGGCTTCTCACATGCTTGCAAAGCGTGCTGTGCGAATTTGATCGTCTCCTAGCGACAATGATAAATAGAACAGAGAAACAAGATGGACGACGTGCCACCATTCGGCTCTCGGTGCCAGAAAGCCGACTGGCTTTTCTGTCGGGGTCAAGGTTGCGTCGCATGGGGGGAGAGGGAAAATTCGCGGATTTAATCGATACGAATTAATGATCCAGCAAATTTGTTTGCAATATTCCTGTTCCACGAACTTGACACCGGCTCCGCGAAGCGGAGACTTCGACTAGCCCGCCTCGCGCCGGTCAGACTGGTTTCCGTCGGAGCGGCGAAAACGGTGACGGTAGTTTGGCAAGATCCGCGTGCCTCCAGGCATTGTCATAGTGCCATTACGCTTGCGGTCTATGGGAGATCGGTATGCAACGACCGGGAGAACGTATATTCAAAATAGAAATGACTGCATCGAGCAGAACGAACACCTCCGATCCCTCAAACGCGAAGAAAAAGCGAAGCAAAAAGAAGAAAGGAGAAACGAAGATCAGCGAAGAGGAAAGTTAGCTACGGAAAGATGGTTTTCGAAGGAGCCATTAACACTGGGTTCACGGGACCCGTCATTTTGACAGGTTTTAATATTTGTAACATTTAGCGAATTTAACATTTAGCAAATTTATTTCTTCGGGTGTATATTAGTTCAAAAATATTGCTAAAATTTTTGGTACCACGTTCCTGTTATTTTCACGAACCGATGCGGAATATTCAGTTCTAGTGCTCCGTGAATCTAGTGTTAAATATCAACTGTAATGACAAAATGACGGGTCTTAATATTTGTAATTTAAAAATACTGAGATTGCAAGGATGCATAGCTGAGAAATCACTTAGCAAATTTATTTCTTCAGGTGTATTATTATTTCAAAGATATTGAATATTCACAAGAATATTCACTTCTAGTGCTCCGTGAATTTAGTGTTAAATATCAACAGTAATGACAAAATGACGGGTCTTAATATTTCTAATTTAAAAATATTGAGATTGCAAGGATGCATAGCTGAGATATCATTTACTAAATTTATTTCTTCGGGTGTATATTACTTCAAAGATATTGCTAAAATTTTTGGTACCACGTTCCCGTTATTTTCACGAACCGATACGGAATATTCAGTTCTAGTGCCCCGTGAATCTGGTGTTAAATATCAACTGTAATGACAAAATGACGTGTCTTAATATTTGTAATTTAAAAATATTAAGATTGCAAGGATGCATAGCTGAGAAATCATTTAATAAATATATTTCTTCAGGTGTATTATTACTTCAAAGATATTGAATATTCACAAGAATATTCACTTCTAGTGCTCCGTGAATCTAGTGTTAAATATCAACTGTAATGACAAAATGACGGGTCTTGATATTTCTAATTTAAAAATATTGAGATTGTAAGGATGCATAGCTGAGATATCATTTACTAAATATATTTCTTCAGGTGTATTATTACTTCAAAGATGTTGCTAAAATTTTTGGTACCACATTCCTGTTATTTTCAGTTCTAGTGCTCCGTGAATCTAATGTTAAATATCAACTGTAATGACAAAATGACGGGTCTTAATATTTCTAATTTAAAAATATTGAGATTGCAAGGATGCATAGCTGAGAAATCACTTAGCAAAATTTATTTCTTCGGGTGCATATTACTTCAAAGATATTGCTAAAATTTTTGGTACCACGTTCCCGTTATTTTCACGAGCCGATGCGGAATATTCAGTTCTTGTGCTCCGTGAATCCGGTGTTAAATATCAACTGTAATGTCGCGCGTCGAGATGTCGCAACTCCTCCTCGCGGGTCAAGGAAATATCAACAGGATACGGTTGCGCTAACGCGACAACTCGCCGCGGACGGATTACGCTCGATATAAAAGGATTTCGCGTCGCAAGGCTCGACCGGCTGCCGAAAACGGAGTAACTAGTATTCGAACAATATTGAACGTCCCTCGTAACGAACTTTCGGATTCCAGGAACGTCCAGGATCCACGAACGTCCAGGATCCTTGCCACGAGCGAAACGCCTGGCGTTGTAGTCCTGGTTTTTATTCCGGGGGACTTTTGCAATCGCTCGCACGATATCCTTCAAGGTCCTTACCTCATAAAGTCGGTTCAGGATCCTTCTCGCCCAGCAGCCGCGGCGTATCAACTCATCGCAGCACGTGTATTTTTCTCTTCTTCTTCTTCCTCTTCTTCTTTTTTTCTCTTTTCGTCGATCGTAGACTCTCACCGAGCACTTGTGCTTCTCCGCTCAAAGAACGTTCACGTATTCACTGAACCTCATGACGCACCCGGCACACGGCTGTCTGTACAACTATTTTCCCTCCCCGGGTTTCTCTATCCTCTCGGTTTCATGAGTCGTCGTCGTCGTTTCGGAAAAGAACCGATGTCTGCCAGCCAATGGACAGGTCTACACTGCATCCTAAGGAGGTATGCGGCCTCTGCTATGGGAGTGGAAGGAATGGAGAGAGAGAAAGAGAAAGAGAGAGAGAGAGAGAGAGAGAAACAGCTCCGCTCGAAGGAGAGGCTACAGTCTGTGCCCCGTAACACCGAGCGAAAGGGGGGCGAACCTTTTTGATCCTTTTGTGCCGAGACGTGCCAGGTGAGTCTCTTTCGTGGTTCCATCATGGCCGTGGTCGCGCGTGAAACGGACCCATAGCAATCGCGCGCCACTGTTGCCCGAAATACTCATTGTTATTGCAGTACACCACTCTGATAAATTACGGAGACACCGTCTGATAAACGACAACGGTTCACACTTTGACCGATTTCTCGTTTCATTTCTTGAGACTCTGTTGATGTCTTTATATTGTACTCGAAAATGTTCATTATATTGTCACAATTCTAGGTTATAAGCCACCTCTGTAAAGTAATGTTAGCATGCACAGCCATGTTGATAATAATACCAAGTGGGGTTTTGTAGCATAATAAAAGAGAAAGAAACACTTTGACTGCCAAGCTAGAAACCTCAGACATTTTATAAAATCGGAGTGGGGTATTGAATGAAACAAAAATTGAAAACATTAGATGTATGATATTTAGTGGACTTCCAAGTTTCTTGAGTTTTGCGGATCCTAATCAAATTTGGTAGAATGAATAATATATTTAAAAATTCATTTTAAAACCTGGAGAAATAATTTTTGTTAGTCTTTGGTCCCTTGCATTCGCGTGTTCAAAAAATCAGAAAATATTCTGTCTGTACTGCTTTTAGAGAGTGAATTCACGTTTTATCTGTTGTGCCTTGAAATTTTATAAATGCAGAGGAATCCATGGAGTTTAAACAATTTTTTCTCCAGGTTCATTTCGATGTGGCCTCTCGAAGAGGAGTTTCCCCTTCTCAGTGATCCCCGAAAAGATAACCAGCGATTTTCCGTTGCGATTCTATCGAATTTCAAACGAAAAGTATGTCGTTGGAATAATATGTTGTTGGAATAATCGAGGACACCCCAAAGTTTGAATTGAAATTATTTAGGAAAATTGTAGGGTTGGTATTGGACAGGAGTTTATTTTACAACTTTTTGTAAAACGATCTGTATTATTTCGGCAGCCAGACTTTTTACAGAATTGATGTACGTATTATTAGATGAAACTATTGAAAGTTTGGATCTCTCGAATAAGTGAAAATCGACGATCAAGATTTTGAACGGTGATTAACAATACGAGCTGTGGGTAAAATAGCACCTGAAACCCGCGACTCGAAGTCCGCGTTTAATTAGTATCGAATAGATATTAGCCGGAACGTTTTCGCTTATCTTTATTTACACAGTGAAAAACGTTCTGCTTTCCACTACATTGCATCTCGTATATTTCGCCGGGGAATTAGTTTAGGCGAGTGTGTAAATATTACACGCTCTGTAACGCCGCGCTCTTGTACAAATTTTAATTAGCCTTCACACTCTTTTAAGCGTGTCAAGAAATATTAAAATACTCTGTTACGACTGTGGCATTGCTGCTCCACATTATGCTCGAGAGCACCGGGATAAAAACGAGCCGAGGATAGCGTTCGATTGAAAGTTTTACGCCACGGGGTACTAAAAACAGTTTCAATGGCAGATATAATTGAAATTCGCCTCGCGTTCGATGAAAGAAAAGAGCGTTCGCGGAAGCGACGGAGTCCAGTTAGAAAGTTCAAGTAACAGAGAGAACAAACAAGCTTTGTGATATAATTGAAGCTGGCGGTAATCATCGCTTTAATGTCCCCTTTAGCAACCAGACTCGCATTTTATGCTATCGTAGCCCCGTTCTCACCGTGCGCGTCTGCTTTTCTGAACACGCAACTATCCGGCGACGTGATTCCCATAAGAAGAGAAGCGTTCGTCAATTTACTGTCTCCATTTGCCACCCATCTCTCTGTCATTTATGCGGCTTAGCGTTCGATTCGCTCGTAATTTCTGCGCAACCGAATTCCACGGTCCGAAATCACGAATATACCATAATATACCATGATATACCATAATATACAATAATATACCAGCATACCCTCGAGTATGACATAATATACCAGAATACACCCTAATATACCAGAATGTACTAGAATATACTAGAATACACCATAATATATCTGAATATACTAGAATATACCATAATGTAGCAGAATATACCAGAATATACCAGAATATACCATAATATACCCCATAATATACCATAATATACCATAATATACCAGAATATACTATAATATCACATAATATACCATAATATACCAGAATATACCATAATGTACAAAAATATACTAGAATATACCATAATACAGCAGAATATACTAGAATATACCATAATATACAAAAATATACTAGAATATATCATAATATACCAGAATATACGAGAATATACAATAATATACCTGAATATACTGGAATATACCAGAATATACTAGAATATACGAGAATATACAATAATATACTTGAATATACTGGAATATACCAGAATATACCTTAATATACCATAATATACCAGAATATATCATAATATAGCAGAATATACCAGGATATACTATAATATACCATAATATACCATACTATACCACTTAAAACCTGATTATCTTGTAATTACATATCTCTATCATCGGTTGATAGTAATCCTCGTGATTAGGCTGCGCAGTCTTCTGCGACATAAAAATTGCACCAAATACTGGAGCTGAACAAAACTGTATTTATTCGCTGTTAATAAAGTGGGAGTAACTATGTTTTTAAACCCTAATGATCTTACAGGTTTGTATGCTCACTCGTCATTTTTGTCAAATGTGCATACAATCTGCAGTTCTCAAACTTGTACAAATTTTTGTGTATCTTGTGTCAAAAGAATTCAATGATTATATTTTATGAATAAAGCTGGATGTTAAGAGATTTAAATAGATATAGAAGATTTTTAATGTGGTGCTCAATTTTTATTTTAACCCCGATATATATATATATTTTTTTGTTCCTAGTACGTCTTCCGTCCTGTCCTGTTACATTTTTACTATTATTTCACTTCTACCATAATTTCGAATCTGCCTTTCGACTGCTTCAATTAAATCCTAATTTTCCACGTCATCTTGATTATTACAAACAGGCGACATATTTGATGCCTTTACTACAGAAAGGAGTAGGTTAAATACAAAACTAGCAAAATCCTAATTTTCCAGCTCGCGTCCTCTTGATTATTAAAAATAGGCGACATATTTGGTGCATTTACGACAGAAATGAATAGGTTAAATACAAAACTAGCAAAATCCTAAATTTCCAGCTCGCGTCATCTTGATTATTAAAAATAGGCGACATATTGGATGCATTTACGACAGAAACGAATAGGTTAAATACAAAACTGACAAAACTGACAAAATCCTAATTTTCCAGCTCGCGCCATCTTGATTATTGCAAACAGGTGACATATTGGATGTATTTACGACAGAAACGAATAGGTTAAATACAAAACTGGCAAAACGGGCAATTTTTATTTTCAATCACCCCTCACGTAAATAAAGAATGCATACTACATGTCGAGGGATGAATCACAATGTTCGCACGATCATCGACCAGAGTCAGCACGAAATGGCCGGAGAGTTGCGAACGGAATCTCTATAATTCGAAGCAGGAAATCTGCGAGAAGGAGGAGCCGGGTTTCGCGGAACAAGTCCGTTGCATCCTTAGCGCACCCGCACGCGGACAGGTTTGGCCGCAAGTTGGACGCACCGGAGCGTCCTACCGGAAACGACGCGCGGCACACTTACGGAAGCCGCGGCGATGCACATGCTCGCACGTAGAAGCTTCCCGGCATGGCGTCCCGCGGGACGCGTGCACTCGGTGCACTCGCCCGATAATCCGAGACGAGCAAACCGGCAATTCCGTCGTGCCGTTTATCGTCGTTTCGTGTGCAACGTACCAGGCGCATTCCTTTTCGATCGTCGATAAGACCACGAGGAAGGAATCGAGGATGGAAACGAGGAAGACACGCGTTCCTGGAAAATTAGCGGCTCTCGCGGAGATAACGAGCCCTCCGAGGTTTCTTCTTGCGAGCGCCCAGCTGCCGATTATAAATCAAATCGAACGATAATTAAGGATTATTTGCAGAACACCGAACTCTGCCCGGATCGTTCCTCCTTCGTCCGAAAGATGGTTATTGTTGGACCGCGGAGTTTTATGGGAAATAAAAATTTGTTACTGTTCCATTTTTATTACATTCCAGTACTACTACGTTCCATTTTTTTACATTACTATTATTATTTACTATTATTTCACTTCTACCATAATTTCAAATCTGCCTTTCGACTGCTTCAATTAAATCCTAATTTTCCACGTCATCTTGATTATTACAAAGAGGCGACATATTTGATGCCTTTACGACAGAAAGGAGTAGGTTAAATACAAAACTAGCAAAATCCTAATTTTCCAGCTCGCGCCATCTTGATTATTGCAAACAGGCGACATATTTGATGCCTTTACGACAGAAACGAATAGGTTAAATACAAAACTGGCAAAATTCTAATTTTCCAGCTCGCGCCATCTTGATTATTGCAAACAGGCGACATATTGGATGTATTTACGACAGAAACGAATAGGTTAAATACAAAACTGGCAAAATCTTAATTTTCTAGCTCGCGTCATCTTGATTATTACAAATAGGCGACATATTGGATGCATTTACGACAAAAATGAATAGGTTAAATACTGAACGATAATTAAGGATTATTTGCAGAACATCGAACTCTGCCGGATCGTTCCTCCTTCGTCCCAAAAAATAGTTATTGTTGGACCGCGGAGTTTAATGGAAAATAAAAATTTTATTTGCAGTTCCTCCTTGGTCCGAAAGATGGTTATTGTTGGACCATGGAGTTTAATGGAAAATAAAAATTGCTTTTCTGCATTCATCGAAAGATACAGCAGATACAAACACTATTGTTCCAGCTATTAAGGTGGAGTGGGGTAAAACAGACTCAGAAATTGTAAAGTTTACTTAGATATAAGATAAGATATATTTTTATAAGATATTTTTAATCCAAATTAATGCAACTTAAAGAATAAACCAAGCGCTAAATAAAAACACGAAGATTATTAGGTTTCAGTGGAATAGATAGAAAATACATCAGTTTAAAGTTGCATTAATTTGGATTAAAAATATCTTCTGGAACTTATGTTTTTTGTAATAAATTAAAAACAGTGCTGCACCCACCTGTTTAAAAATTATTGAATCTTATATCCTCATATTATTCGACGAAAGCGGAATTATTATTAGTAATAAAATAACATAATGATAAAAATTCAAATTTTTATTCAATCATCGTCAAGACATCTCTCACATTCATATTGTTTTGTTTTTCATGATCCAGTTCATGCAATTCATGCACTGGATCCACGCTTTTTTGTCAGTGTAACAGAGAAAAATGTATTCAGAAATTCTACTATTCACAAAAGAAGAATTACGAGTTTTTTCCTTGATGTTTTTATCACCAAACAATCGTAACTACTATCATTGATTAAACCACTCTGATTTTGTTAGAATCTCTGGTGTTGATGTTTACCGCTGGATATTACGTGATATCCAGATAAACCGAATTTTATTGGAACCTTTCGAATTCAAAAGCATTAAGAAAACGTCCCCTATAATACATTTGAAATTTCTGGTTTTGGTTTCATCGATTAAACTACTCTGATTTTGTAAGAATCTTTGTAAGAATTTTTTTAATTTTCAGAAGTCCCGTTGTGGAGCAGAACAGAAGCATTGTTTTTCGAGCCAACGGTCTAGATAGTCTCTTCTCAAATAGCCCCTGAAAAAAGAGAAACAATCAGCCGTAAACGTTAATTAATCCGTGAGAAAAGGACTGCAGTAAAGAATCGTGCGATGAACCCCATGCACGCCGCGGGCTTCTTAATGATTCTCTAAAACCCCGTCGATCATTGCGGCCATAAATTCTATCTGCAACGTTCTCACGAGCTGATCGGCTAATTAATAGGTTAGCCGACGTCGCCGGTAATTAAGGAATCGACGCGGCCTTACGCAATTCCGGCGAACTCCTGGACACGCGGACTTTCACCGAATCTAAAACCGGCATCGAACAATGTTGATCGTTATCTACACCCTTGTTATACGTCGCCGGGTACAAGAAAACGGAGCCACGGGCGGGCTCGATGCAACGCATAATTACCAATTGGAGCGTATTGCTCGAAACCGCACACGTGCGTGCGACATGCGTGACGATCGGCGCCGATGCAGCCGCCATTGCGACGTAGCCCCGAACGAAGATCCCGAAGATCGGGAGACAAGCAACTTTCTTCAAAGTTCTAAAAACGATTCGTTCGAAACGTGCGAACGTTCGTTGGCAACTTTATTGGTCGTGGTTCAACCTGAAGAGGTATATAAAACTAAAGAATGTGGACTCGGACAAGTCGACAGTTTGCTTTCTAAGTTTGCTAACTTTCTAAGGAGTTATAGTCAATTGTTGTTATTCTGCTTGTACTCCTGTCTTTCACCGCATTGAATTATTATTAGCACAAATGACAAAGTTACGAATGATAATTCTGATTTCAATTTTTACGTATTTTCGATTTAATCGCTACAGTGAAAAAATCGACTGAAGACGTTGCTGAAGACTGTGGACTTTTAAACTTCCTCTTCGATTAACCCTTTGCACTACTTTGTCGAGTGTGAATCGACATTTAATAAGTGTTTACAAAATTCTGGAGTGCAAAGGGTTGAGAGCCTGGTATTCGCAGATACGCGATAAGGTAGAGTGACTACATTACCGTCAAGTTTTCGTCCTTGCACGATACATGCCGCTGGCAAGACCAGTGTCGTTGACATATATCGAGAATTGACTGTATCATGTTCTGCAGTGATCTGTGGTGGTCTGAAGTTCCTCTGACACATTTAATATTCTCCTAAGTCCATCTCGAATCAAATAACTCGAGTACATCGTTGAATTGATTCGATTTGGGGACCCGGTCTTCGTAGATTCGCGATAAGGTAGAGCGACCACGTTACCGACGAAAGTAGGCGAAAAATGGTTCCACGTGCCTCAACTTTTCGTCCTTAAATAAGAATATTTTGTCGCTGGTAAAGGGCTCGTTCGAAAGAGGAAGGTTCAATCTAGTGCGCACTGGTCAGGAGCTGCCGAGATTATGCGAATATTTGGTAATATAAGCGTTCGAAGTAGGGCAAAAATTGACGATGCGCGCGCCGTGGGATCCGAGCATTTTTCTGCCATTGGATGAGTTTTCTGGATGAAATTGAGAGCAGCGCGCACTAGAAAATATCTCCAGCCACAAATTGAGCTATAATTTGTCTTGATTTGTTTATTTCATCTGTTAATGATTTTAATACGTCAATATTGATATGGATATAATACTGGTGCTCCCGATTTACTTGACAATGACGATCATTGGAGCCATTGTAAGGCTAATCGTTGGTGCATAATTTTTGGTACCTTGCACTTAATCAGTTGAATAATTTTAACTGTTATTTAGAATAGTTTTCCAACGAGTTTATTGACCTTGCCACGAGCCACGATTAAATTCCTAGAATTAGTGCATATCCATACTTACAACTGAACAAATTTATTTATATTATATCCAGATTGTACAATTTGCTTAGTGGAGCTACATTTTGTCTTGATTCTCTGCGAAATGAAGCGAAAAACTCGAAGCGCGTTGACGTCGGAATTCTAAGAAGTTTAGGTTTCTCGTTTAATTTTTTCCTCCGCGTTTTAAATCTCTCTAGAGGTTCGAATAGGTATTCTCCTGGATTCGAGAGGACCGAGTCGGCCGCGAACGAGCAAAAGTTTCATCGAGCTGCCGTGCAGCCTATTTCCTTTTGTTTTTTTTTTCTGTTTCTTTTTTCGTTCGCCGTCGTCGATTTCTTTAGCCGGGGGCGATCGACAGGCTGAAAAAGGTGAGCCGCGCGGAAAGAAAGACGACGAAATCGACGAACGCCGGAAAGTGAGAGGGACGGCAGAGGTAGCCGGGAAAGGATGTTGCTGAAAGGACAAGAACGAGATTATTTGCGACCTCTTCCTTCATGCCATTCCGCTTTCGCTTCTTCTCTCATCCGTCAGGTAAATATAGAGGCAAGAGACGGTTTTAGCGGATGTTGAGGTGGTCGACATATCTTGAAATCCATACACGTATGCAAGGGTCAAAATCTAGACAAACTGCCGCTTCAATGTTGCAATGAGCAGTTTAGAAATGGTCAATTGTGTTTCCTGAAAGTCCAATCTACGTCCGTATGGAGCCCAAATTGCGAATTTCTACCTCAACGTGGAGTAATTTATAGTATTCGGCAGAAAACTCGCTTTCCGAGGCAACTATGACGTCACAAGATGGCTGCCGCAGAGATTCTCTTAATTTCGAGAGATTTAGTGTTCGTATCGAAAAGAAGGCTCTATACAAACGTAGCAAAGATATGTAAAAACTGGGTGGTATGCATTTTTAATTGATTTTTAATTGATACAGCAATTTTTCGTGGCACCTTACAATCGCCATTCGAATGCTAAGGGTTCATATTTTTTTAATCAATTCTGGGCAGATTTAACACTGTGACTGCCAAACTAGAAAATCGAAGTGAATTATCTAATGAAATAAAAATGTATGATACTGTATGGGTGACGTGGCATTGAAAAGACGTGAAATAGAAAACATTGCTAAAGCAAAAGTTTTAGTAATAAGTTCTAGAAGTTCTGGATAGTAAAAAGTTCTAGAAACTCGTGTGACGGTTTTGAACAAAAATTGTGGAAATTATATGCAAAACAATCCTTGTTTGTATTTTTGCAGAGAAAGATGGTAGGTCATCATTTATAAGTCATTTTCTACAGATTCAATATCGGTGTTTACTTTATGCAGAGTTCCATTCTACATTTTCAGCTAAAATTTCTAATTTATGCATGCATATAATGTAATCACATTTAATCCTACAACCTTCGCGAGTATATAAAAGTATACGTGATCATTTGTTTAAAATATTCACGAAGAATGGAGTTTCCAAAATCGACCAGGAAAAGAAATGAATAAAATAACGTTTAGAATGTTGTTCGTTTTATCGTAATCAAGATAACGAGACAGTGAATGTAGTTAAAGGAAGGGAGATCGCGATGGAAGAGAGGAACGAAAGGGAAATTGTGTTGCGCAACCATAAACTCTGTAGGAAGTAAATCCGCTTCCGGTTTCTATTTCGCGGTTTAGTTCCATTGTGGTGGGAATGAATAAGGCTGGATAGACACTGCTCAACACATTTTTCAGAATGAACCGCCATTTCCTAACCGCGAACATTCGATCAGCGTGCTTGAAAACGTGAAATGTCCACGGAATGCGTTAAACAATATGGACGAAGAAAAATTCTGTCACGTACCACACTGTTTTGAACACCACGTTACTAAAAATTGAAAACAACTAAAAATTATCTGCACTAACAGTTAAAAAGAATGTGTCTCTTGTTTCGATACATTCAACACTAGAACTATCGAGCAATAATTGCTTTGTAACTGTGAGGACTATTTAGACTTCACACAACTTTTATTGCAATGACTGCCTCTATGAAGAAGTACATTAAAAAATTTCCCATGAAAACATTTTCGCAATTTCAGTAATTGTAAAAGAAAAAATTAGGAACCAGTCTGACTTTTAACTGGTCGGGTAGTTCTAGTGTTAATAAATTGAAAATAATGTATTCTTCTAATAGTTTCGCTGGGGGCAGTTTACTCGTCTATTTCCGGCACAAACGCATGAAATTCACGGTCTGGTTATAAATGTCCGATCGAATAGGCAATGTAACATTTTAATTGAACAACCAGTTTCGAAATGGTAAAGAAATTAGCGGCACTATTTCAAATGTTTTCCGAAGCTTTCTAAGGAAGAATCCAGGACGAGTTGCATCAACCTATTTTATCGGTGAGAACCTGCGATTTAGAGTTTTGGTAAAAAGCGATGGCTCAATTCGTCCAACTTTGGAACCTCTGCTCGGGTTTTTTTCAGCGGAGATAGGAGCGAGGGATACATTGCACGAAATTTATATAAAGCCACCTACATTTTGGTGTATTTTTAAAAAATACAGAGAAATTGGTTACTTTTCGTTTACGTCTTGGGCGATATATACCATAATATACCAGAATATACTAGAATATCGCATAATATACCATAATATACCAGAATATACTAGAACATACCAGAATATACCAGAATATACTAGAATATACCATAATATATCAGAATATATCAGAATATACTAGAATATACCATAATATACCAAAATATACCATAATATACCAGAATATACTAGAATATACCATAATGTACCAGAATATACCAGAATATACCATAATATACCCCATAATATAGCAGAATATTCTAGAATATACCATAATATACAAAAATATACTGGAATATACCATAATATACAAAAATATATTAGAATATACCATAATATACCACAATATACCAGAATCTATCAGAATATACTAGAATATACCATAATATACCACAATATACCATAATCTATCAGAATATACTAGAATATACCAAAATATACCAGAATATACCATAATATTCCAGAATATACTGGAATATACCACAATATACTTGAATATTCTGGAATATTGAGAACCTTTGAGGATTACTTGAAAGAAAAGTAATATGGCAATTGTAAACATAGTACAACTCTGTTTCTGAGTTATGGACTGCAGTGAACGAAGCGTGGACGTGGACATCGATCGAAGCAGAAACTCTTCGTGCTTTGATTGCATCAATGCCTAATCGAATTTTTTCGACGTTATTCGAAAAAAAATGGCAATTATACTAGGTATTAACTTCCAAAATTTAGAAGGAATGTTTGTTCATATCGATATTACCTACTTAAAAAACGTTAGTCTTTGTGGAAATCTCTAAACCAAATTACAACATTTTTAAACTATATAATTTTACGTCTTTTTGTAAATAAAGAATATATCCATAACTGCAAACATGTGTGTCGTTTCTTTTATCAATCCAAAAATGCTACGACGCATCAGCTTCTCGTTACTACGACATAATTATAAGATTTCACCAAAAACTCAGGCGTCTTTATGGAGATTTCGGGCAGTGTAGGAGGATTTGCGAGTGGAAAGGTCGGGCAAACAGGATGGCGGGAACGAGGGCGTCGAAGGAGAGGAAGAGCAAGAGTTGGAAAGAACGTTGGCGAGACGAGAAGAGAACGTGTACAGTTACCGGAGGCCGAGGCGAGCAGCTCCGCCTCCGACGATAAAGTATCGGCCGGCTCTGAAAAGTCGGACAGAGTATGTTTTCACCTTTAGCGAGACGATTCCGCTCGTATCCGCTTGGATCGCGCGGATTTTCTCTGCCGGCCGACAACCGTTCGAGAAGGACGTCGACGTTCCTTCGACGATCGAACGCTGCCTCTCGTTGCGTATCCTGATCCTGGATCGTTATCACCGGCAGAAGTTCGAAGCGATCGTCCGCGCGCGAATGACGAACGCCTGCGTCGAAGGTCGAGACATTCTCAGCGGCATACCTTCGCCGGCATCGCCTCGACGCAACTCTAAATGTCAGTTGATTAGTATTAGGGACGTGGATGTGTCTCATTTGACGCCCGACATGTAATTCTTTCAAGCTACAGATTCAAGCTACAGTTTCTATGCATTCGTGAGGAAAAGAGGACACTTGGAACAACAGAAATATTAGGGGAACAAATAAAAATAATATTATTTTTAACCCATTCGATGAGACATGCAAGTGATGCAGGGATACGAAGATTGCAACTTTGCATTCAAGTAAAGTAGTCATAAAGTTTATTTTACTACCAGATTTCACCTTGCACAACCTTCAACGATAACTCGCTGAATTCGTATCAACACTGGCTATCGCATCGTCATAAGAAAAACATAGTATTCCGTTTAAGAAAATAGAGTTGACCTTGAAATCTCCTCCATGCCTCCACCAAATCAGAAAATGTTTGTGTCACAATATGTCCCCCTCTATACCGTGTAAGTTTTCTATATAATAGTTTTTCAGATTATTACAAATAACTCTCAATATTCAAACTGGACATAGTTATTGCCCCACCCTGTATGGCTGACAGTGATTTTTGACTGGATTTAAAAATTCATTTTTACTATGTGATGTCCAGATAAACCGAATTTTATTGGAACCTTTCGACTTCAAAAGGATTTAGAAAACGTCCCCTATAATACATTCGAAATTTCTGGTTTTGAAATTTCACGTAGAATTGAATATTTCATTTTCAGAACTCGCGTTGTGCAGCAGAACAGAAAGATTGTTTCGAGCCAACAGTCCAGATAGTCTCTTCTCAAATAGCCTCTGAAAAAAAGAGAAACAATCAGCCACGAACATTAATTAAATTTCCAGTTTTGGTTTCATTAATTAAGCTACTCTGATTTTGTAAGAATCTCTGGGCTTGAAGTTAGCCGCTTAACATGTTACGAAAGAAAATCAAGCTGTATTTCATGGTGGTCTGTTGCAATTAATATAGAACATTTTTATTTCGTGTAAGGATCCTCGTAATCATGGTTTTCTATTATACTATCAATGAATACATCTTCCAACAAGTGTGTAAGTTATACATCTCGCTAATAAAATTACGGAGAATCGTTCCATTAGAACGTGCTTCTAAGACCACACACTTGACTTCGAATTTATCCTCTCACAGAAATAAATCGTGATACCGATCTTTCTTCTTTAATAACTCATTGTAAGATACGTTTCTGTCCGGTTCACCATCTCCCACAACAAATTGCTTTCTCAGCAAGGTGTTCCTCACCGGCCGGCTCTAATTGTAAGAAATTAACGCCGATCCGATTAAAAATCAGTTTGATACGAACCTGAGGATCTCTGCGTCGTTGAATACCTGCGCAGACTCTCCTGCGTTGTCGTTCGTCTGCTAGTTACCTCATCTTCGTGTCTGTCGTAATCGCGCGTGCAACACTATGACAGCCACGCAGGCGATCGCATCTGCTTGTTCATAGACGCAGCCGTTGTCGCGGAGCAAGAGGAAGAAAGCCGTGGGATAGAGTGTCCTGTTGCACAAAGATCGCCGGTGTCTTCTCTCTTTCTTGCGCACGACCGGCTTCTGCTCCGAGCGGTTGTTGCAGGTCTGGGAAAACTCCCGTGAACTATATGAAACATGGGTGTTGCCAGTTAGTTAACCCACTTCTCACGCAGCACGCCTTTTGCCGGCAAAACCATTTAAGGCGATCGGCTCTATTACCGCGGCGCCATTTTCCGATCGAACACCCTCAGGAATTTCGTGTCCGAGAATTTCTTAGCTGGCACGATCGAATTTCAGTAGAATCCCTGTGCCATATAAAACTTTCGTGACTCTTAAATAATTCTAAGACCTCGAAGAAAAGTATGTTTTCCTAAGGTCAATTTAAACCGCCATATTGTGTAATAAAGTTCGTTCTCGTCTTAAAAATACTTGATCCAAAATAAAAATACCAAGTTTTAAAGTAGGTTTCTTTACCTTTTCGACGTACTAAAATTGAATTGACCGATAACGGTTGATGTCCAAGAATTTAGGAAAATATAAGTATCATTATTGTAAACTTAAGCTTGAGCTTTTACCGCGGCGCCATTTTCCGATCGAACACCCTCAGGAATTTCGTGTCCGAGAATTTTTTAGCTGGCACGATCGAATTTCGGTAGAATCCCTGTGCCATATAAAACTTTCGTGACTCTTAAATAATTCTAAGACCTCGAAGAAAAGTATGTTTTCCTAAAGTCAATTTAAACCGCCATATTGTGTAATAAAGTTCGTTCTCGTCTTAAAAATACTTGATCCAAAATAGAAATACCAAATTTCAAAATAGGATTCTTTACCTTTTCGACAAACTAAAATTGAATTGACCGACAACGTTTGATCTCCAAGAATTTAGGAAAGTATAAGTATCATTATTCTAACCTTAAAATCAGAGCCAAAGAGTAAAACAACTTCTGAAACGGTTTAATACAATTTCTGTTCATTCGTTGAAGTAATTTTCCGAGCAAAATTGTCAAAGGAATGCGATACATAAATTAATAGAATAAGAAGACCGAGGGGCACCCGCCCATCTTTCCCAACTGTGAAAGTATTATTTATCGACGTGGCCAATAAATTATCCAATTAGACCGAATCGTTTCCGAGGTCTTCTACGAACCCTTTTTCCGTTTTCGACAGTGTCCTCCTCTGCGTTCCTGCACGCCCCTTTTTTATTTTATTTGATCTTCGATTTTTCACGCACCGGGTAGCAAATCTTTCGTGTAATTCCCAATATCCTCCGCGGGCAGATCGAACATGTGTCAGAAATGGTGTCGATTTCACGGCGTCCTTTTATCGATGAAACGGCACGAATTTTCAAAGTGTGAAAAAGGGTTGGTTGTACGCCCTTCTGCCGGATAGGGTGCCTAACCTCTTTTAGCTGTCGGTGTTCGATTAAAAAAACGACCGTGAATGTTGCTTTCGACACATTTTACAGGAACAAATCAATCTTACAAAGTTTCGAGGAAAATTCCGTTTCAAAACTTGCGATAGTACCATTCTCGAAAATTTGTATTTCCCTAAAATAATAACAATATTTCTACAGAGAATTTAGAGGGTTCTACTAATTTTCATTCGATGCAACATTCATATATATATAAATTATATATTTTCTTCCGTGTTATCTCCCATTGAAGCAAGCAGTAAACTTTGTTTATGCTTTGTCAACGAATGTTGCATCGAATGAAAATTAGTAAAGACCTGTAAATTCTCTGTAGAAATATTGTTATTATTTTTCACGCATTGCTCCAACTTTCTGAGAACTTTCCATTTGTTCTTTCGGAAACGAAATATAAAGGTAACTTATGATAAATTTCCTTTTACGCAGAAAAATCCTAAAATCAAACAATGGCGATAAACAAGTAATGGTGTCCATCGTTCCCGGCAATAAAGAAACCGTGCAGCAGTTTAAAATGCCGACTTTCGCGCGTCCATGTTCTACGTGGAATCATTCTAACTGTAACTTTCTCGTCGATGAACATTTTTACACGGGCCGTTGAACGAAAAGCTCGCGAATATTTCCCGGCGAGAGATCGTGAACCGCGATCGATTCGACAACACCGCTCGCATTTATGGCTCCAACGAAACCTCGTATCGAAGCTGCGATTAGAATGACAATTTCTTCGGAGCGTCTTGACATTCGCGTTCTCGTTCCGACGAGATTCGATCCGCGCGATGACGTTGAAGTTGATGATCCGTGAAAATGTTCAGCGGGACACGAGACCGTGACGATTTTCGAAGCCGAAAGAAGTCTGGTTAGCCGGTGCATAATCGCGATTATTATGGACGAGCACCTTCGATGCAAATGCGACCCGTAAAGAGCGGTATTATGTACGGCTTTCGTTTAGCGTCAGTTCGATAGGCTCGATCGAATCGGATCAAACCGTGTCATGCAAATCATGTAGCATCAGTCCTATTGATGCATTAGGCTATTTTATCTCCGCCGTAGACCTTTCAAAGACGAAGAATAAAAATGCTATTCGTACATTTTGTGTATTATTCTCCCACGTACAGAGTGTTCATTTGCAAAATGAATATCTCGAAAAATATGAAGGATATTAGAAAAGTGTAAGACGTTGGAACGTCCTTGAGACGTCGCTGGAAGGTCAACTTGGTTTTTCAAACGGAAATCGATATTTTTTATTAGCGGATCTGATTGTACGTGAATTGTCCAGCAATTTTCGTGGGACACTTTTTTTTATCCGCGCGCTAGTTTCGGAAATATTTATACTTATACTGCGAGAAAAATTGTAATTTCTTCGTAACTATAACAAATTTCTATAAATCAATATCTTTCGTACTTCTCGAGATGTTCGGCTGGAAAGTTTTTAAATATACACCCTGTGTATAATTTTTCCATATGTATAATTTCCCCAAAGAATGTGACATGAATAATTAGTAGCATTACGTCTCTCGAATAATATTGTGCTTGCGAGTTTCGCTTTGTTTTCATATGCAGAAGTAATATGTATAGTAGTATTTAATATCGATTTATATAAATAAAAACTTCGACATAAATAAATATCTTCGAGATAAATGGAAACGTATGTTTTCGATGCAAACAGGTTGGTTTTGCAAATTTTCTGTTCGCAGAGTGGCAATGATACTTACACAAATATCAAAGGCGTATTAAGGGTATTAAAAATGCAAGAATTGTGTATTAAAAATGATTCTTGATTAAATTTTACCTAGTATCAAATATGTATGAACGGTACACAACGAATAGCGATCAATAAAGAAAGATTGATAGTTCACCAAAACATCTCGCGTTAGCGACGAAATATTCAGCGCATAATCAATTTTGAAACGCCGTGGAAACGACAGTGCTCGACGCCATAACGGCTCGCGTAGAAAGAGCGTGCCAATGGCTGTTTACTCGGAGAGGGTATCTGGCAAAGTGCAAAAGGAAATCATCGAGTTGCTCGGGGAAATTATCGGTCGGAAGCATAGCAATTATGTAAATCTTATGGTCGAACAGTTTTGTAATTTTCGCTCATTATACGCATCATTATCCGTCTTCCGTTTACGGGACGGGAGGAATTTCAAGCCGGCATTCTAAGGGCCAGTGTAATTACCGTACTCGCGTGTTCTAAACGGTTACCGTGCATCAATAATACGTAAACTCGAATCACTATCATCGTTCATCGCGAACGAAGGATGAAGGAACTTCGAATTTAGTTCCGGGGAGACGCGTCCTGGATCATTAGTCAGTATCAGAACTGATGGAGATTAATCATCAAAGGGGAAGAAGAGATCGAGAGCTAACGGAAGATCGCGTCTGTATCCGATAGAATCTGCTCGCATTCAACAAATAACCTAACCTAAAATTAGTGTAATTAATAAAATGTCTCGTTCGAACAGATTCTACTTTCGATTTTCGATTCAGTTAATATAACCTCTATTTACACGAAAATTTTTCTAGTAAACTGCGGATTTGTATGAATAAAAATCGTCTGTACTAATTGGAAACTATCGGATTCGCATGGACAATGATTTTTTACTATAGATAGCTTTATAAGGTTGAAAGCAATGCAACAGTATTTTGATATTGCTTAAATAGTTTTAGTCATTGCAATATAAAAATGTATAGTTTACTTATCAATTATAATTATCCCCGTGCAGTAAAAGTCCGATGCACGTTCCAATTTTCAAAACATTAAAGTATTCTTTAAAGAAAGAGTTTGCCCCGCTGGAAGCATTTAATTGGGGCTGTGTTATAGCCATTTTCGAATGGAACCATTCCGAAATAGTATTTTGAAATTGCTTAAATAGTTTTAGTCATTGCAATACAAAAATGTACAGTCTACTTATGAATTATAATTATTCCCGTGCAGTAAAAGTCCGATGCACGTTCCGATTTCCAAAAGATTAAAGTATTCTTTAAAGAAAGAGTTTGCCCCGCTGGAAGCATTTAATTGGTCGGAGCTGTGTCAGCCATTTTAGAATGGAACCATTCCGAAATAGCAAATTAAAAATTCACAATAAGTCGACTTCCGGTGTTTTATATTTCATTGAACTTTCGGGGCGTTCACAGAACTTTAGGGTTGCGCGAGATGGTCAGGGGTAGTTTCAGGGACGCGAGAAACTTTCAGATCGATTTCGGGAATTTTTTTTGTAACGTGCATAGTTCTGCCGTTGTTACCAGTGGCGCCCTAATCATCGATAGTCGCCCCAGTTAAAATGACAGCACACTCGGGGCATACGCGAATACACGCTCGATAACGAATCGTTATGCAAACATGTCGCACGTGATCTCGATATTTTTCGTTCTCGGTTCGAGCGATTTTGCGTATTATGAGAGGCGTTGGGAACTGAGCAACCGGTTCAATGGAGCAGTGATTACGGATGTGGACAGGAAGACGGCTTTCTACAGCCGACGTGTCAAATAATTGACGTGGCTGTGATTGACGGACGTTAATACTTGTCAAAATCGTCCTATCGCGCTGCCGGTGATCCCTTCGCATACTGATATTTCGTGGGAGCCTCGGAGGCCTCTGTGCCTGCGTGCAATTTCATATTTTATGGGAACGCCGACTGTGATTACGTTGGCACGAGTGTCGCTGATTTTCAGATAATTTTTATTGTGACTTACCATTTTTTTGGTCACTATATACAGGATGTTTAACTCGAGCGTCTGTGAGAGAAGAACATTAGTCGGTTCAGGAGGGAAAATATTATGATAGGCAAAGAAGTTTGTTCAAGGTTATATTTTTTGAGATTTCGAGGACACCGAAGTATTTTTAAACGGAATTATATGTTTCTGAAACGTACTGATTAGAGTCACCGAAACGAGACGAATTTCTATCAATGTTTACAATTTATTCGATGTTTACAGTCATTAATCAAGGTTCAAGAATATTTCTTGAAACCCTACGAGGATCATGTCATTGTTATTTCACTGTTTATATCAACTGTCCTATTTTTATGAATTTCTCTTACTCAAGGTCACGTGAAGGTCAGGATATTACAGGTCGTTGAATTCGTCTTGACTTTGGCTATCATATAGCGACAATAAAAATATATTATTCCATTTAAACAAAAGTTCGATGACATTGCAATCTCGAAAAATATTCAGATGAACCAACTAATGTTTTCCACTGGAATTTTTTTCTATCGTAAAAACCGAGCGAAATATTTTATCGAGTTAGGTGAGACACCCAGTATATATAAGTGTACTTTTGCATTTTCACTGTTAAATATTGGGAAACAAGGCAGAACCTAATTTTGTTTCCCGAGTTAACGATAGCTTCAATGATTAAAGAATAATTGTATAATTGTAATTCTTTGCACTTCTTCAACGTTCGAGTAAGTACGCAATTTTAAATCAGCCCTTTCCTCGAGTAAATATTTAGGAAACCATGTAATTTATTGGGAAGGGTATTTTATTATCGAGTATTATTGAGAAATGTGTGGCTTTATGCATCGATTAGGCGTGGAAATGATAATCAGCCAGAAAATACCTGTCCATTCCGACTGATCTACCTGCACGTTTCCATAGCGATGTCCAGGGCATTATCAACTGATTAGCGAATGTGACAGATGGCCACGCTCGGTTCTATTAGATTATCGTCCACTTGTTTTAAACCATACATCCTGGGGCAGCGGTGAATCGAAGATCACGATATTTTCCACCTTACGGTGGTGAACGAAGGCACGCCAGCAATTTCCGCTCTCCTGCACAGTAACGAAGGTAAGAATAAACGATTAATTACCTGTTCTATATAAATATTTACAAAGTTTACGCGTCTTCCGCGATTTTTGTGAAAATGGGAACACCAAACTGCCGGCAGCTTTCTTTCATTTAAACTCGAATTTTCAAGAATATTGAAATATTTATCCTGTCTTCGTTAACTAATTAAACGATGGTACAAACATGTAAGACATTCAAGCATGGAAGATTGTGTGGTATGTAAATTAATTCGTGGATCGTGTATTATTGTACGGCTGCCCCTTGGCAACGATGACCCACCGTGCACAGCTGCACGCATGGCTAGCATCACTATAGGCGCAGCATTTTATAAATTATCAAATGAAAAACGGAGCCGCAAACAGCTGAATAATGGCTATAAATTCGAGTTAAATAAAGGGGAGCAATGTAGTCTTTTCTAAAAATCTTGTTTCGTGTTATTCAAGAGTAATCATATTTTACTTATCGACAGCATTCGCCCTTGAAGTATTGACATAAACTCAATTACGTCTGGAAAGAGAGATAGTGACACCGCTTGTTAAAATTTAACTCGATAGAATATACAAGTGTATAATATAGGATCAGATTTTATCTGAATTAGATTTAGAATTTTGGATTTGTTAACCCTTTGCACTCGAAGCTATTTTAACCCCAAAACGAAACATTTCTTCCGACCTAGAATGTTTCCCTTCCATAAATATATATTTTTTAATGTTATACATACGAAAATTGTGCAATTGACTCGTACAATACTGAAGCGTTTACTAAATCCAAACAAATGTAATAATGTAAAAGATATTTTGAATAATGGTATAGCAATTTTTAGTGGCGCCTTATAGTCGCCATTCGAGTGCCAAGGCTTCTCAATAATTGTGATGTTCCAAATGGAAGCTTAAAAATCTTTTTTTATACAATAATGCCGAATTACATTTTTTTGATTGAGGGTGAGTTGTTGCTGTTGCTGTTGCACGTTAAAGGATTCTTTTTAAAAAAATCCTCAGCCGTCACCGGTTCGAGTGCTAAGGGTGAAATCAGTTCAAAGACGACACGAACATTGAACGATTTATTTACAATAACAGAAAATGGATAAACAACCCCGAAGATTCGACTTCCGCGCATCGTCTCGACGCTCTGCTCTCCGCAGGCTTTTCCTTCGAGCGTCGTTGCGATTTCGAAAATACAAAATACGATTACCGGAAGCGCCATAATGTCCAACTGTTCTGTCAGCACGCCACAAAACTTCGCGTTCACCTTCGCATAAAATGCATAAAGAGGTGTAATCGCCCTAAAACCTCTAATCTCCTAAACTGCACGACTACATCGCCGTGGCACGCGTCTAACGCACACAAAGCCCGGTGGAGGGGAGAACGTTGGGTGCCCCCGCCGTCGTGATTATGGGGTGAACTCTTGGTACGGTGCCCCATAGAAGGCGGCCGCCGCCCTTATGGAGGGGGCAAAATACCCCCGGGAGAGTATATATGTTCTAAGAGCCCCATGCCACTTTCGCAGTACCAAATTGTGCCCCGTCTAGGACGCTCCACGTTTCTTGTTTCATTTTTCTCGCTGCCGCCGGGTCACGCGCGCTATGCCGTGAAACGATACTCCCTTGCAAACGTACAACGAATCATAGTAACGTGTGTCGGGCCAGTGTGAAGTGCGATCGACTTGGATAAATTGAATAATCAAGGACTGGTTTACTCGTTCGACTAATTCGTCAAGTAAGACGTTCTGTTAATTATTTACACCGCGTTTGGGAGGAGAGGTGTGTCCCTGTGAACGATTTTTAACCTTGAGAAATTTCCGTAGAAGCATTTTGACTTTTTTCACTTACATTTGTTACCCTCGGAAATGTTTTACGAATATCTACCGAACAGAATAGACATAGACAAACTTAAAATATTTTCATATATTGTTCCTGTACATCGAGTAGATATCTGGTTCAAAATTGTTAGAGAAATTACGTTTAAGCGAAAACAGATAAAATATGAGAAGTATGATGGTCCGAGGTACGAGAGTACTGATAAAAATTATCGGTTGTGTTCTGTTCCGTAGGAATAACTATTCAATATGTCCTCGGAGTACTCGTTCTGCAGCGAAGGAGGATTCGACGAGCTGTCGAGTTCCTCAGACTCTGGATTCGACGTCAGCTTCGAATCTCCGAAACACGAGATTCAAACGGAGTGTCTGTTTCCGCCGGCGAAGGAAGAAAAGAGGAAGAAGACTCGGAATACACGGTGCAAGAGCCCCACGCAGGTAAACATGAACGCCTGCTGAATTTTTATATTTGTTAACCCCCGGATTACTTAACCTCTATCTCAGTCGAGAATTACGAACGATCTAAAATCCATAGCCGGTTCGAATCGTTGATTATCTATATTAGACTCGACGAAAAGATTCGCGTCAAAGAAAATTTGTCCAAAAACCCATTTAAAATCGAGATTTTCAGTGGCCAATTCGAATCGTTCGACACGACGAGATCTCAATGTTGATCTTGAAGGTTGGTCAGGTTCAGAGATACACGAAAAAGAAAATTGTCGGCTAAAAATTAGAATTTATAGTCGGTTTAAATCGTTGACTATCTATATTAGACTCGATGAAAAGATTCGCGTCGAAGAAAATTTGTCCAAAAACCCATCTAAAATCGAGATTTTCAGTGGCCAATTCGAATCGTTCGACTCGATGGGTTCTCAATGTTGATCTGAAGGATTCGTCAGGTTCGGAGATACACGAAAAAGAAAATTATCGCGTAAAAATTATAATCCATAGCCGGTTCAAATCGTTGACAATCTATATTAGACTCGATGAAAAGATTCGCGTTAAAGAAGTACAAAATGTGTACAAAAATACATGTAAAATCGAGATTTTCAGTGGCCAATTTGAATCGTCCGACTCGACGAGATCTCAATATTGATTTCGAAGGTTCGTCAGGTTCAGAGATAAGCGAAAAAGAAAATTCGTATAAAAATTAGAATGGGCATAGAGTATTAGTTAGACTTTTGAATGTAACTTCTGAACCGTAAGAGATATCGACACGAAATTTGAGCTCAATCATTACGTTACAATTGGGTGAAAAAAATCAAAAAATGATTTTAGTAATATATGCTTTGTATTTGTTATTACATACTTTGTGTTACGTAATTATTAATTCTTTAGCTTCTTGATCTAAATTTCTAATTTTCTTTGCAAGTGATTTTATCCGTATATTAGATATATACTAATAACGATCGAAACTAATGAAATCATTTTCTCGTTGAAATGATTCGATGGCAATAATCTCCCTATTTTTCCCATATTCTACAAAGTTTCTGCTTTAATTTAAACAAAATTTCATCGCTCTACCTCATTCCTATCGAAAGTTCCTTGATTTCGAATCCGATGTCCCAAGCATTGAAATCTCCAACTGTCTCTTTTACTTAATCATTCTCGCGGAATTTTCTCAAGGTTAAAAAGCGTTCGTACCATAATCTCCATATTTTCCCATATCCTACAAAGTTTGAGGTTTAATTTAAACAAAATTTCATCGCTCTACCTCATTCCTATCGAAAGTTCCTTGATTTTGAATCCGATGTCCCAAGCATTGAAATCTCCAACTGTCTCTTTTACTTAATCACTCTCGCCAATTTTCTCAAGGTTAAAAAGCGTTCGTACCATAATCTCCCTATTTTCCCGTATCCTACAAAGTTTGAGCTTTAATTAAAAAAAAATTTCATCGCTCTACCTCGTTTCTATCAAAAGTTCCTCGATTTCGAATCCGATTTCGTCCAAATTGCATCCACTGTGCGCCACCCAAGCTCGCGTTTCGAGCCGAAAGCTCGTTTCGAAACGAAAGAAAATCGAGAGAGAGAGAGAGAGAGAGAGAGATCGAGACGATCACGTGGGACCATTGATCCTGTTGCAGGTGCTCCGGCTGAAAAGGAACCGTCGGATAAAGGCGAACGATCGGGAACGGCACAGGATGCACACCCTGAACGACGCGTTGGAGCGGCTGCGGATGGCGTTGCCGACCTTCCCGGAAGACACGAAGCTGACGAAAATCGAGACGCTTCGTTTCGCCCACAACTACATCTGGGCCCTGTCGCAGACCCTCGGGAACTCGGAAACCGGCGAGATCACTGTGAACGTGGGCAACGTGACGGTGAGCATCAGCGAGAACGGGAACATGATCACTTCCTCGACAGGAAGCTGCGCGGTCGCGGCCCAGAAACGGCTGGGACCGTCGCACACGGCGTTCCCCTATCCCCCGGAGAGATTCGTCCCCGAATGGCAAGAGTACGACTGCTATAGCGATCAGAGTGTCAGCCCGCCGATGCAGTATCAACCATGTTACGACCAGAGGATGTACCACGCGCAGCATCAGCTGCCGCCGACTCATCACATGGGCCACAACAACATGTACCAGTGTCTTTAGAAATGTTTCGCCACCTGTCCTGGAATCTGCTCCCCAACCCTGGAGGCCTTAGGGTTGCAATCGTTTCGAGAATTTAAAAACTCGAAGCTCGAAGCGTTGATAACGAAGCAGTTGTTCTGCACGAGTCCGCCGCCATTGCGGTTCTCTGCAGATCAGAGGTGTCTCAGGTTTGCCAGCGATGTCGCGTCGTTTACAAGGTATTCTAAAGTGTGGCACGAGTCCGCCGCCATTGCGGTTCTCTGCAGATCAGAGGTGTCTCAGGTTTGCCAGCGATGTCGCGTCGTTTAGGTATTCCAAAGTGTGGCAGAAAAATCTGGAAAACGAAAAGATCCTCCAGGTTGTCGAAACAGTTGCGTGGAAATTCGCGTATCGTGACGCACGCTTCGGGTGTTTGTAAAAATGATTAGGCCAGTGCGAGTGATGATCGTTATTTACTTTGTAAGAGAGTATTCTATTTGCAACGAATTTCTAGGATTAACCTCTAGCGATAGGAAGATTCTGTTTTAGTTTCGATTTATTTACGTTATGTTCGAACACGTACTACCAAAACCGCGTTCCTTTTTCTTTCTAGTCATCGATCGGTCTCGGATTGATCTCTCGAGCGCTTGATCTCATCCCTTGTTTCTAGGTTTAGCGTAGTTTAAGCGCGCGACTCCGCCAGTGCTCTTATATCGTATTGTGAAACCGCCGATTCAGGGAACACATATATTGTACAGAATTTATATCGTATCAATAAATCATATTTTACGTAGCTCGTTGTGCTTTATCCGTCGACGACAACCTTCGACCTGCCCGCAGCCATATTGATTTCGCGCGGGCGACGCAGAATTGTCATTGCAAGCAGAATTTGTGCGGGTCCGATAGGGAACGCGTTCTGTATTTCACGAAAAAGCTTTGGATACACGGTGACAGAAATTCGGCAAATTTTGTATTTCTGATCGGCAATAAACATGATCAGAAAATTGATTACCGAGTCTCGATTACTTTGACGTTCGTCTGCAAACTTTCACTGAAACAAAATTGTTCGTGTTCCCAATTTCATTTATTATCTTCGAGTAGCGAATTTATTTCAAGAGATATATTTACATATTATCGCTCCAACACTTGTATATACAGCGTTGCACGCGTCATAAAATTCAAACTAATACTAAATATGTTCAGAAAGTTTTGTATTTCTGATCGGCAATGAATACGTTCAGAAAATCTTGCATTTCTGATCGGCAATAAACATGATCAGAAAATTGATTACCGAGTCTCGATTTCTTTGACGTTCGTCTGAAAATGTTCACTGCAACAAAATTGCTCGTGTTCCCAATTTCATTTATTATCTTCGAGTAGCGAATTCATTTCAAGAGATATATTTACATAATATCGCGCCAACAGTTGTATGCACAGCGGTGCACGCGTCATAAAATTGAAACTATTAGACTCGGCAACGATCAGGATCATCGTCGAACGCTGATGACACAGATAAGCCACGCATCCGTCGAGTAATAAAATTGTGGGATCGTGGGGTGGAAAAAGATACGCAAACACAAAAGTTCCGATTAAATAGTGGCCGTCTTGCCAACGAGCGTGCTCGAGCCACTTTGCAGGAATGAGGTCCTGTTCAAGAATGAATCAGCACGTGCCAGGACACGTGTCCTTTATAGAAATCGCTGCGGGGCAGATGTATCACAAGTTGCGCCTGAAATTACGCCTACCCGCCTAATCCTGCCGGATTACATCAGTCGAAACGTGACTTTTGAACGTTCGAAACCGATTTCGATCGGAAAAATCGACTTTCTCACCTGTCACGTTCATTTCTCCCATATTTGTCACATTCAAAATACAGTTTATATCGAACCTTGATTTTTAGACTAACTTGTACGCACCGTTAGAAATTTCTAATTCTTTTAACACGTTGAATCTGTACAAAATGACTTACAAATGATAACCTACCATCTTTCTCTGTAAAAATACAAACAAGGATTGTTTTCCATACAACTTCCACAATTTTTGTTCAACATCGTCGAACGAGTTTCTAGAATTGTGTATAGAAATCATTCGCTCTAAAACATTTTTCTTCCGGGCAATTAGCACGCCTGGAAAATTCTATTCTTTCGATAAACATTTTCTTTCAACAACGTTTTCTATTCTTTCTTGGACTTTGAATTCTTACTGAATTCTGATGTCAATATATTCATTATACTCAATAATATATATTTAATTCTTTTCAATTTTTATTTCGTTAAATAACTTACTTCGATTATGGAATTTTTGAGGTTTCTGGTTTGCCATTACATCAAAGTGTTAACATAACCTCGAAATGACGCAGTTTTCCTGTACGAGGAAATATTATTTCAAGAAGCGGATACACACTGTGGTCGTTCGGGAACAGAAATTGGAAGACCACCGGGCAAATATTATTTTTCCATCTTGAATTCAACAGTTCGGATATTTTGATAGTTCCCACCCCGTTTGCACTCCATTTGATCGAGCGAGATCAGCCTATTTATTTTCGCAACACTCGGCCACGGTGTCACGACAGCGAAACACCCACTTGTTCTAGTTATGGAAATCGGTTTTCTTCTGGTGCTTCCTCTTGATCGATCGCTCCCTATCAAACTCGAAACTACATCCAAGCAATCTACAAAATCTTTTTTGTTGCATTCTCCAGCTTAAAATATCGAAACATTTGCAAATCGTCTAGATTGCACAATTCTTCGCTGTATTGCTTTCTTCAGCTCTCAAATATTTTTCAGCAGCAATTTTCAATAATAGCACCACCACTGAAAATAGGGGTGGTTCTGTCCTATCCACAGGGTGGATGTAAAATTATGGACGTTGAAGGAGACGAGGAAACCGTGGAGTATCGTGGGCAAAATTTTGGATTTATCCCCGCGCAGGAATAATGTTTTTCCAGCGCGCAGCATCCTTTACCACTTGATCGATAAATTCGTATACGAGGCCTATTTGCAAACAAGCTGCAAGCTGCGACGAATCCGTTAGCACGCTCGATCGTTTCCCCAAATCTCGGCAATAATGGTAATGCTTCAATGGAACCATTATGCCGGCGACATGGAACTGTGTGCATAGCCGCGACAGACGGTCCACGAGCCGTAAAGGTGTTGGATTTTGGGGGGATTCAATCAGTTTTTGCCGTGGCCTGTGCGCCCCGTAACTGCTTCCAGCTCGAGGGGTGCCACTGCGGAAAATAAGAAATTGGAAACACGAGTGATTTATTCCCCGGAATTACGCTAATTCAATACCGGGCCCGGCTACCTGGAAAACGCGAACTCCGGATTTCCTGCAGATAACTTTTTTTGATTGAACGAAATACGAACTTTGGAACGTTGATTAGATATTATTTATTTCCAAAGAAATATTATAAATCTCTTTTGACATCGATTCAGTATTACCCATGCACGGAAATAATCCCTGAGAAGTAGTCAACATCTTTTAATCGGACAGAAATCCAAGGATCAGTCTTCATCCATTTTTGCTTTTTACTTCAAATTAACTAACCATTCTCATCTTTTGTAAATATACTCTCTCTTTGTCTCTCTCTCTCTCTATACAGGGTGAGTCCGAAGAAACACAACACTCTTTAATATCTCCGTTACTTTTCGCTGTACCAAAAAACTTTTTAGGACAAAGTTACACTGTTTGAACGGCCATATGTATTATGATGTTTATTGCGATACATTTGAATGTATAGCAGCTGAAGGGAATATTTTTGAACATTTTGCGTAATAGAAGTAAATGAATCTTACACGTTGAATTTTATTTATTCCATTTTTCTGGGTTGAAGGTCATTTGTAGGTCATATTGTGTTACACGGATGAATTCGTTGTTTTGTCAGCTACAACATGGCGTCAACGAAAATATATCATTCCATTTAAAGAAACATCGATGACCTTGAAATCTCGTTAAAAATGACCTTGAAAATTTTTTCCCTTACACGGTTACATTTGGTCCTTCAAACAGTGTAACTTTGTCCTATGAAGTTGTTTTGTGCAACGAAGAGTAACGGAGATATTTAGGTGTTCTGTTTCATCGGACTCGCCCTTTATATAGAATTATATTTTTAGGTTAAGTTTACGTTTAAGTTGGTGTCAAGTTAGGTTAAAAAGAAAATGGAAAAGCGGCGATGGAAGGAGGAGGTGACCTAAGGATTTGTAACCTTCCCTCGGTATATAGAATTATGTTTAGGTTAAGTTTACGTTGAAGTTAGTGTTAAGTTAGGTTAAAGTGAAAATAAAATTCAAGTTTAGTTAGGTTTTTAATTTAGGATTTAGTTTGGTTAGTTCATATAACTAACCGTTCTCGTTTTTAAAGAACGCATCTGGCAAACACGAAGAATCAAAGAAATTAAAAAAAAAACAGAGGAAATGCAAAAACATTTTAGGGTATCTAATAAAAGACAAAGTAACTGTTTATTATATTACGCTTCGTTAATGAAAACATGAAATGAAATCGAAGCGAGAGACACGATCCAAAGTTTCGGTTGCAGGTACAGTGTTTTATGAATTGTTCTACCGGCGGTCGAGGGTCAAAAATGGCGGAGCTCGTAGATCGTCTGCGGTGGAAGTGTAGGAACAATGGTCGAGCCGGATCGCGTTCGCCGTTTGGTTTAAACAAAGATTTTTTTCACAGGCCATAAACATCGCGCCGCCTGCATTTCCAGGCGCAGTGATTTCGCTTTGATCGACCTTTCGCTGGGTCGTTTCCGTCGAGTGCACATATCGATCGCGTTCAGAGCCCTCATTGTACCGGGGCGCTGGTCTGTATGGTGACATACTGGTGACTGACAGAGGTGCTCCCCCGTGGAGAGCACGGGGTACACCATGGGGCACCCTAACGGGGCGACCGGCCCCGAAAAGGGTGGGGAGACGGGTTTTCCCAATTCACGAAAATTCGTGAAATTGCCTTGACCGATCGTTGCACACTTAATCGAAGATTAATGGCGGGCACTCGCGTCCGAGAGGTCCCTGATCAGATAATCGATCGGCAAGTAAAATGGAAAGAAGCTCGGAGGTGTTTTTGTTAAATTCGGAGAGTGGAAAGTCGTGCATTATTGTATAAAAGAAGATTTTTAACCTTCCATTTGGAACATCACAATTATTGAGAAGCCTATTAACCCTTTCCACTCGAAGCAATTTTAACTAAAAAAACGAAACAATTCTTCCGACCTAGAATATTTCCCTGCTACAGATCATTTATCAGGTTATACATACAAAAATGGTGAAATTTACTCGTACAGTACCGAAGTGTTTGGTAATTTATTAAGTAAAAACAAATTTAATAAAGTTAAATATATTTTGAACGATGATACAGCAATTTTTAATGGCGGCTTACAGTCGCCATTCGAGTGCTAAGGGTTAATAGGCTTCTCAATAATTGTGATGTTCCAACTGGAAGCTTAAAAATCTTCTTTCATACAATAACCCCGATTATTAGATTTTTTATTGAGGGTGAGTTGTTGCTGTTAACGTTAAAGGATTCTTTTAGAAAATCCTCAGCCGTCACCGCTGAGGTGCGGACTTTCAAAACAATTATTGCATAATCACCGGTAGATAATGTGTTAATCGCTCGCGAATATAGCAGATCTGCGATTTCTAATTTTGCAAAATCCGTTCGGCGATCACAAAAATTGGGCGAAAACAGTTTATTTAATCTAACCAGAGAAGATTTACGTAACATTCTCGCACCCCGTGGATCCCGATGAAATTTGCTTGAATACAGACAACAGGGTGAATCTTCAATTTCGATTGGAAACAGGGTTAAGCGTTTTCGGTTTGCCAAACAGAGCTGAATTTGTTAGGAAGTTACCGGCGACCGGGCCTCCGCTAAAAAGGTGAAGTCGGACAAAAGCAACGCCGATCAAGGAACAAAACAACCCTCGAGCGTGTTTACCCGAAAAGACTGTCGACAGATAGCTGGAGGGTGTAAAAAGAAGATTCAGACAAACATCTTTCGGCGTCGTATTTCGGCATCTGTTTAGACGCGGTGCGTAGGGTGGCCGGCTTTTCATTGCAAGTTGGCATTTGCAGGCCTTTGTGGTAAACCACGAACAATGCCGGTTAGACCACTACGTCATGGGACACACCCCGCGGACACCATAGACTTCCGTTCCTCCCGTGGCGGCTCGCTAAAATATGGAAAGCCTTATTTGAGCTTGAGATCGACGCCCCTGCCGCGGATAAATTGAATTAACGAGACGCGAGAGTTGATTATACCGTCGCCCAGAAGAACGAAGGACGCCATTTTGCGCTCGTTGTCCCGACAATAACAACATTTGCAACGAAATTGAAAGGAACAGGAAAAATAGAAGTTTCATCTATTCTCAACGAAGCGTCAGAAATATGTTCAATCGATATTCGATTGTTTCAAAATTTACTCTATTATTTTCTAGAAGAGGGGAACAATTTTCTTGCGTGGTCTACGAGCAGACTATATTTTTAAAAAATCAGGAGTAGAAATTCCTTTTTTGTTGATATGCAGGGCCTCTTGCATCTTTTGAACTTGCACGTAAATGCATCGGGACCCGCAGATATCTTGTTTAACACTAAACATAAATATATAAATAATAAATATTAAATATTGGCCTATACAAATGAGTAAATATTGGCCTATATAGGTAAATATTGCCCTGTAAAAATGGCAACTCTAAATTCATTAAGATTGTCCGGAATTTTTAATAGAATAAATGCTTGGACAAGGAAATTTATTCCACTGTTTTGTGAATTATTATAGTTTCAATAATTGTAAGATCGGTCATTTTGGCCGTGATGGGACCAGCGTTGATCGAAGCATAGTAACAATGAAAGTTTAACATTTCCAGGCGTTAACAAGACTTTGACAACAACTGCCGAGCACGCCACGGTTTGACTCTCGCGATGGAAATACAGGGGACAGATGTCTACGGGGGGCAGGTGTACCCCAATGTACGCGTGCCAACCAACCCCCCACTGTGCTGCCATTCAAGACTATAATTTACTTGAAGAATGCCCGAGCCAGCCAGGCATTCATCCCGGAATGACGTGGATTACTGGTCCAGGCAGCCACGAGTCCTCCAAAGTCGATCGGGATTCGTCGAACATCCATCGATCGGCGATACTGCTAATCATTCCTTCCGTTTCACCGAGTATCATTTTTGGCACGTGGCAAACTCCTGCCAGGTAATTCCTCCCTTCTCTCTTCATCCCTTAAACTCTATCAGCGAGACAATTTTCTAAAATAAACTTCTTCAGAAAGCTTAAAATTTCAGTAAAGCTCCGTAGCCCTCAAACTGTGTTCAGTATTACAAACTAAAAACTAAAACTGTTTTGTATCAATATTCAATATCTCGTTGTGTCGTATCAATATTCATTCATATCAATTGATATTTATTCATATCAATACTCATTGTGTCATGTTTCAATGTCTCATTGTGACACAACTGTTTTGAAATCAATATTTGCAGCTGTATTGTATACTTGGTTGAGTCAGGTACTATTAAAATTCATAGCAAAAGTATTTAGTGACTGTATTTAGTATACTTTCAGTTCATGCTTCAAGGCAGCCTGCACAAATTTTTTAGACACCATGTAGTTTACTATTTGTCAACATTTCAATATCTCATTGTGACACAA
>CM052132.1:1715215-1740808 GCA_028454255.1 Halictus ligatus
TATATAATAAATTAAGCAATAAAACCTTGAATTTTCTACGAGGTTTGGTTTAGATTTCAAAATAATTGATTACCTATGGGTCCCCCAAATATATAGCTTTAATCTCCTGCAAACTTGACAGAGAAAATGTTTTCTGTACTCTAATGGCTATTTTTTAATGATTATTTTGTATCTCAAGAAGCTATGTACGTTTATTGGAATTGGATTGCATTTTATTGGATTTCTATAAGAGAGAGGGTTGGAAGTTTACAGGAAAGATGGCAAACTGATAAAGATGGAGATTATATACTAAATTAAGAAGTAAACACTTGAATTTACTGCAAAGTTTGTTTTAGATTTCTAAATAAATGATTACTTATATGTCCTCCTAATATATATATCTTTTTTCTCCTGCAAAATTGACAGAGAAAATGTTGTCTGTACTCTAATGGCTATTTTTTAATGACTATTTTGTATCTCAAGAAGGTATGTACTTTTATTGGAATTGTATTGCATTGTATTTTATTGGATTTCTATAAGAGAGGAATTGATAGTTTATAGGAAAGATGGCAAACTGATAAAGATGGAGATTATATACTAAATGAAGAAATAAAAACTTGAATTTAATGCAAAGTTTGTTTTAGATTTCGAAATAAATGATTACTTATGGGTCCCTCTAATATATAGCTTCTATCTCCTGCAAAATTGACAGAGAAAATGTTTTCTGTACTCTAATGGCTATTTTTTAATGATTATTTTGTATCTCAAGAAGCTATGGACTTTTATTGGAATTGTATTGGATTGTATTTTATTGGATTTCTATAAGAGAGGGATTGGAAGTTTACAGGAAAGATGGCAAACTGATAAAAATGGAGATTATATAATAAATGAAGAAATAAAAACTTTCATTTTCTACAAAGTTTGTTTTAAATTTCAAAACAATTGATCACTTATGTGTCCTCCTAATATATATATATATCTTTTTTCTCTTGCAAAATTAACAGAGAAAATGTTGTCTATACTCTAATGGCTATTTTGTAATGACTATTTTGTATCTCAAGAACCCATGTACTTTCATTGGAATTGTCGTAGGTCGTTCTTCTCGAATTCGACATCGATAATCGTACCAAGTCTCGCCGACGCAGTCGCGTTCGGTGATCCACGATCTACTTGCGACAGCACGAAGGGAAAATCGGGGGTGCCGGCCTCGTTAGACCGGCTAAATACCTTGAAATTACAGTACCGGCGGTCCACAAAGGTGGCACGCACCCTCGAAGTCACGTTCTCCGACGCATCAAAATCGATTCGCCACGCGGCAGTCGCGACTAGCCTGTACTGTTTGATTTTCCCTCGTTTCGCCCCTCGTCCCATCGGTCCCGGGAAATAGACACGGCCCGTTGGTAGAGTCGTCACGTATCAGCCAGAAAGTCATTTCATGGATGGGTTTCGTTAACGCGCGCGGAAGTAGGCTTTTAAAAGAATGGAACTCGATTCTCTCTTGCTCGTTCGAGCCGCCACCGTTTCCGGACGGAGAAAAAAAAACGGAACCAGGTGTTTGGAACTTTTTAGCCGCTGTCCTGGCCGCACTTCCTGACGCCGTTTCGGGCTGCGGGATGCTAAACGGTACCGTGGAAGTACTGTTACGTCTCGATTCTTCGCGTTTCGACCGTGAGAGTTCCTTTCGTGCCTCGTTGACAAAGAAACGGGAGCGATCCGTCGAACGCGCCATATTGTTACTCCGCCGAACGCGCAGTCGTTGCACGCGGAAACGCGCGACAGTGAAAATACTCGAGGAAGTTAAAGAATTTGTTCGATTTTGTTAATACTTATGCTCACGAAGGATCTTCTGTTTGCCTTGTTAAACCCCTTACACTTGTTTTATATAATACACGCCTTTATTATTTTGTACATATACACGTGTAGCAGGAATAGAATTAGAATTTAACAAAATTTCGAACTTGTTAAAATTATTAAGAGAAGAAAGAAATGTCTATGTAGTCATAATAATAAATTTTTAATTGTTCGTTTACGAATTGCACGTCGAAGAAATCGCACGTTCGAGTGCGCATTTATCGTTTTAGGAAAGATAGAAATTTGGACGTTTTAGCCGTTCACGATTATCTTTCTTTTGTCGACGGCGTCTCGTCGCACGCCTCTGTCGATCTTTTTCTCTCGATTGCGAGGTACACCACGAATTAGCTCAACTTATGGTAATGGCCACGTGTCGCTTTGAACGGGCACGTGGACAGGAAGATCGAAACTCGGCTAAACGCCGTCGCCACGTGCCATTATCACTCGGTGGTTGGCTTTGAGAAATTGATAGCGGGAAACTTCACACCATCCTGCACGTGTTCGCCCGGCGGCGTGTAAAAGCGAGCGTAATTGAGATATCATAGTCAGTTTCCCGTCGACAAGAGAATCTCCGCTAATTCGATCGTGTTAGCGCCTGATATCCTGCTCGTATCCGCTTAAACCCAATTCTATGCAAAACATCTGCCTTTGCCTTTACTAATAATAACACGTTCTTCTCTTATTAGATCGCTTAATGAATAAGAATAATAATTGAATAATAATGATTTTGTGTTACCGTTCTATGGAACACAAGTCAGAAAGAAAGAAAGAAATTTTCTAAATATTAATTTCTATTCTTCCGAAATTCTATTCTATTGCTTATTGTATAAATACAACAATAAGATCGTCTTAATATTAAATTTAAACATTTAGAGCTTGCAATTGATGGCAAAGGGGAATAAAAATCCTGTTGCCAACAACGAGTACAAAGATCGACAGTTTTTCCAAGCTATGAAACGATCGATAATTTGTTTCGATCCATATGTTAAATTAAATGTACCAAATTTGAAAATCACTTCGGATAACATACGTATTAAAAATAATTATATAATTGATTCGAATACGATTTTTATATAATAGTAGCCGATTAAGTATCGTGTTGATATTGTTGGGCGCAAACAAACGCATGACTTGCATGTCCTGACAACGTTATCTTGAAAAGTAGTGATCATGCTGTTTGGTAATACTCCGTGGAAGCAGATCGATTGCGGCCAATCTTGGCCCGCGGACACGTGTCGCCGAAACAACATGGAGGAGCGGTCGTAATTGAGATATAAAAGGCGAGTTTCGATCGTTGCCAGATCTAATTCGAATGCTTGCACCGTGCGAGGTCACGTGACTTCAACGCGTGCTGCTAGTTTAGCAACACGTGCATCGATGCAACCCGAAACGCATCGAATTTGCAACGTCCTTTGACCTGTATACGCATTTACGCATATCATTACACTATCATTACTAACAAAACCAACGGTTCTGATTATCACTAACAAAAAACAACCAAATAACCCCTAAATGACCCCTACGAAATTCTATTTATTTCGTCATCACGGACGCTACAATTTGTTTATTTATTTTTCAAAAATTGTGCCCAACATGTGGGAGCACCACACGGAAAGTCAATTGCAAATTTCAGAAATGTTTTCATAACAACAACAACAACAACAACAACAACAGCAGCAGCAACAACAACGACAAAAACAACAGCAGCAGCAGCAATAACAACAACAACAACAACAACAGCAGCAGCAGCAGCAGCAATAACAACGACAAAAATAACAGCAGCAGCAGCAATAACAACGACAAAAATAACAACAACAAAAACAACAATAATAATAATAATAATATTGCTTTATTCTGTATTACAGCCAAGAATTGGGCTCGGTTTACAATATCCTAGAGTTACAACAAAATAAAAGTATCTTGTCCACGTATTCTCTCTCTGACTCACTAATATTTTCGTGACAATCTTCTGTTTTATTATGAAAATTAGCAAAGAAATTACTTCGATACAGCACGACCAACAAAAGAGTGAAATATTTGAGAGAAACGTGTCGCAAGAAATTCTAAAATTGTATCATAAGATTCAGCATACTGTTTGGCGAAGAAGTTACGACGGATTGTTGTTTACAGCGATAACGGGTCCGACGGTGCTTCCCCGGATTTCGCAATCGTCTTTCCAGCACAGAGTAAACAAAAATGAAAACAAACGAACGCGACAGCACCGAGAGAGCCAGCGGCAGATCTCTGTGTGCATAGACCGAAGCTCGAAGTACCGCCCCGGGGATGTTTGACCCGGCTTGCGTGTCAGCAAATGTTTGGTCCACGTGAAGCGCCCGTAGCGGTTTGCGGAACGTCTCAATTATGGTACGGGCGACGACGAAACGAATTTATTCGGCCGGCGATGAAACGCGCAAACACGATGCCGGTGCACAATGGCGCTATCGAAAGCTCAAAGGGGTTCCGAAATGCTTTGCTCGAGCGAACACTGTCGCATTCCATATGGATGTGCAACGAAATTGTTTTGCGAACAGAAAAATTCTCAATACGTTGGAATTTACACTGCACAAGATGCGTGTAGTTTCTGAATGGCCCCTATTTTTGCGAGGGTAGCAAATTTGCGTAAATTTGCAGTTTGGCAGGAGCAAAATAACGAAAGCGTTTGTCTCTCTCTCTCTCTCGGTAAAAAACCTGGAGGCGATCGTCGTCTGAAGTGCACTCCATTATGGCTGACAACGCTAACGAAATTGCGACGAGAGAGAGAGAGAGAGAGAGAGAGAGAGAGAGAGAGAGAGAGAACCCACAGGGTTCTTCTCCAACACTATTCTATTTCTAACATTCATGCAAACTTACGTTGACGTAGTTCATCAAATTATTTTGCTAGACCCAAAAGATAAACGAACAAAATTGTTCACATGTTGCAGTAGTCACTACATTAATAGAGCGAACACTGTTGCATTCATATGCATGCGTAACGAACAGAAATTATTTTGCAAACAGAAAAATGTTCGATACAGTGGAATTTTTGTGACATAAGTATTTTATTGTTTGAATGAAAATAACGGAAGCCCCGAGTTTGTCTCTCTCTCTCTTTAAAATAGTCATTAATACATAATATTAATATTATTAAATATGGATACGCAACGAACAGAAATTATTTTGCAAACAGAAAAATTCTCAATACATTGGTATTTTTGTTACATAAGTATTTTATTGTCCGAATGACCCATGTTCTTTTGTGAGGGTAGCAAATGCGTAAAATTTACAGTTTGGCAGGTGTAGGAGCAAAATAACAGTCATTAATACATAAAAATGACTATAAAATAGTCATTAATACATAATATTAATATTGTTAAGTATTAATTAATACATAAAATACTCATTAACAGAGCGAACACTGTTGCATCCCATACGGATGCGCAACGGACAGAAACGATTTTGCAAACAGAAAAATTCTCGATACACTAGGATTTTCGCTACATAAAATGTGCGTATTTTATTTTCAGAACGATCCCAGTTGTAAAATGTTGCAATTTGGCAGGTGCAGGGGCAAAATAACGCAATCCTCGCGTTTGTCTCTGCCTTTAAAAAGCGTGGATGCTATCGCCGTCTGAAGTGCACTCCATTATGGCTGATAACGCTAACGAAATTGCGACGAGAGAAAAGGAATTGCGATTTACGGGACCCCATTTCGAACGATCGTACGCGCCCGCACTTAAATCCGATCGAGATAACGAATCTCTCGCATGTCGGCGGAGACGAATTCATACCCTTCGACCGACAATAAACTGTATTATCTTGGATCCAGGCCACTCGGTGCACCCCACCGGACATCAAAGGGAAGAACTCGATCGAGTGAGGCGATCGATAACGCAATAATATCGAATACTCCCGCTTCGTGCGTAATTCTACACTCGTTCGAGGATATTTATGGGCACCAGTCTTTGATGTTTTTTTTTTCTTCTCGCGTGTCGGAAACTGTGCCTCGCCGAGGTCGCATTAATCCGAAAAGCTGGCCCCGCAGAAAATGTCTACCAAAGTCGTATGAAAGTCTGCCGAATATTATTATTTGTTCTGCTAAATAGAAACAGTTGCACTAACCCTTGCACTCGAAGCTATTTCAACCCCAAAACGAAACATTTCTTCCGAAGTAGAATATTTCCCTTCTATATATATATATTTTAATGTTATACACATGAAAATGGTGCAATTTACTCGTACAATACTGAATTGTTTAGTAATTTATTAACAGTTCATTGCAACGTTGCTCGATTTTGATGAAATATTCAGAATATGTATAATTGATACAGATGTACAAAGTGTACTTCTTAAATTTTTTATGTAAGCCCGCATAACATGTTGCAAAATACAAAATACACGTGTCAATGTGTGATCAATTCAGAAACGCAGAACTCGCTCAGAATCACTTTAAAAAAGAGAACATAAACAACGCGATTTGATGAAAAAAATTGTCACCATTACACGTAAGCAAGTGTCTATATTTTCCATTTCTATAGATACGAAAATGGTGCAATTTACTCCTACAATACTGAAATGTTTACTAAATCCAAACAAATTTAATAATTCAAAAAATATTTTGATACAGCAATTTTTAGTGGCGGCTTACAGTCGCCGTTCGAGTGCTAAGGGTTAAATAAAATTACGAAAAAACAATGTCAGAAGTGCCAGCAGCGCCACTGGTTTCCTTTCGCCGAGTACGGCAATGAATACGGTACGGTTTTATTAGCGGAAACGGGAATTCATCCCTCAAGTTATTTAAAACACCGTTGCCGAACGGTATCGGGGCCCACCCCTGCGGGACGAAACGTCGGAGCCGTCTGCCGAAAGGGTGCATCGAGGTGAATGGAAACAGAAACAATGGGGCCGCATTAAAATCTAGTCCGAATCTCGTCCGCCGGCGAACGAAAATCAGATACCTTTCTGCTACAACCAGGTGAGCTTGCTCGAGCGAGTAACGCCTTTTGACGTTAACGCCAGGGCTCTTGTGTGCCCGGCCACCATAAACGCAGTCGGCGCACAATGCCAGATCCTAATCTCCCATCCTAGTTCCTGGTTACCGGCGGCCATTACCATTATGTTTGCACTCCAGCTATCACTCCATTGTCTCGGCTATCTGCCGGAGCATCGGCGAGCTCGATTTTCGTCGCATTCGATTCGTTAACTATGCCTGACCACCGCGTCGATTCCTCGAAACCATAACTCTCTCGAAAGAGAGATGGAGAGAGAGAGAGAGGGGGAGAGACATGTCTGTTTTAACTTGACCGAATTCTCGGTAACAGTTGAATACGGTGATTTCTCTATACATGTCGCCAAGGCCTGGACGATAAACGTCGCGGAATTATCCCCACCACCTCGGGGAGTATACCCCGCGACACTGGCAAGACTGTTGTTGACATATATCGAGAATTCACTGTGCTGTGACTTGGAGAAGTAAATTGACGATTTTATAGAATTGTCACAAAGAATTGCGAAGATTGGCTGAATGTGAATAATTGCGTAAAAATGGACATTGGAAAGGGGTTATTTGAAAGGTTTTATTTGAAATCAATTTGTACGAAAGTATACCGAATTAATTCAGTTCAGCTTAACCAGCCGAGCTGATTGAACCTTGGACTTTCGAACGAGCCCTTTACCAGCGACGAAATATTCTTATTCAAGGACGAAAAGTTGAGACACGTGAAACCATGTTTTGACGGTAAGGTAGTCACTCTACCTTACCGCGAATCTACGGAGACCACGTAACTGGTTGATAGGGCGGAGAACGATTTATGTACCAATCTAATGTTTTCAATTATGACAATGTGTTTAGCATTTTAGATTGCAGTGGGAATTTTTGTCAGCGCTTCATCCCAACTGACACTGTTTGATCAAATTTTAACTTCATCCGAACTAACATTGTTCGATCGTAATGACATTTAAAGTCCCTTTATCCGCGGGTCCAAGTTTCCAATTTAAATGAACTAAACGCGTTAGCAGAGAATTTCGAACCTCCGTTACACGAATCAACCGAAAACGTTCCATTCCGCAGAGATGGTCGCAGATGTGTGTCGGGCCACTTAGAAACGAAGTGGACCGGCTCGGCCCGGTGGCTGAGCAAAAGTAATACAGTCGCCGTTCGCAAGTAAAATAATATCAAGGAGGACAAAAAAAAAGGCTGCACGCGCCATTGACCTTCTATAAACGTTACGTTCGAACGAGGTACGGCGAAGATAGAGGGTGGCAAGTCTGTCGGGACCAGTGTACACAAATAAACAGACAGAGAAGAATTATTTTCCGAGGGGGTGCGTCGAACGTGTTGCCATTATTTTTTACTACTGCGAATGGTGTGACGTCTATTCACACAAAGAAATGCTTCAATTATTCGAACCATGCTGTTGCAGAAAATTTGTTATTTTGTACATCTCGGAAAGTGCATTTCTTTGTATAAAATATTCCGTTCAAGATTAACACGTTAACTGCCAAATGGCTGACAGTGATTTTTGACTGGCTTTAGAAATTCATTTTTATTACGTGATAACCAGTTAAACCGAATTTTATTGGAATCTTTCGAATTCAAAAGGGTTAAGACGACATCCCCTACAATACATTTTAAATTTCTAGTTTTGGTTTCATTGATTAAATTACTCTGATTATGTAAGAATCTCTGGGGTTGATGTTAAACCGAATTTTATTGGAATCTTTCAAATTCAAAAGGGTTAAGACAACATCCCCTGCAATACATTTTAAATTTCTAGTTTTGGTTTCAATAATTAAATTACTCTGATTTTGTAAGAATCTCTGGGGGTGTTGTTGACACGTAATAATTAAAAATCAAAAGCAGAAATCAAAGCAACAACTATCCTAGTAATAATAATAATAATAATATTGCTTTATTCAGCCTTACAGCCAAGAATTGGACTCGGTTTACAATATTCTATACTTGCAACCAAATAAAGCTATCTTATCCACGTATTCTCTCTTTTTACAAACTTGTAAAAGACACCTTTAATATTTTACGAACATTATCTGACGTTGCTCGTCGTTCGTCCGAAACGAAGTATTAATTCCCCGTTGATGAAGATTAGTCATAATCAAAAACGCGGTAATAAGTATCGAACTCCGGCCCCAATCCACCGGAGAGTCTCTGTTGATTCCTTTTCTATTAATAAAAGGGATAACGTTCAGATTATTTGGCTCATACCGCGGGCATTGGGTTTCTAAAGAGATAATGATCGTTCCTGCGGGGGAAACCTACGAACATAATACGCGAAGATTCCCCGGGGACAAAGAAGGACGAATCCTCGGCAGCCACGCGAACAAAAGGATCTCTCAGCAGGGTATTCCCTAGAAACTGGGCTGGCTGGCTGACAGATCGGTTCGATCGCTGTGCATTCCCCCGCAGTAAATCAATAAAAAAAAAAAATTTTGCCTGATCGGGAATAGGCGACAACAAAATTCGAAGAATTGCGGAGCTTGGCGAGCACGATGTTCAAACAAATGTACAAAATGATGGACTGCACATACGCAGACTGGAGTTTGTTCTGTGGAAACTGTCGAGTTTTGTCTTCGCAAAGTTCTCTCAAGTGAAATTGAACGAACGACATCTTTACTTTGAATAATTTATTAATTTCACTTTTGGAAGCTGACAAAATTTAATGAACGAAACAATATACAAGTATTTTCCACTGCGATATTTTATATCACATCTATATGGAGATCTTTATATCCATCTTTTCTTCTTACGCAATTCAGTATCTAACAACCCTACAGGTTCAAGAAATAAATTTTATCTAACTTACTTTACACCTTATTTCTTAATTGAAGATATTATAGGATGTATATTAATTTTGTTTTTATTTATTATAAGTATTTTAAACTTTCCTTATATATCGAGAGAACCAGATAATTTTATTATAGCAAATCCTATAATTACTCCTGAACATATTAAACCTGAATGACATTTTATTTGCTTACACAATTTTACGTATTAATCCTAACAAATTTGTAGGGGTATTAGGTCTATTTCCATCTATTTTAATTCTTATATTTTTACCTATTTTAAATCACAACAAGTTATCCTCAATAAAATATTATTTCATAAGAACAATTTTATTTTGAATTTTCATTTTATCTTTTATTGTATTAACTTGAATAGAAAGACAATTAATTCAACCTCCATTTATTAATTTAACAGTTATATTTACATCAATTCATTTTTCATATTTCATTATTACCCCATCTCTAAATTACATTTGAGGTAAATTAATTTATTAGTTAATACGCTTTAAAAGCATTCATTTTGAAAATATTTTATCGATATAAAATTATCTATTAACTATCTATCTCTAAATTATATTTGAGGTAAATTAATTTATTAGCTAATAAAGTTTAAAAGCATTCATTTTGAAAATATTTTATCGATATAAAATTATCTATTAACTTAAATTTATATAAATAATGAATCTCTTTATTCTTAAAATAAATATAATATATATATTAAAGATAAAGATAAAAATTTTTCTCAATATATATTTATTAATTCATCGTATATATTATACATGGATCTTCCGCTTGTCCCACTGTGACATTTTATATTCCCTGTTGTCTAATTACGATTTTATATAACAAAAGCCAGGTTCAGTACTGTCCGTAAAATTCGAGGGCCCCGAAAAATGAATGGAGAATGACACCATGGACGACACCATGGCCGAGTACGCACCGGTACCTGTAACCCCTGCGTTTGTCACCCCGAAAGTGTCCTTCCGGACGAACGCTTGCGCAAAATGGGAACCGTTCGCACGCGATAATGCAAATGTCAGTCCATCCCCTGTCCGGCGATCACGCGCTACTGAACCGCGAAATGCTAATTAGTTTCTAACACTTTTAATTCAATCGTATCCGCGGATTCTCGAGCGATCCCGCAAAACGAGTTCGTCACGCTTCGTAATTTTCCACGCTGAAAATGTTTACACCGCGGACGACGTCTCGCGGTTCCGAGGGAGCAACAAGTTACAATGGACGGGGATTCTATTTAGGGGGACGTTGATCCGCCTTCGTTCTGAGAAAAAAAAGAATGCGAAAAGAAGCGAGAAAATCCGAGCTTAATCGACAAAACAGTCTCGACCAGCAATCGTTTTTTCACCGAGCGAAAAACGAAAAAACGCCGCACGCTTTCACAATCGTTTCTCGAACAGCTGTGACCGGCAACGTAATTCCCGAGATTCGGGTTAAGTATCCGGAAGACTCGTTTCGATCTATGCTAACAAGCATGAGCGCGCGACGTTTCGTCGGTGTTTACGACCGCCGGAAATTCACGAGACGCCGAAACGTTTATTGCCGGTGAAAACTGTCTTATAAAACTGTGTTTTCACGTTCGAAACGAATCGAAAGTGACATCAAATGTGAAAATATATGCGGTACAACATTATACTCGACGCAACAGATTTGTGGTCGTTGAACAATATTTTTTAACAGGACAGAAATTGTTGCAAATATTAGAACGAGTTAAGATTGGGTCAACACGCCATATTTCTTTTTTCATTGAAGCTCTTTAGACCCTTAAATTGGGGCCATCTCGCTTTACAATGTGGTATTACAATTTTACAGGTTGGTATTACAATGTTACAAGATGTAATTATGATTTAAATGGTAATTTACAATCTTTGAAATACAACGACACACTATATTCTCTGTCGATAAACAGGTCATGTTGGTAAACACTTCCAATGTGACCGAAGTGTTTTCCTACCTAATAATATTTATGATTACTTCATATTATTTCATTATGTATTCCTAATTATCCGTTACGGCAAAAACAAACTTAAACTGCGATATTAATCCATCGAGACAATGATCTACAGTGTGATCCGTTATAATTAGACGTTATCAAGTGCACGCGTACCGAGCGAAAATTCAAAGTCGATTTTCTCGAAAACAAAGAACGAAAAAATTTTTATTCTATATTTTCGACTTCTTTTTTCGCTTAGAATCACCCCCTTTCCGCTTGTACCAACCACCCTGTATATATACTTTATTTTGCCCCTCCTAAGGGTTACAATTTCTTAACCTAACCTCACTTAACTTAACCTTAGCCAATAAGGAGTGAATATATTTTCTAAATTTTGTGTACGATTTGTTTCTATCTTCGATAGTTCGTCCACGGCGTTCGAAGAAATAAAGCAGCGTGATACCACCCTGTATATATACTTTATTTTGCCTCTCCTAAGGGTTACAATTTCTTAACCTAACCTTACTTAACTTAACCTTAGCCAATAAGGAGTGAATATATTTTCTAAATTTTGTGTACGATTCGTTTTATCTCCGATAGTTCGTCCACGGCGTTCGAAGAAATAAAGCAGCGTGATTCTCGGAAGATCCAAGGTGAAATCGGCAGGAAGGGTGAAGGTCGAATCGGTGTGACCGCCGTGGAAAACAAACGGGCCACCCATCGTCGATCGGTGCTCCATTATCTCCGGGGCTGTCACGGCTTTAGAGGATTACACGTCGATTACGAGGCTCAATTTTAAACTGTCCGTTCCCCCGCTCTTTTTTCCCGGGCTGGCAACCCTTTGCGGGTTACTCCATGGTTTTACAATCAGTCACCCATGCTGTGACACGAGCGGCGGCTCGTCGATGGGGTTGCCTCTTTCCGAAAAGCGGATTACGCTTCTCGTTTGACCTTCGTCCTCTTCTTTCGCACTGCAGATAACGAATCGACGTCCCGGGCTGGTTTCGCGTCGATGATCGATCGATCTCTCCTCGTCTTGAACGCCTGGTTGCTCGATTGTCTCCTTCAACCCTTTGTTGCCAGACTGTTTCACCATGGCGTCGGCCGTGTCTTCTAACTAGCTACATTCAACGAACAAGATGTATTGAAAGTTCCAGGGAAGTTGATCAATTAGTTCCAGTTATTATCAGAAGAGTACACATTAGCCCAGCAATTAGTTCAACAATGTATGTACCCATGAAAAAGTACAAATTTGCACGTACATGTACAAAATAGAGAATATTTAGCATGGCGTCAGATATGTCTTCTAACTAGCTACATTCAACGAACACAGTAAGATATATTGTAAGCTCGAGAGAAGTTGATCAATTAGTTCCAGTTATTATCAGAAGAGTACACATTAGCCCAGCAATTAGTTCAACAATGTATGTACCTAGGAAAAAGCACATATTTGCACGAACATGTACAAAATTGAGAATATTTAGCATGGCGTCAGGTATGTCTCCTAACTACGTTCAACAAACAAGATATATTCAACGAACAAGGTATATTGTTATATATTGTAAGCTCGAGAGAAGTTGATCAATTAGTTCCGATTATTATCAGAAAAGTACCAGCAATTAGTCTAACAATGCATGCACCTATGCACAAGCACTTTGCACAAACATACAAAATTGAGAATATTATTTTTCGCTAGGTTTTCGCCTATGGCAACCAACCCCTTTTCACGAGGGATGAAAAACACAGCGAACAGCCGAACGGTTTTTACGCTTTTCGGTAAGTTCACAATTTTTTTCCTTGTAACCCTTCACGGTAGTTTTGCGCGTCACTGTTTACTACGGGTAGGACCCCTTTGGGGTTTTCGAGGCGTGGTGCGATTTTAAAGGGTGCCAGCCGGTTTTTCAAAATAAAATATCCGCAGGAACTTCACGGTTTTATTCGAAAACCTTTTGTTCCCTGTGACTTTTCTCGTTTAGACAATAGTTCGCTCCGGTTGCCTTTGTGCCCCTCCCATTACATGTATCTACTATGAAAGACTATCGTGGTCAAATATACGTGCTTCTATTTACTCGAACGTATATAAATATGTAAACAAATATATGTAAATAATAGTAATAGTAATGGAGAGTACAAAACGATACATTGCTACGAAGGAAATGGCAAATGGCATTGCACAAACAAACAGGTAATTACTACATTCATCTTCAGACGTTGTACACAATGAATAATATCAAACTAATTCATGGGTAACAATTTAGGCAACGCGTTTAACAATTTCTCGCAGCTTTCCACTTTTCTTTCCAAAACTTTAACCCTTTACGCTATTTTGACTCCAAAACGAATCATTTCTAGAATGTTGCCTTTCTATATACATATTTTTTCCATGCTGTACATACATACGAAAATAGTGCAACTTACTGAAACGTTTAGTAATTTATTAAATACAAACAAATTGAACGATGCAAAACATATTTTGCCTCACAGTCACCACCGTTCGAGTGCCAAGAAGATTTTCAATATGGACGACCAATAACTGACCGCTTCCCGATAGTGTCGCCTTTCGACGAGCATTCGATAAACGGATTAGGCGAACCCGGGGCCGAGTAGAACAATAAGACCAGCGTTCGAAGGTGGAAGTTGTGCACGGCGCGCCAGACGAACCGAAAATCCAGCGTGGCATTAGAAAGTACTTGATGCGTACTCGGTACTTTGAAATTTCGAAGACCCCTCCGCGCGTCGACTGTGCCATAGGTGCCCCCAGCTTTTTTTTTTCTCTCTCTCCAGTATGAATGATGATGTATGGATGTTGGCTGGGCGCTAGGGGCTGGGTAAAGGGTTCCATTGTTGCACACCCCCCGACGGGAACCGAACCCCTCGCTCGGCCTTCGCGGGAGAGAGGCCATCGTGAAATATTGCCGGCGAGCAACAAACTGCATTCTGCAAGCTGTATACTGTTAATTTTATGCCGGACGTTTTTTCTTTTTCTACCTCGGCCCACTCCATCGATCCCGGCCTCACCCCTTTTTGCACTATTTGAACTTGCGACGCTCGTCGCCGCCGGAATTCTTCATGGGGGTAAAACGCGCGCTTCCACCGTGCGATCAGAATTGCAAACAAACGTTTACAATACAAATACCGGCCGAGAGATATTGTAAATTGTAGAAATATAAATATTGAGGGATATAAATATTGTAGATTTTGCGTGGGAAATATTTAATCTCCGATTTTCCTGAATTCACGGAATTATTCAGTTTGTCGTTTCACTTAGGCATTTCGTTCGGTTTGTGGCGTGTTTGTATGAGAGAAGCTTTGAATATGGCAAATGTTGGACACGTGTTGTTTCCACCCCGCTCTGTGACGCGCAGAAAGCTTTCCGCGACATACTTTGATTCGTCTCCGGTTCGCATGAATATGCATACGTTTAATACAGCTCGGGTTACACTTTCGATCGAGATTTTCTGAATAATGCATCGAAACCTTTTCTCGAACAATCGCCGCAGTGAAATATGCATGCACGTGTTGCCTCCGTGCTCCCTCCAAACCCCATGTTTTGAAAAATCTGAACCAAGTCGGGGAAAAAATGTTCAAAAATCTTGTCCGAGTCGCGGCAATTCCTAAATCTAACACGTTCATTGGCAGTCCAACGTTACAACAATTTAGAACACCATTCGTTGTTTTCTGTCGTTAATTTAACGCTACAGAATGGCTCTGCAATCAATGTTTATATACCTATGTACCGTTAAACGTTTGTCAAAGAAACAATTGGTACATGTGACATAAATAATCTACGGATCTTTACGCAGAATAGAAAATGTTTGCTTCAATTGCAGGACGCAGAAGCAAAATTTATTTCTCCGTTTATCTATTTTAATAAGTTGAAACCAATACGCTGAATCCGTAAATGTTTTTAATATGTCCGCTGCTTTAAATTGTGGTTACTTATTTTTGTCATGAATGCATAAAATCCGCAGCCACAAATGATCCTCAAAATTCGAAAATAAATCGCCTCATAGTTTCCTCAAAACAAAATCTGAAAAACCACCTATCTGTTATCTCCTTTTATAGGAGATGTATTATGATTATTTTTGTGCAAATGTGGCACACGTGAATTTATAAAATGGTGGTGATCCGAATGAAACGAATAGAAATTTTATTTTCATGAGGAATCTTTTAGTACGCGATGTATTATTATTAGACCACGGATTTTTATACAAATGTGGCACACGTGAATCTATAAATGTTGCACTAGCAACCGCGATTCTACATTTCTCAAATAATCCGCCATAATTGTTCTTTTTCTTTCTCCTTCAGAGACGGCGTTGATCTTAGTTCTATCTTTGGTAGTATGCGAGCATGTATTCTTTTTTTTCTTTTATTCGTATCCTGTTGCCAGAACGGTAATGTATCGTTTTACTCTCCCTTTCCTTTTTTTTTACTTTAATAAACTTTTAGTTTCACGTTCAACGCTGAATTTCATTTAACAAAAGCCAACAATGAAATGGTGGTGATCCGAATGAAAGGAATAGAATATTTTATTTTTATGGGGAGTCTTTTAGCACGCGATGTTTTTCGTTTGTTTCGGCGTTGGTAAAATTCTGTGTAAAAATTGGAATTTCGTCGCAAAATGATTTCGCCAGCCTGAGCCCGCTGAGGTTTGCTAAATTCGCCTGGAAAAGCGAACGAACGCGAGGTGAAACGAGAGGGAAAGCGAGAACTTAGTATCGACCCCGGGGTTATCGTGGAGAACAATGCGGAACCGCAATTAATAGGGCCTGTAATCGGACGCCCGGCACACGCGTCTCGGGGCTGAAATATGCAAATTCGATCGGACACGGTTTTAGAAATTCGCCTCGGCCCTCCTCATCCGCCAACAATGCGTGACTCCATCGACAATAGGAAATAATAAACCGTGATAAATAGCCGGGCAAATACATACGACAATCGCGGATCTCCTTTCGATTCTCCCTCTCTCTCTCTCTCCCTCTCCCGAACTCTCTCCTTGGTCGCTTCCAGGTGGACTGATTCATATTCCCGAACAAATACGCTCGGCAAATATCGCGCGGGGGTTGATGGGGTTTCTATGCGCGCGAAAGCAAATACCGGCGTTAATTTCCTAGCTCGCGTGTCCCCGGGTTGATTTTTTCATCGGAGAGAGACAATTGTGGACGCTGGGAAACGTGTTTGCTTTTCATTTTATTGCGAGCACTTCAGCGCGACGACCCTAAGTCGACGAGAATTATGTAAAACCGAGGCAACCTATTACGTTAACACTGGGTCTACGGAGCATTAAAAGCGAGCATTTTACGTTACTTTAGAAAAATAAGAGAGATGTGTCTGTCCAAGTTTTCAGCCATTTTTGAAATAATATATACCTAAGGAAATAAGTTCAACAATCTGGATAATCGTGAATTAAAAATATTCGAACCCGTTTTAAACCCACCTAGTGTTAAAATAAATGTGACAATATATTATCGTGCAGAGTTACAAAATCCATCTGAACACGTTATTTTCGTATATAGATAATATTTAATCTCGTAGATTGCGTAGAGTCTTTCAGCGATGTTATTTATTTCAATATAGAAATTTAATTGAATTCCTGGTTTGGAAGAAATCGTGCAAGATTGTATTATCCAAAGCGAAATTAACGGAAATAGATAATTCTTCATCATTGTTAAATTGTTTCGTAGAATAATCGGAGAAATAGGTTAAAGAGGCTGAAGAGGTTGAAGAGGCAGCACTAATCAAAAGTGGTCCACGGAGACAGATTGAGGGGCGTGCAGGAATAAATCAGTCCATTGTTTTACGGCTCTAAAACGGCCGTTGGGGATTTAGAACGCGAAGTTATGCCCCATTCAGTCGAACACCCCAGCTGCGAGACCAAAAAAGGCATGGCAGCTTATTCAAAAACCACGTAATCGTTGCTCGCTAATTCCGCATTGCGTCGCCCTTGCGAGGTAGTGTACATGTACAAAATCAAGGTACTGAAAATAGGAGATTTAACAGTCCATGCATAATCCCCCAAGGTTACTCAATTATAGTCAGAAGAGAGATTGAACATTATTCTGAGCCACCTGTGCAGCAACAGCTCAAAAGCTGCAAATTGTCACTTGATCTCCAAATCCTGGAATCCAAAGCAAAGTATATTATATATCCCTCAAGGTTACCCAATTATAGTCAGAAGATTGGACATTATTCTGAGCCACTTGCGCAGCAACAACTCAAAAACTGCGAATTGTCACTTGATCTCCAAATCCTGGAAATCCAAAGCAAAGTATATTATATATCCCTCAAGGTTACTCAATTATAGTGAGAAGATTGGACATTATTCTGAGCCACTTGTGCAGCAACAACTCAAAAACTGTAAATTCTCATTTGATCTCCAAATCCTGGAAATCCAAAGCAAAGTATATTACATATCCCTCAGGGTTACTCAATTATAGTCAGAAGAGAGATTGGACATTATTCTGAGCCACTCGTGCAGCAACAACTCAAAAACTGTAAATTGTCACTCGATCTCCAAATCCTGGAATCCAAAGCAAAGTATATTACATACCCCTCAAGGTTACTCAATTATAGTCAGAAGATTGGACATTATTCTGAGCCACTTGTGCAGCAACAGCTCAAAAACTGCAAATTGTCACTTCACCTCCAAATCCTGGAGTCCAAAGCAAAGTATATTACATACCCCTCAAGGTTACTCAATTATAGTCAGGAGATTGGATATTATTCTGAGCCACTTGTGCAGCAACAACTCAAAAACTGTAAATTCTCATTTGATCTCCAAATCCTGGAAATCCAAAGCAAAGTATATTACATATCCCTCAGGGTTACTCAATTATAGTCAGAAGATTGGATATTATTCTGAGCCACTTGTGCAGCAACAGCTCAAAAACTGCGAATTGTCAGTTGATCTCCAAACCCTGAAATCCAAAGCAAAGTATATTCATCTTCAACAGATCCAGAACAGTAGATCTACAAGCTTTCGAATCTCTTGTTCGTGTCGGAAGCAATTAATCACTATGCGAAGAACCAGTGTGTAAATCACGTTTCCAGGAAAGATCGATGCACAGTACAATATCATCTTGTCGGAGTAAGAAAGAAGTATGAACGAAATAATCGTGTAGACAGGTCATCAGCTCGCTGATGGAAAAGGGGTTAGGCTGAGCATCCTAGCGGAATTGATTCGAACAAATGTCCCTATGGCCCTTGCGGATCCCTCGAGACCTTTCTGACGAAAAACACCGATTTTCCGAAGGTACAGTATTTTTTCCATCCATCTGTTCGTCATTATTCACTGTTATACCTTTTATCGTTATTAGGTCAATCGACTGAAATTTAGTTCGACTCGAGAGGTGAATATTTTCATTCCCTTTTCGCAGACACGTTATCGCGTGGACGCTCTGCGTCCTCTCATCCCTCAACAGAAACTGTCAATAAGTCGAACGTGGTTATATAATTATACATTATGCTGGTAATTGTCGGCGATAACCGCACCTCGATAATTTATTTTTATTCAGAGTCGCACGTCTCCGCGAAATCCTCAGTCCGCCAACTGCGAAATTATGTGCAACGTTTCGCTATCGAACGGAGGTAATTTCCATTCCGTACAGTCGATTGCTTCAAAACAACAGCCCGGAGTTGTTCCGATTCGATCTTTACGCTCGATTAGGTAGAGAACATCGAGCTGAGTTAACGGGGATCGACAAAACGGTTCCAAATTTTTATCGAAATCGCGGAGTTCCGTTTGCAAAGGAAAACAACTAACCTAACCTAACAAATTCATTTCTCTAAACATTCTGTACAAACAGAATGCGATAGAAATAGCTAAAATTCCGAATAAATATATTCTCGTTATTTTTATATGCTAACGTAAAATAATCGCTCTCGGTGCTCCGTGACCTCATAAATCACCCTTAACCCTAGGTTTACGGGGCACTAAAAGGGAGTAATTTACATTACTTTATGCAAGTAAGAAGAATGTGTCTATCCAAGTTTCAGGCATTTTTCAAATAATACGTAGATGGATCTTCGCAATCTCAATAATCCATCATTAAAAATTTGATTAAAATTTCAATTTTTTCGTTAAAAATATCTATCAAAATTTGTGTTTCAAAAACTCAAAACTTGTTAAACAATTCCTCATGGATGCATCTTTCCAGTCTGAATATTCGTAAATTAGAAATATTAGAATCCCGTAAACCCAGTGTTAAAATCGAAATAATTCGTTTAATAATTCGTTTGGCGTCGACTGCCATGTCACCCAAATGCGGGTTACGGAATTATTCTTTCACGTTTTAAAATGAATTTTTACGTTAACATATTTACTTTACCAAATTTCGTTAGGATCTGTAAAATGCAAGGAGGTAGGATGTGCGATTTTTATTTCATTAAATAACTTACTGTGATTTTATGAAATTATTGAGAAACAAAAATAAAAGAGTTCAGACACGCGATACCACTCTCCTTCTCGCAAATTTATGGAATTCAACCAAATTTCTTACGTTGAATACATCAGCATTGATTCGTTTTTCGAATCCGTGCGAGTGACAGGCCAGCGAACGCGTCGATAGAACACGATCACGTTACGAATGATCGATGTTACAACCGAGACGAAGACTGTCGCCGATAGAGTTTTGAGTATCGGCCGATAAAGTATCGATGAACCTAAGCGCAGCGCTGAAGAATGCCCGATAATATATTATTATTGCGCGGGCGCGGGTCAATAATCGAGCACGTTGCCTGGCGACGGTGCTCCTGGCTCTCTCTCTCAGCATCCGGATTTTCTTCTGCCGCGACTACTCCTGCTGCTGCGACGCGCAGAAGTCGAGCAACCTTCGATACATCCTCATCGGACCGGTTTCATCTCTTCCGGCACTGCGGGCACCGGCAGTTTCGGCCTCTGTTAGCCTAACAGTGTTAGGTGAGTCTCGTTCAGCTTCCACTCGGTTCGTCTCGCCCTCTTATCAGGTGGACGACCCGCCGGCTCGGAGTTCAAAATTCGACGAACTTTTCCACGAGAACGCTAACCTGTCCTCTCCAGACTGAAACTTTAGGGTTCTGTCGTTTCTCGCAGTGTTCCAGTGTTAGTATATTTTATTGATCGAGCTGAATCCCTCGGACGTCCGAGATCTTCTGTAATCGAGACAGAAAGTTTTCCATCCAATACGCACGCGATTATTCCAATTATTGTTCCGTTAATTTTTGTTTTTACGATAGTGAACTATCACGGTCATAATTGATTTGATTCTGGATCTATTTTGAGCCTAAATAGGATTGTATGATTCATTTCATGGAATTTTGCCCTTAGCACTCGAATGGTGAGAGGCACCACTAAAAACTGCTGTATCATTGTTAAAAGTATTTTTGTATTATTAAATTTGATTGTATTTAATCAGTTGCTAATCGTTTCAGTATTGTACCAGTAAATTCCACCATTCTCGTATGTATAACATGAAAAAAAAATATATATATAGAAGGGAAATATTCTAGGTTGGAAGAAATGTTTAATATCCGTTGTAGTGCAGACTTGTTTTTCAAATCCAAGTATAACTCGGAATAGAATGGGTTGTCCAAATGTTTATTGCTGAATATTCCGAATTTATTTGCAGAACAATCTATTTAGAATTGTGTTGGTGTCCACCTTTTTGGATCTATGTGGAGGAAAAGTAGAAAACTGAACAAGGAGTGTCGCAAACAGGATGGACACAGTTTTGGCTGGCGATGTTCGTTCGAAAAAAAATTCGAGAAACTTTGTGGGTTCCGATTGGACGACGTCTCCAGTTTTGAAAAACTGACGAATCTTTTGTACCGACCGACCGATGCTGCCTGTTTGGGAGTCGTTCGAGCGCTTTTCGGTGAGTCATCTCATACTTATTCAGTATCAGTGTGTGTACACAATAACAGTACAATTTCAAAATCTTATTCAACCCACATTTCAAAATTAACACGTTCGCTGCCGAGCGACGTTTTCAAAAACCGGTTCCACCACGCCTGCAAATTTTAATTAATTGTAAAATAAGAATACAAAACATGCATTTATAGGGAAAAATTGTTGTGCTTTTTTCTAATCAAAGGCAGATGCCTTCAAAGAAAATACTAACGCCTAAATAGAAAATAATGGCTCGTAAATACAAACTTCTAAAAATTCTCTGCGTCAATTTCACGCACCACAAAATCCGAATTGAAATAATTTCGGTGTTAAGCATGTTGCACAGATGTTAAGCAAAAGTGAGAGCTAAGCAGCAGTTTTTATATTATTATTTTATATTATTATTTTATATTATTATTTTATATATCAATATCTATATAGTCTAATCTGATGAGTCTACGGATAACTTCGACAATATTTAACTAATCAGTGTATGTACACAATAAAAGTAAAATTTAAAAATCTTATTCAACCTACATTTCAAAATGAACACGTTCGCTGCCGAGCGACGTTTTCAAAAACCGGTTCCACCACGCCAGCAAATCTTAATTAATTGTAAAATAAGAATACGAAACATGTATTTATGAGGAAAAATTGTTATGCTTTTTTCCAATCAAAGACAGATACCTTCAAAGAAAATAATGGCGCCTAAACTCAAACTTCGACCTAGGAAACAACTCGTTGTTGACAGCGAACGAGTTAAATAATAATCTACGTAGAGTTGCATAAACCTTATTTTGAGATGTGGGTGAGAGAAAATAAACATAAAATTGAGGAGGGTCAGACAATTTAAAACTTTTTGGAGTTATCGTTGTTGATCGAACTCCTTCAGTGTGTGTACACAATAACAGTAAAATTAAAAAATTTTATTCAACCCACATTTCAAAATGAACACGTTCGCTGCCGAGCGACGTTTTCAAAAACGGTTCCACCACGCCAACAAATTTTAATTAATTAATTGTAAAAGAAGAATACAAAACATCTATTTATGGGGAAAAATTGTTGTGCTTTTTTTCTAACCAAAGGCAGATACCTTCAAAGAAAATACTAACGCCTAAACACAATCTTCGACCTACGAGACGACTCGTTGTTGGCAGCGAACGAGTTAAATAATAATCTACGTAAAGTTGCATAAACCTTATTTTGAGATGTGGGCGAGAGAAAAGAAACAGAAAATTGATAGGAGGAGGGTCAGACAAATGAAAATGAGTTATCGTTGTTGATCGAACGCCTTTGGTCAAAATTTTGCAGGACTCTGCATGGTGTTCGACGTGGTGGAGGAGAGAGGGCTGGCGGACGTGGACATAAAGTGGGGAGACCCCATGGAGTGTCGTTTCCCATTGATCCACGGGATGAAGCCTCCGTCGCTGCCGTGGGTGATAGTACTTTACACGATCATGTGGCTCGGAGCTTTCGGGATAATGCTGGGCACGCATTTCAAACTCGCCTGCGCCTGTTTCGCGATTCCTTATTGGTACATCTTCCTGCTGAACAAAATCTACTGGAACAACCACACGTATCTCTACGGAATCGTTGCGACTCTCCTCTGGGGTACGGAGGCTAACAAGTTCTTGTGAGTTTGAAAGGAAATGTCTCATCCGAACGGGAAAACCGGTCCGTAATCAGAGACGTGAGTTAGGATCATGTGAATATTAATTAAACGATCCCAAAAAGCCACGAACACGGCGCCAAACATTCATCGAAGTTCGAAAACACTGCAAAGAACCTCTCCATCGAACCTTCACACAATTACCACACTGCGGATGTTTATGCAATTCTCAATTTTTGTAGGCAAATTTCCGTGGTAATTTAACTTTCTATCGAACCTTTACACAATTCGCAATGTCCACACTGCGGATGTTTATGCAATTCTCAATTTTTGTAGGCAAATTTCCGCGGTAGTTTAACTTTCCGAAATAAATAAAAATCGTACTGAATTCTGCGGAATTTTACGTTACAGCATTTTCCGAAAGTTTTCAGACGCCATAGATGCATAGAGATCCGCAGTCCGGTAAACGATGATTATAGTTTGCACGAAACTGAAAAATTACAGGCAGAAAAGAATTATACGAATTAATAAGAATTAACGAATTATAAGAATTGACGAATTAACAATTTTGATCCTTTTTCTTTTGCAGCGCGCTGGACGCGAGAAGAACGACCTCCAAACGAAACAAGGACACGGTACCGTTGTGGAACTACTTCATTTTGCGATTTCAATTTTTCGCGCTGTACTTCATAGCTGGATTGAAGAAGTCTGGCACGGAATGGTTATCGGGCTACTCCATGACGAATTTATCGACACACTGGGTCTTCACGCCGTTCAAGTAAGCGTGAAAAATCATTTTATCTCATCGCCTTTCGTTTTCAATGTTAAAAGAACAAGAAAAAGAATTGTTGTTCGTGACCCCCGGATAACTAGAGCGCGGTCGTATTGTTAAACAATCTGAACGAAATGCAATATTTCAATGGAATTGTTTCAGGCTGTTCTTGACCACCGAGCAAACGGATTTTTTCATAGTCCACTGGTTCGGTTTCGTTTTCGATCTGACGGTCGGCTTTTGGATACTGTTCGAGAAAACACGCGTGCCCGCCATGATCCTTTGCACGACGTTTCACCTGATGAACTCCCGACTGTTCGAGATAGGTAAGGCTCGTCGCGGCGATTTATAAACAATTCTTCTCCCCCGTAATTTAATCTTCTTTTTGGGAATGCTTATTTTTAGGAGTGTTTCCGTACGTTTGTCTCGCGACGATGCCCCTCTTCTGCAACGCAGACTGGCCCCGAAAGTGCGTCGCGTACTTCAAACACGATTGCACGTCGATCATGGCAGTGAATCGAGGCAGCGAACAGGAATCGATCGAAGATACCCCGAAGCGACAAAGAAACTTCGGCGCGCGTGGCAAAGTCGACTTCGAGACAGATAATAAACCGAGGAACGCGATTAAAGAGCGAGACGATAGGTCGCTGGAACGAAAACGCGAGGACAGAAATATCAGAACAGTTTGCAAACGCACGAAAGAAGGTGCGACGAAGTGGCAAAAATTTGTTGTATCTCTCTTACTCTTTCACGTGGCTTTACAATTTTTCCTTCCGTACTCTCATTTCATCACTAAGGTACCGTCTGTGTCGACACTATTACGTGTGTAGAGATAAAGCCTTTAGGGATTTAGGGTTGCGCGGAGAATTTTCCAAATAACACCTGCTAAGACGTTCCAACCTTTTCTTCGCAAGAGAATCGATGCTGGATCTGCTAAACAGTTCAGTCCACTTTCGAATAACATCAGATAATAATTTTCCCAAAATAATTGGGAAAAATGTACAACAACTTTTATCATTTTGTAATCATCGAAACTGAAAATGGACAGAACTTTTTCAACAGACCTAATGTCGTCTCCTAATGTGGTTTCTTCTTAAATTCTTCTGTCCATAAATTATTAGAAATATTCTATATTTATTTCGATCGTCGACGACGGTTTCACTGGATCGAAATTTTTATTATTCTCAGGGTTATAATAATTGGGTGCCAGGCATGTACGGTTATTCCTGGGACATGATGGTTCATACCTGGGAGACTATACTAGTTGTGATTAAGATCCACGACAATGTGAGCAACGAGGATCGTTATCTGGATCCAAAGGCGTGGGTGCAGTCCGATCGATGGGAGAAACACGGTGACATGGCCAGACAGTACGCCTTCTGCATTAGGGTACCTGCTATATTAGTCGATCTTAAAAATTCGGCGTATTCACGAAATAATTAGTTTCTGACAATTCTCGTACGTTTTCAGGACAATTTGATAGAGCAAGAGAGACGTGTCGGACAAAGTGATCATGATTACAAAGAGCCTGCAAAATGGTCGCGTCTGTCCTCGAATTTGAGCATCTACATGGACGTATGGTGTTCCCTAAACGGAAGATTCCAGCAACGAATGTTCGATCCGAACGTTGACTTTCTGACTGTCGATTGGCATCCTTTCAAGCCTATTTCCTATCTGATGCCACTTCTGTCGCAATACAATTCCTACAGGCATGTAATTTACAGTCATTTATATATTTTACAGAAATTTAGTTCCTGAAATATATAATATTTTACAGCAATTTAGTTCCT